>BCLF01000103.1:51809-88155 GCA_001602275.1 Zoysia japonica | reverse complement strand
GGGCTCGGCTGCAGCCTCGCCCCCAAGCTCGGGGCTGCCGGTGCGTCCCGAGGGCGGCCAGACTTGGCCGACAGCGTCCACCGTGGGACGCAGGGACAGGTTGGCACCCGGTGGCGTGTTGCCAGGGGTCGCCGGTTCCGCGCCCTTCGGAGCGTGGAGAGTGAGGCACTCCCTCAACGGGTCGTGCCCCAGGATGAGATGGCTCCGGCGCCGCCGAGTCCGACACCTCTTGCACGGAGCCTGGAGGCGCAGCTCACCGCCTTCGTTTGCGACGAAGTTCAGACTCCCGAAGCAAAAAGGCTGCCCAGAGGCGAAGGTGGGGATTTGCCACGACCAGCCTTCCTCAGCGGCCATGAAGTCCCCAAAGTGGTGGGAGACCGAACTGTCTCCCACGACAGCAGAGTAGGAAGCCATCGAAAAACCAAAGCGAGAGCACACCAAAGGAGAATGCCCCGTTCCTAGCGCGCCAACTGTCGGCGTTCTGACCACCGGCACAGTAAATACACGATCGTGGGGGTGGTGTGCCTTCGGATTCGATGTGGCCTAGTCTAAGGAAGACTCAAGGAGATTTTTACCTGGTTCGGGCCACCTCGAGTGGTGTAATACCCTACGTCCAGAGGGCGGATTATCTCGATGATAATATTACAAAGGCGGGATCCTCTCTTCGCGGGAGGATCTGGAATGCGGGCGAATGGGGGTGCTTGCTGGTAAGGGTGCAAGGACCCTGGGCTCTAATGGAGCTCGTGGATTTGCCTTTCGTGTGTTCATGGTTGTTTTCGTTATTGTCTCTTAGTTGCCCCTTGTTTATCGCTCTCCGGGCCTTCCTTTATATAGGAGGGGGCCCTGAGGTTACAAATGGTGGGCCCTACGCGACCCTGTCGTCTCGCCGACAGGTAGACCCCTCCGTTGTTGTCGCCATCATTTCGCTTTGTCCAGGTGTGGTCGTGACCCGTCGCATCGTGCGCAGCGGCGGGTACTGGGATGCTTGTCCGGCGCTACTGTGCTGGCTGCGGTGCTGTCACGTCCTGTCCAGTAGCCGTCGCAGCTTTCTGCTGGAGTGTCGCCGTGGTGAATCTCGTCCCGTCCCGTCAGGACGGATGGCAGTTGGTCATCAGAGTAAATGTACCATAACGCGGTACCTACCCCTCAAGGGTCGCTCCCCGGGGGTCGGCCTTCGGAGGCCGGAGCCTCCTCGTGCCCGCGCGGCTAAGGCGTGACTGCCGTAGATCGTCGCTGGGGGTCGGATCCCGTGGTCGCCCGACCCCTGACTCGGGGCCTCGTGCGTTCGAGCACGATCTGTCCGATACCCGGAGTACGTAATCCCGACAAATTGCACTGCAACCCTTCTTACAGCCTAAATGAATCATTAATGAATCAAAGAGAATCAAGAATCAACCGTCACAAACAAATATTGTCAAATATATTAATTCATTTAAAACAAAAGTAAACATACTACAACCCTGTACGAGCTACTGAAGAAAGAATAAAGAGATGAACATGCGTGACTGTCTACCGGCCTAATGGATTTTGACAACGAGGGTTATCACACCCTGAAAATTACTGATCTAAGTCTTGGTACTGCTCTTAAGACAAATGCATATGCCCGTCGTTAGACTATCAATCATCAATCACTTCATGCCCCACTGCTTCCTAGTTTCAGTCTAAAATTTCCATATTACTCATGTCAACTCCTAGTTTCAGTCTAAAATAAATCCACGTCAGAACAAACAGGTAATACTTTTTCCCTATCTGCCATTTTGCCTCTAGGAGTACTTGTACATTTAAACCTAGTCCGAGTCCGAGTGCTTGTATATTTAAATCTAATCCGAGGGCACGTCAGAACAAGATGATGATAAAGCTAAAAAAGCTCTTTTGTAAAAACAGTCTGCTTAGCTCTACATTACAAAAGCTCTTTTGAATGGTCTGGCATTTGAAATTACATTTTTATTTTTTTCATATTAACATCCCAAGATAGGAATAGAATCAAACCTGATTAGTTAAATCACCCACCTGATGTTTCGCAATCACGTCATCAAGATGCTGGAGCTCTATTCGGTTATGCTTATTGGTTTCTTCAAGTTCAAACAGTGCCTTCTGCAGATTTATGCGTTCCTGAACATTCTCACCAGTTTTCTGGCTCAAGACATTTAACGAAGATAGTTTGTTGTCTGCAGCTTTTTCAGTAGGTCTTACATTTAATTGATGCTCCTTCTCAGCTAATTCTTTTTCAATTGAGAAACCTCGACCTAGAAAATAACCACACATAATATTTTACTATTATGAAAACACTAAGGTAGAAGATTATTGGTAACTAATGCCAAACCTGGAGATTGTCGATCATCCTCTGATAATCTTCAACATGAGTGTCCAGTGTCCCAATATTTTTCTTTGAAGAATAAAAAAACTATAAGAATAATAGAAGTGGTTGCTTACACATCACTCCCTCGGATGATACATTTTTCAGGATGTTAGGATAATATTTTTCAGGATGTTAGGACAAGAAGTTTATCTCATCTTTTAACTAATTCCTTTTCCAAAGTCATCAAAATAAAGAGTGGAAGTAGTATTTCAGAAGTGGTAATTCACTGGTATTAAATGTCTGATCCCTAAAAATTTCAAGAAGCTAGATGATTGCCCATTGCAACATTTTGAAAATGTCAGGAAACTGGATTTTATAATACACATCTCTTAATAAAAAAAAAGGAGATCACATTATGGAAACAATACTACTTATTGACTATGAAGAAATCATATTACTCTGGTCCACTCCTACTGGAGCATTCTATCAAGAAATTGTTAGTAGTATAAATCCACTTGTTTGAAGTTAAACGCTATGAGCTGCGATGGAGGTAATTCATTGACTTGTCAGGCTTGAAAATTAACACTAACAGTTGTAGGTATCTACTTATTACACCATAAGAAATTAAAAATTCTGAAACTTTACAAACATGAAATGACATAAGTTGAGAATCAAAATGTAAAAGGAAACATTGAACTTACTGACAGCTGCCATGAAACAAAATAGTATTGAAGTTACATGATTTGTCTTGATCAGTAAATATATTGCATAATTAAACTATGGCCATCAAGAACATATGAAATGACAAAAAAACACAGAGATTTCAAATATAAGCATTGTTATGAAACTCATAGACATACTATATTGGTTACAGTTACAAATCAGGGAGGCACAGTTGCCAGTCCATTTGAACATGATCAATGTAAAAATGATCCTAAATAACACACCATTATTAGATCGATCAAGCAAGCTGTAAGAGGAACAACACAATCATTGGCAGCTGCTGATCCACATGATTATGGAGACTTACTACCGATTGCCATGTATTCTAATTATTAAGAGATTTTGACAGCTGCCTACACCCGTAAACAAATATAAATGCCAATAATCATTCCTCCCCGATGAATCAGCATCGATACTCTGCATCAGTCCGCCCACGGATGAACCCGTTGATTCCAAGAATCGTGGGGAAAATCATATCTCACGTGGATGCAAAGGACAAGGAGAGATCCAGAGAGAGACCTCCAGAGAGAGAGAGAAAGAGAGAGAGAGAGAAGGTAGCTCACCGGGGAGGCGGATGCGGGCGACAAAAGCGGCCCTGCTTCAGAGCGCAAGAATGGGCGGCTCGCGATGGTGGGCTTCTTCTCAGCGCTGACCGTGGAGGCATGGGGTGAGGCGGTGCACCGGAGTTGGCTGGACGGGAGCGGCGGCGGCAGCCCGTGGCGTAGCAGGTGGCGGCGGGGCGATGTCCCTAGAGTTGCTGGTGGCGGCGGGGCAATTGATGGAGGTTGTTGGTGTGGGTTGAGCTCTGGCCAGCGCTGTGGCGGAGGTTGTTGGTGGTGGTCGAGGTTGGCTGGCGCGTGCGGCGGAGGTTGTTGGTGGGGGTCAAGGTTGGCCGGCGCGTGCGGCGGAGGTTGTTGGTGAGGGTCGAGGTTGGCCGGCGCGTGCAGTGGAGGTTGTTGGTAGAGCTCGGCGGCGGAGACCAGTGCATGGAGGCGGGGCCGGGGCCAGAGAGGCGGCAGTGGCGGGTCTCGGGGTGCAGTGGCCGGAGAGGCGGCGGGGTGGGAGGGTCCGGGGCTCAGCGGCGGAGACCAGTGCGTGGAGGCGGGACCGGGGCTGGAGAGGCGGCGGGGTGGCGGGGCCCAGGGTGTGGCGGCTGGAGAGACGGCGGAGTGGCAGGATCCGAGATGCGATGGTGGCAGCAGGGAAACGATTTTGCCCTGTATCGTAGAGAAGAGGTAAAAGATTAGGAGATAGCATGACACGAAAATAAGAGATATAAAAGGCTACACCAAAAATAAGAGATAGAAAAAATCACACCAAAACAGGTAAGATAGACGACGTCTACAAACGTTTATATTAAGAGAGATCTTTTCTTGTACACATCCAATTCTATGGTTTTGCACGGATCTACGTATTATTAGCTCTGCTTCAGAATAATTTACATTTTCTTTAAAAAAAAGAATAACACAACATCTCGATTTAGTGTCTTAGACTAATAACTTTTATAAATTTAATCAACCCTAATAATATATATTATATATATTATGAAGTATTTCTTATGATAAATTTAAAAGTATAAGTCTCTTAATTTTTTAAAGTTATCCGAATTTATAGAAATCATTGGTCTAAGGTAAATGATATGGAACTAAACATAAAATTATTTCAGGATGGAGTGATTCGCAAGCTTAAGACTTTTTAAAAGACTTAGAAAACTATATATATTTTAATGCCAATTTATTGTAATTACTAAGTTTAGGATAAAAAAAGATTCACTCCCTTTGTCCCATAATAAGTAATGTTTTTTATTTTTTGAAATCAACATTTAACCATTTGTCTTATTCAAAAAATTTGTAAAAATACAAAAATGAACAAGGTTAAAGTACTTCTAATAATGAATCATTTTATAAAAAAAATAATATCTTCATAATTTTTTTTAATAAGACGAATGATCAAAGGTAGATATTTGAAAATCTAAATAGACACTTATTTTGGAATGGAGGGAGTAGAATATCTCCAACATATACCTAAAACTACATTACCTAAAATCATATTCTTTCCAATTATAAAATATTGACACCATTTACTTATAATACCATCTTTGATCATTCATTTTATTAAAAAATATGTTATATACATATACTCCCTCCATACTCACAATTCATGTCGTTTTGGATAACGACACGGTCTCCAAAGCATAACTTTGACTTTGATTTGTTCTAAAAATATTTATCAAAAAGTGACATATATATATGCTTTTATGAAAGTACTTTTTAAGACAAATGTATTCATATGATTTTCATATTTCTAAACTTAACAATTTAAAAATTATTTGTAATTTATATTCTCAATGTTTGACTAAAGCAAAGTCCAAAATGATTTGAATTATGAGTATAAAGAGAGTATTTTATTATAATTTGCTTTACTATTAATTATTAAAGGTATTTGAAATATTACTCCCAATTTAAGTGTGTGGGCACGTGAATTAAAAGATGAGAAAACGTTGAGATGTAGTAAAAAATAAGGAGAGAGCAAAGGTATGTTGAGAAGTGAGAATGACAATTGAATGGGGATAAATACAAGAAGCTATAATGACAGATAAAATAAGATGGATGGAGTAATAATTTTACACATTTAAATATTTTCTAATAAGACAATGTCAATATTTTAAGGAAAAGTCCTATTTGCCTCCCTCAACTATTTTAAGGAATAATTTCTATTTGCCTCCCTCAACTAAGGCCCTGTTTGTTTCCCCATTAGATTATAATCTTAACTTTTTATAATCTGGATTATAATTTAGAAACTATAATCTAGATTATAATCTGTAATTGTCTGTTTGGCAACCTAGCTTATTTGAACACAAATAATTTATTTTGAATCTAAGAAGACAACAATGACCTTGAGTACTTTGTTATACCTTGGTTATAATCAGTACATAACTTGATGAAATAAAGTGCCAAATATTTCATTGTATAAATTATCAACTCAAATAGTTTAAGTATTTTGTATATCATTTTGTTGAACACATATGGTACAAAAATGAAATTACATCCTCCTAGCAAATAATGCATTGGTAATATTATTAAAGATTAAGGAGTACGAAAATGAACACATATGCTTTGGATTTGGGAGTATTTGGGCACGATTACAGTAGGGTTTGAGGAAGAAGAGAGGAGAGGAAGGAGAAAGAAGATGGATCGATCAACACGTACGGGAGGGGAGGGTGTGGTGAGTTGGGTGGGAGTGGCAGTGTAGGTAAATTTTTCCAACTTGGCAAGGGTAGTGAGTCTTTTGAAGATTATAATCTCAAATAAGCACCTAATAACCAGCTTATTGGATTATAATAATCCAAGCTTGAGATTAAAATAATCTGGTAAATAAACGGTCCTATTTGTTTATCTCTATAGATTATACTCTCAAACAAATAGGGCCTCCCTCAACTGTCAAACCCATTCATTTTTTCTCCTTGACTGGTTTAGACAGTGGTTTAAATTGCATGGTGTAAAGATCAAAGACAACGGGAAGGGGATGAATCGGTGGATTTATAGGACTAAATTCGCTACAAACTTAAACTTTGAGACTCAATCACAACGGAAGCAAACCTAAACAATTCTATTAGGCCAAGACCTCTAATAATACTAGTGAAAAGATAAGAATAACAAGCAAGCACTAGCACGATAACCACTAAGAGAAATCAAAGAATAACCTATCACTCTACTCAAATAGAAGTAAATGCGGTAAGCAAACAGAGAGAGATAGAGAGTGTTCAGTGATTTTTTTTAAAGTTCTCGGAAGGTAGGCATCTTGCCCTAATTCTCGTTGAGCCAATCCGTCAAAGTCTTGGTTCCTCCCGTTGTTCCTGAAACGATGCTCACAAAGTTACGCTTCACTCTTAGAGTGAAGACACCGGCGGCCTGCCTGTCGCATACAATACCCAAGCACTAGAGCAAGCCTTCAATGCTAGAGCGTTCCCTCTTGGTGTCCCTTTCGAGTAGAGAATCTGAAACCACGTATAAACTTGGCGTCATCTTTCACAATCTCCTCGGAAGCTCGAACACCGACCCTTAGCCGGTCTAGGCTGCCCACATAAAAAATAATAGGCAAAAATCACTCCTCTCAAGCCTCACAACCTCTAAAAGTGTATAAATGGTCCCTATCACTCTCCTACTAGCACCAAAGATATGCAATCTTGTCTTGTTCTCTTTTGGTGGTGTCTCTTGGCCTCTCACAAGTTTTCTTCAGCAGTTCAAACCTCAGGCACACAACAAAACGTCACCCTTCACAGTTTAAATAGGCTCCAAGCCCAGAAACAACTGTTGAAATGTAAAATATAAAACTGACTGCTTTATGCAATCACCGAACTGTCCGGTGACTGGACCACTAGACTGTTCGGTGACCCTTACTCCATCTGGCCAGGGAAACACCTTCTCTAGAATCTATTCCATATGACACCAGTCTATCCGGTGCATATCTTCACCGGACTGTTCGGTGACTCTCACTTTTGGAACTCCCAGAGACATCTTTTCTGGACTTCAGCTTCTGACTAACCGGACTGTTCGGTCACTACACCATCGGACTGTCCGGTGACTGCATCTTTAGCTGGACTTGAGTTTCGGTCTTCGACTTCGCTTTCTCTGTCATCTTCAGTGCTTTCTGAGGTATCTAAAGAGCATTCACATCCTCTAACACTTGTATAACAGGAGACAAATGATCCTACCCCCTTAATAATATCGACGGTTCTAAGGACTCTCTAGACAATCCTTAGCCTTGGTCCTCCGACACCTGAAAACTCCTCTTCTTGAGATCGTCCTAGTCATCCATTGAGGAAGCCTACCATGTAGTCGTATAATTAACGGGGTGAAATCTACAATCACAACTGTTAGCTATGGTGTTCATTCAATAAACAAAATCAATTCGTACCTTTTAAGGGACTTCAAATGTTATGAAGCTAACACATGGCCATCCATGTGGCAGTTTCTACTGATGTGGACAACTTACACGTCCTTAATTCATTCAAAATCAAAAATCAAAGAGTTACGAGCTCAGAAAATAATGAAACTATGTAGAGAATTAAATTATTTGACAAAACAACTTTTGTTGGAGGCCCAATTTCAAGTTTAAAACACATTATCTTTTAGAAATTCGGAAAACAAATAGCCATTTAAAAGTAAAAAATTATTGGGACCTTCTAAACTTTTAATAAAATTTCATATACCACGTCTTTCTAAGTATTTTTGAAAAATAATTGTTTCAAATACATTTTCTTCTCAAATTTTTAAATTTCACTTTTGAAACTTGAATTCAAATTCAAATTTAGTATTTGAAATCAAATTAAATAAATTTAAAATTTGAAGTCAAATTAACCATTGAAATTTGATCTCAAATATAATTTAGCTGAAATTTGACATTTGAATTTGAATTGAACTTCAAAGTGAAATTTAAAAAATTTCAAAGAACATTTTCTTGAAATAATTCTTTTTTGAAAAATATATAGAACGCCATGAATTAAATAAATTTGAAATTTTAGCTCAACTATTACAAAATTATTTAGTCTAAATTTGAATTTGAATTCAAGTTCAATAGTGAAATTTAAAAAGTTCTAAAAAATATATGTGAAACAATATTTACTATACTAAATCGGAAAGGATCTTTACTATATTAATTCCAAAGGATTTCTCGGCTTCTAAATGGTTGGTTCATTTCGGCCATTGATTCACCGATCAACGGTTGCGTGAGTAACTACCAGAACTCTCCAGGTCTGTCTCCAAATCCAGCTGCGCAACCCCGCTGCGCCGCCGCTGGTGGCCCTGGCCGGCGACGCGAGTCCGCGACCGCCACACACCCGCCCTCGGCAGCCCGCCGCCGCCCGCATATCCCCTCCCATGCCGAGTCGCACCACGGCCGCTTCCCTCTCGCGATTTCTTCAGCGCGCTCCTTGGCCCGCTTGCACTGTCGCGCGACTCTTCCACTCATCCTGCTCACGCCTTTGCTCCTCTTCCTCATGCTCTTCTTCGCCATCGTGCCCAACCAGCAGCCCAACCTGGATGGGTGATAGTAAGACCGGCCCATGTAGCACATCATGCGTGCCTGGGCAAAATCTATTGCAGCGACCACCTATTCCTCTTAGTTGCCCTGTTCTGTAATAGCACTATTACATTCTTTGAGCTTACGAATCTTTGGATCTTGAGGCCAGATGCAGTTTTATTCTTGAAATTGGAGCTTTGATTGTTTTCTAAAGAACTATTTTGCAAGGCGCATGTCTCATCCCAGAGTCAATCACTAGAAAGAAACAAAGACCCACCATATGCTTGATGGTTTGCCTCTACGAAGACAGCTTTATATCAGGTAATAGGTTACACTATGATTTACCAAGGATTTTCTAATTAACAAGTGCCCATGCAGTTGTCTATAGAAGAAGAAATTTGGAAACTTCCCCATCCGTATCCCTCCCTTTTATTGTTTAATGATTTAAAAACTAAATCTTAAAAAAATCAATATGAAACCACCTCTCAAGTTATCAGGGACATCTACTACAGCCTGCGTTCATGTAAGTACCCACTTGCTTCATATGCTAATTTTTATATTTATTAAAGATGAATGAGAGGTTCACCTCTATTGTTTCCTTTTTACTATGTTTTTTTTTATTTGTTGTTTTTTTCTCCTCACTGGTTAAGTCTATTGATTCTACAAGTCTTATGGCTGCAAAATCACTTCAAGACTGGGAAGTGCTATACCTACCTAGGTGATCAAATATAACTTAATGATGATTTTTCTCAGTAGAATAAATATTGAACTATATAAATATTTGGTACTATTCAGAAGAATATTTTATCATTCGATATGATACTACATTTATCTGATTATTCAGTTCCTTTATTCCTTGTTTTCTAACTCCCTATTTGTTTCTCACATGTTTGTGAATAGCAGGCTTAATAGTATAACTTACAGTTTGTGTCTATAGCTTTGGCTACCCACTAATGGATGAATTATGGGAGGTTGATACGACCTTTTTCATTATATATTGCTGCTAAAAAGCTGGCATCAACTCCTGATTCAGGAGCCATGGCTGCTGCTGCTTGGGACAGAGCTAACACTTATCCTTAAGAGAATGATACCGTTGAGAAGTTAACCTCTGTTTTTGGCTTCACTTGCCTATTTAAATTTTGCAGATGTATTAGGGTCAGCGCTTCCCATTAATTTTTCTTTTGACTTCTGTCTACTATTTCATTATCCCTGATAACATGGTGTATATATTCACTTGGAATTCAGAGAAAATACAGCATCAAAACAATTTTCATACCACTTGAGCTTCAAGCACAGATGACTTGCAAGTAACCCCAAGTTCCTTGCGGTACAAAATTTTTTTTTCATGTTTTACATCTCCTTTGGCCATGCATGTGACCTGGCGCGGCATGAATTATTTTGCGGGTACAATCCTTAAAAATATACATATAGCATAAATATTATAAGCTTGCGATGCACAAATATTGTAAGCTTGAGATGCACGACTACATTCCCTTCAGTCTTGAATTAACTTTTGTAAACCGTGTAGCAATTTTTTTGAAGCTTTGTCAATAAAATTAACTCTTCAAAAAAAAATTGCAGTTGTGTGATAACAACCATGTCTTTCTGCATGCAAGCTTGCAACTTTTAAAATTAGAATATATTACTGAGCTTAAAAAACACTTTGTGGGTTCATATTATTGATAAATATTATACGTTCAAAAAGATGGTACCAATAGGGTGATACATCACAAATTACAATGGATGCGTGGCAACGCCATGCAAATTTTGTAGTTCTAGTTTGAAAACACTTAGAAACACTTGGATTAAACATATACTCCCTAAGTTGCAAAATAAATGTCATTTTAAATTTTTAAACATCCACTTTTGACCATTCGTCTTATTCAAAAAAATTATGAAAATTTTATTTATTTTATTGTGAAACAAAATTTATGAAAATTTTATTTATTTTATTGTGAAACGATTCATTGTTAGAAGTATTTTAAGCCTAACTTCTTTATTTTTGTAATTTTATAAATTTTTTGAATACGACGAATGTCAAGCAATTGTTCCAAAAAATCAAAAAGGTCACTTATTTTTGGGACGAAGCGGGTATGAAATTTGATATCAAATTGAACAAAAATAGTTGAAATGTGATATTTGAATTTGGATTCAAGTTCAAAAAGTAAAATTTAAAAAAATTCTAGTTTGAAAACACTTAGAAATACATGAATTAAACATAGATGAAATTTGATATCAAATTAAACAAAAGAATGGCTGAAATTTGATATTTGAATCTGAATTCAAGTTCAAAATGTGAAATTTATAAATTTCTAAAATAAAATATATGTGAAACAATTCTAGTTTTGAAAACACTTAGAAATACATGAAGTAAACAAATATGAAATTTGATCTCAAATTAAACAAAAAAGGGTCAAATTTGAAATTTGAGTTTGAGTTCAAGTTTAAAAATTATAATTTATATATGCCCAAATAAAATATTTGAAATATTTTTGTTTGAAAATAATTAGAAATATATGAATTTGGAAATAAAATTATGAAACTTGATTATTTTTTATTGTCTTTCTAAAATAAAAAGTGTTCTGAATTTGAAATCGAACCTGAAATAAAAGTTGTTCTTTGTGAAATAATTTAAACCTCTGCAAAGCTTCGTAATTTTCTATGCTTGTTAAAATATTTGTTTTCTAATTTAGAATAAACCGAGGACACGTCGGTTATCCACGTCAGTAGAGACTGACACATTACCTGTCCACATTAGCAGAAATTGTCACATAGACATGTCAGCTGAAACCACTGTCCAAACCAATCGAAAAAATAAGCAGATTTGATCTCTACTTTTTAAGAAGTACAGTTTTCCTTTTCTATATGTACCTGGTAAAACATCTCCATCTAGCTCCTATGCGCACACTAAAAAATGAACTCAAAGTTATCTATTTTTAAAATCTGACGGATGAAATCTTTTCAAAGACACCCTTACAAATCTAACAGCTGAATTATTTCGGATCTTCTAGATCTTGACCCACAAAAACTTACCCACAAGAAATATATAAAATCCAAAGAACAGTTGTTGGAAAACAAAATAAATTCATTTCGGATTAATATTAATATTAATGGTGAAGATTAAGAAACTTTAAATTTTAATATTAACTAGTCTCAATGTCCGTGCTAATGCTACAGTCTAAGAAAAAATATTAACTTAAGAAATAATATATTAATATTAAAATGAATGTGTTTTATTTTCTAATAAGTTTCTTTGGATCTTATATATTTATTTCGGGTAGTTGTGTTTTGTTAATTAACAATGGTCCGTGTGAGCCTAATATCTGAGAGATCTAAAAGAGCTTATCAGTAAGATTTGAATGGGTGTCTCTGGAGAGATTTCATCCATCAAATTTGTAAAAGGATAATTTTGGCCGTCAGATTTATAAAAAGAGATAATTTTAAATGAATTTTTTATGTGCACGTAATCTAATCCATGTGTATGTAGAAAAGAAAAACTGTGCTTTTTAAAGAGTAAAGATATATTATTTTCTTAATTTAATATTTTTCTTTAGACTGTAGCGTTAGCACAGATATCGAGGCTATAGTTAAAAGAGCCTAGATGCCTAGTTTTGTAATCGAAGGGATGAAAAGGCCACAACTGTGATAGTTGAGGGCATTAAATATGACTTATTCTATATATTTGTATTGATAGATAAAAACCTCACATCTCCGACAATTACCTGTAGTTAGGTGCCCTCTCCATCTCAATTTATTAGTCATTTTGTGACGGGGCATATTAATTAAGAAAAATAAAAAAAGTAAGATGTACTGAAAATAAAGAGAGAGATACATATGGTAAGTATTAGTAAGAGAGAGTTATATTAAAAAACGAGAATGATTTATAATTTGGAAAAGCTAGAGAAGTCCACTGTAACTTATAATTTGAGACGGGGAAGTATCAGCTTTACCCACATTTGACTATCTAGAAAAGTGGAATAAGTAATAGATAAATTTATGTCATTGTTGAAAACATATTCTAATAATATCTATATTTATATTTAGCACTGTATTTTTGTAGCCGTTAGATATGCTAGGCCTTGTGAAAAGCAGAAAAAAAGAGAACTAAATTGTAATTGTGCATGAAGAGTTATTGTGAGTAGCAACCATCGCCTTCACTAGGTTTCAAATTAAAAATGAAACAAAACTTCATGGCACGGAAGCCATGGGAGGAGCACTCCCAATTCGTTAAGAAGGAGAAACGAGAATCGACCCCTGTTGGGCTCAGACGCACAACAATGCCCTTGCCAACTGAGCGAGCCTTACTAGGTTTCAAATTAACGTCATGATATTTTCTTGGTCGACGTGGACATGGCAACTGAGATGAAAATCAGCGCACTAAATATACCAATTTTCGAAACGAGTGCTCTGGGTTGCCATGCATTTGGAGTAGACTTTAGGAATTGTTGAAGAAGGCAAGGTTTATATTCTTTATAATTCTTTACAGACATCCTAAACTCGAATGTAGGGGGTCTTTTTTATAGAATTGTTGGAGATGTTCTTAGTACAATATTTTTTGTTTAATTATAAACTGAATTTGTTGTCCTAATAGCATCAATTTGAGGGATAGAGGTCATGTAATCTCTATCTCTACTTAAAAAAGCACTGTTTTTTTTTCTACTTACACACGGTAAAATGTCCCCAACAGAGATGAGTTAAACTAAGTGCATAAAAAAATACACCAGAGTTATCTTTTTTACAAATTTGATTGATGAAATCTCTCCACATATACCTTACAAATCTAATGGATGACCTCTTTTTAATCTTGTAGATGGGCCCACACGAATTATTGTTAGTTAACAAAACACAACTAACTGGAACAAACATATGAGATTCAAAGAAAGTTGTTGAAAAATAAAACAAATTCATTTTAATATTAATATATTATTTTTTAAGTTAATATTTTTTCTTAGATCGTAGCATTAGCACGGACAATGGGACTAAGTATTACAAAGGAAAATTTATCCAGTGCCATATAGACAAATCTTCTATTACAATTTGTTTTTCAAAACAAATCTACAGTACTGATAATCTTTATATCAAAAAACAGAAGGAATACCCTCACATATATGTAGTACTAGGAAATTCTAAAAGAGATTAATAGTTTCCTCCTAGTAATACTACCTCTCCAAAATATAAACATTTGAAGGTTCAGATAAAGTCAAATTCTCTTAAGTTTTACTAATAATTTCTAATATAAAAATATAATTTTTATGAAAGCTTATTTCAAAATGAATCCCAAAAAAATATAATTTTCAACATTGTTAATTCTACATTATTAATGATTAAAATGATAAAAGTTTGACTTTGGCTAAACCTAGAAATCCTTATATTTTGGAACGGAGGGAGTAACACTTTGTAGAACATGGTGATAGTGGCTCCCGGTCAAATTGCAAGGTCCACTTTTTACCTAACATTGTGTCACGATCGGCTCTGCTGTTAGCGTGTGTGTAGCATGTTTGTTGCGCGGGCAGTGCAATGTTGAACTGATGGGCCGCCGGCCTGTTCCGGTGGCCTTGGCAGTTCGAAGACAAGGTGATGCAAAAGCTAGAAATGATGACATCTATGTTGCAAGATCACCAGAAGATGGAGCTACTTCAAGCCAAGGTGGACATGTCCATGACCTCCCTCGGACAAGTTCAACAGGATCAGGCGCAGCTGGCCCGTACCATCGCGGCGCCACCACCACCTCCGCCACCTCCACCCCGTCCACAGCGTCTACCCAGCGATGCTCCTGGTCTCATGGGTCCAAGCCAAGATGTCCTCCGCCCGGCAATGCAGATGCCACACCTCCACACGTGACGCTGCCACCCTCTACGTCTCAGGTTGATTCTATTCCATCTCCCCCTGTTTTTCCGGTGGTGACTCCTGAGCACGGTGACAACGCCCACAAACGCCAGTGGATGCCGAAGTTGGATTTCCCACGCTTTAACAGAGCTGATGTCCGCATATGGATTGATAAGTGTCAGGTTTTCTTCGACCTCTATCAAATTCCTAGCGGATTTCGGGTGCAGGCTGCATCGATGCACATGGTTGACAGAGCTGCTCACTGTTATCATTCCTTCAAACAGCTGCATCCTTATCATGATTGGGATTTCTTTTGCACAGCTGTTATTCAGGAATTCGATCTTAATATTCACCATACCATATTGCATGAGTTACTGTCTATTTGACAGCAGGGTTCAGTAAAACAGTACCGCAATGCTTATGAAAATCTTATCTATCATCTTCGCCTATATGACCGTGCTGTCAGTGAAACATTGTTGGTCACACAGTTCATAATGGGGCTCAAGGAGGAGATCCGCTCAGTGGTTGAGTTGCACATGCCGGACTCTTTTAATGAAGCAGCTCAGTTGGCTCTGTTGCAAGAGGCAGTCATGGAACGCTCTCGTCGCCCTAGTACGAAGAGTTTCTCGTTCAAGCCTGTCATTCAGCAGAAATTGGATCCTAAACAAGCAACACAACCGGGTGATCTGTGGCGTGCCAAATAGTTACATGATTTTCGCCGTACCAATGGGTTGTGCTTCAAATGCGGTGACAAGTATGCTCCCGGTCACAAGTGTGCACTGCCAGTTGCTCAAGTTAATACCATCACTACTGAAGATAATCCTGAAATATTATCTGATACGGTGCTCGATGCTCTGGTGTCCACTGAGTCTTGCACACCTGATATGCTGTTGTCCTTGCATGGCTTAGCAGGAGCTGTGTCGTCGAACACCATTCATTTTCAGGCATTAGTTAACAATCAAGTGATGATTATTCTTCTGGACTCACGAAGTTCACGCAGTTTTGTGGACAACAACATGGTTGCATGATTGGGTTGCCTGACAGTGCCTATTCCAGCTAGTCTTGTCAGGGTGGCCAATGGTGAAGTCATTCCTTGTGATTCTGAGGTGCCACACTTTACTTGGTGGATTCCCCATAGCACTTTTACTCACAACATGAAAGTGCTACAGTTGGCTGGTTATGATGCAATTCTTGGTATGGATTGGCTTTCTCAATGAGGACTAATGAATTGTTAGTCTGCTGAATGTTGGCTTGAGTTTTAGTATGCTGGTCAAACAGTCCGTATTTAGGGAATTCAGGACACGGCTGCTCCTTCCTTGTCTGAAATTTCCATAACACAACTACATAAGTGGAATGTTGGAACCAGTGTGCTCTCCTACAACATCTCCTCCACCACAGATTCAGGCCCTGATTGATCAGCATAGAGACCTGTTCAACAAACCTTCTACATTACCACCTTCTCGACAATATGATCATACTATTCATCTACTTCCTGGTTTAGCACCGGTGAATTCTCATCCTTACCAATACTCACCACATCAAAAAGACGAGATTGAACGCCAAGTTGATGAAATGCTACAATCTGGCCTGATCACTCGCAATATGAGCCCCTTCGCGTCTCCTGTCCTGTTAGCGAAAAAGAAATTACTGCAAATTGAATTAGATCACAGTGAAGAGTAAGTTCCCTATGCCTGTTACTGATGAGCTTCTTGATGAACTGTCAGGAGCAGTATTGTTCACTAAGCTTGATCTCAGTTTAGGGTTTCACCAAATCAGAATGGCCAAGTGTGATGAGCATAAGACAGCCTTCAAGACTCACCATGGCCAGTTTCAATTTCGAGTGATGCCCTTTGGCTTAACTAATGCCCCTTCTACTTTTCAGTGTCTCATGAACTACACTTTTGCTCCTTACTTTAGGAAATTTATTCTGGTCTTTATGGACGACATATTGATCTACAGTAGCACTTTGGAAGCTCATGTACAACACCTCAGTCTAGTTTTCGAAGTTTTGAAGGATCACCAACTCTTCCTCAAAGCATCTAAGTGTTCCTTCGCACAAAGCAAATTGGAATATTTGGGTCACATTATTTCTTCCCAAGGCATTGCCATAGATCCTACTAAAACTGAAGCAATGAGAAATTGGCCTATTCCCAACAGCACCACTGAACTGAGAGGCTTCCTACGACTCACTGGCTACTATAGAAAGTTTGTGAAAGGGTATGGGGTGCTAGCCAAACCTCTAACTGCTCTTCTACAAAAGAAAATTTTTCTGTGGACTCCACAAGCTCAAGAATCATTTCAAGCTCTCAAATAGGCCATGTGTCATACTCCAGTCCTAGCTATACCGGATTTCACTAAACCCTTTTGCATTGAAACAGATGCTTGTGATCAGGGCATAGGTGCAGTTCTTATAAAGAAGGCCATCCTATTGCATATTATAGAAAAGCTTTGGGAGCAAACAACCAGAAACTATCCATCTATGAGAAAGAATTCTTAGCAATAATGATGGTTGTGGATAGATGGAGACCTTATCTTTAGAGAGGACCCTTTGTCATTAAAACAGATCACAAAAGTTTGTGTGGCTTGAGTGATCAGGTTCTCATCACTAATTTGCAAAAGATGGCAATGACCAAACTGCTTGGGCTTCAGTTTCGGTTTCAGTACAACAAAGGTGTGGAAAATAAGACAGCAGATGCTTTGACTGCAAATGCTCTATCTACTACATCACCACAGTGGATTTAGGAAATTGTTAATTCGTATGTGGTTGATCCTAGAGCACAGAGTCTGCTAACTGAATTGGCTGTTACAGGCTCCAATTCTGATGGGTTTACTTTGAAAGACGGTCTCCTTCGACAGCATGATAAGATTTGGATTGGTGCAAATTCCTCTTTACAAACCAAATTGATTCATGCCTTTCATTCCACCCCCATTGGTGGCCATTCAGGGAAGCAATCCACATATCAACGTTTGAAGAAGCTGTTTGTGTGGCTTAGGCTCAAAAAAGCAGTGGACAATTTTGTGCAACAATGTGCTACCTGTCAACAGGCCAAACATGATAATTGTAAGCAGCCTGGCCTTCTGCAGCCTCTTCCTATTCCTTTTGGTGCTGGGCAGGATATCTCACTTGATTTCATTGAGTGCCTACCTTCTTCAGAAGGATATTCAATTATTATGGTGGTGGTTGATTGTTTCACGAAATATGCCCCCTTTGCTGCATTAAAGCATCCCTATACAGCTTCTTCAGTTGCTAAAGTGTTCCTTCAACAAGTTGTCAGGCTCCATGGGATTTCTCGATCCATTGTATCTGACAGAGACCGTGTTTTCACCAGCTCGTTGTGGAAAGAATTGTTTAAGTCCTGGAACACGACATTGGCTATGAGCACTTCTTATCACCCACAAACTGACGGTCAAACCGAGAGGGTCAACCAATGTCTTGAGATGTACCTTCGCTGTTCAGTTCAGGACACTCCGAAGAAATGGGTTTCCTGTTTGCCACTGGCAGAATTCTGGTACAATACCAATTACCACACATCCTTGAATTGTTCTCCCTTCAAGGTACTATATGGTACTGAGCCCGACTATGGCATCCTGCCAGACATTCCCTCAGTCCAGAATCAAGATGTTCAGGCTGTTCTTCAGGAACGTGAGCAGTTCACCTCATTGTTGAAGCAACACTTGGAACGTGCTCAATTGCGCATGAAGCAGTTTGCTTATCGCTCTCGGGCTTTCAGAGACTTTCAGGTGGGCGAGTCGGTTTATCTCAAATTGCAACCGTACTGCCAAAGTTCCGTAGCAAACCGATCGTTTTCCAGGCTCTCCTTCAAATACTTTGGACCATTTTTCATTCTGGAGAAGATTGGCTCTGCTGCATACCGCCTCCAACTCCCGGAGCATAGCGCCATTCACCTGGTTTTTCATGTCTTGCAACTCAAGCAACACATACCTGTTCATACACCGGTGTTCACTACATTGCCTGCATTGGACGATCTATCCACCTTGAACACTGTCCTGGAAGCCATTCTGGATCATCGCCCGGTGAAGAAAGGAAATGCAGCACATCTTCAAGTGTTGATCAAGTGGTCTTCGCTGCCGTCTTCGTTGCCGACATGGGAAGACTATGAGGTCCTCAAGTAGAGATTTCCGGACGCTCCAGCATGGGGACACGCTGGACCTTGTGGGGGAGGAGATGTCACGATCGGCTCTGCTGTTAGCGCGTTTGTTGCGCGGGCAGTGCAATGTTTTGAACTGATGGGCTACCGGCCTGTTCCGGTGGGCTTGGCCCAGCTATGTGGTGTATAAAACACGGGCAAACCGTCCGCAGCTGGCGCGAATCAAATACCAGCTTATTTCCCAACTGCTTCTCCTTCCTCCTCTGTTTTTCTCTATCTCCCTGCCATTCTTCGGTGCTTACCCATCTTCCTCGTCACCGACCAAACCTCGTCACCTCTCCAGCCACGGCGAGCGGTTCATGACACATTGTAAGAGCATCTCAGGAATCCTATAAAATGAAACCTCAAAGCATATTTTTCGGACTAACCAAAAACTATTGCGCTGATTATATTTCTCTCATTCTCCGATAGCTCTTAAAATAGTTCTAAAATATTTTAATTGGGTCAAGCTAGCATTTGAGTCTACAATAGTCCTTCTGATTCTCTTGGAATTTACAGAATTAGAATCAAACTTTCCATGTTTCAAGCTACAAATCAGATGAGTTAGAAGGGAATCAAAGACTGAGAGTGGTTTTGGGTCAGTTTTGATTCATCTTTTGGAAATGTCTAAGACGCCAATATATTTCTTGGTATTACCTCTATTTCACAACGTTTATTGTTCTCATTATAAATCAGCTATCTCCGTCTCAAAAAGGATGTTGTTATTATAGTTGGATATGAGAATTAAGGAGGATAAAAAAGTAGAGTTGCATTCTTTTTTAGATAAAGAGAGTAATGTCTATACTGATAACCTTTTTCCACATAGGTGGTATATAGGTTGAGTACAATTAATGAAAGGCTCCATGTAGTCCAGCAAGTGACATTAACATTTCATAGTTAGCTTTAAGTGCTCACCGTCACAGGCGCGCATGCACTAATCAAAGAAAGCACTTTTAAAAGTACACCTAGATCAATGCAATCCAAAAAAAGTACACATATCTCATTGGTTAGCAAGACCAATGTATATAATTCTGGCAATTGTCTGGGCCTCTAGCCCATTCTAGCTAGGGTTGGCAGTTTTACCCTCGTGTGCGAGGCCCCGACGGGTTTCGCACCCAACGGGTACGAGTACGGGTTGAAATTTTCACCCGCGGGTCTAACCCGCACCCGACCCGTAAATTTGCAGGTACAAGTCGGGTTTTTTATTTGACCCGCGGGCGATCTGTAGGGTGTCCGAAAATAGCTCATTAGTACTTTCAGCTCAGCCCATCTCGATGTCATATATAATCATCCCTCAGGAACATGAACCCTAAAACCACTCATCCACTCCCATCCCTATCTGTCGCGAGCCGCGTCCCAGGGCCCCTGCCTCTCACCGTGTGTCGCCTCCCTGGCCTCGCCCCTCGCCGCGTGACGCCGCCCTCCGCTCGGCCCTCATCGCCCTCCGCTTCTGCGCGTTGCACCCTCAATCACCGCGCATTGCGGCCTCCAATCGCCGCCCTCAACTGGCTGCACGCCGGCGCCCTTTAGTCGCCACAGACGCCTACGGGTGCAGACCTGACGGGGACCCGACACCCGCCCGAAACCCGACGGGTGCGGGTATGGGTTTCAATTTTCACCTGCAGGTACGGGTGCGGGTTGAAAGTTGAACCCGCGAAGTTTTTTTGAAACGGGCGGGTTTTGCTAAATCCGATCCGAATTCGCCCTTTGCCGTCCCTAATTCTAGCCAAGACAAAAAGTGCTTCTTCATTCAATCAATGCATTATTCTATCAACAGGCTAGGCAGGACAGATCCATGAAACGCTGTGATCTCAGATCCTGCACCGTACATCTAATTTTTGTGATAGTATACATGTAGAATAGATTATCTTCAAGGTTGTGATGAGCATTATCACACGTAGTCCCAATCATACCGGAGTTGTTTTCTAGGGTTCATATGAATTTTTTATTTACAAGTTTGGTAGCGCGGGATCACGCAGATGTGTTCTTGCTAATTTGGAGCCTTGGAACTCACTCCGTCGGACCAGCTCTAGCAGAAACACATTGTAATAATTTAAGCAAACACGGTAGAATTTGTACATATTCAGTTTTGAAGATAATAACAGGGATATCAAAGGAAAAGAAAGAAAATTAGTTATTGCTTTCTAGATTCGTGTTCTAAAATGGGCCAATTCTGAAAAATCTATATGACAGAATGGAATATATAATCTTTTTAATTTTTTTAAAAAAAAATCCCAGAGAAGGGAGTCCTAATACGTGCTGTACGTTCAAATTTACAAAATCCAAGTCTTTGAAAGTTATCACAAACGCACGCGTATGTCTGCTTTCAAAGACTAGGATGTCTAGGGCTTCACATGCCCTAATTTCCATGGGATGCTTGCGCAAAAGAAATGGGGATGTGGTACTGCCGCGTGCTGCGGTCAAAAGGGTCGTGTGCTTGCATCAGTGCATGCGTCAATTGTGCCCGGGAAAACCACTATGTAATGTTTTATCATGTGTCCAAATCTCAAAGCAACCCCTTCTAGAATTGTTATTATTATTATTCGTACATAGAAAATGTCAGGAGTTATTGGTGAAATACCCAAAACTTTTTCAAAGAAGTCAGGTGGGTGCATGATTCTTTGATTTTGCTGAGGTCTAATAAAAGCTGACATACATTTCTCTGTCTTTACATTCTTTTGTCATTTATTTTTTGGTCCCTGCACTTGAAAGTAATGCAGTAACCAGTAATAATGAGAATCCTAGAAAACTTCTTGCTTACCACCTAGTTACATATTTAGACCATTTCAACATAATTGTATCCTGCAAGTATATGCAGTCCTTTGTCTGCAATAGACGATTCCAAATTATTTGTCAATGGCTTGAGAGAAATATTAACTATGAATATTTGTTTCATTTTTTCCGGCTCCATTGAATGGATGCATCATTATTGCAAGAAGCTTGATTTACACATACTCTTATGGTTTATGGTCATAATCACCCTTTTTCATAAGTAATCATCGTATGCTGGGAACTAACCAACGACAAATTATCGTTCATTGCTGTTGCTTTTTACTGTAGTAATAATTGATTACAGATGATAGCATTTGATTGTCACTAATGAGTATGGTCCAAACTAAAGCACCACGAAACCATAGCAGCTAATTCTAATTGAATTTCAATTGCATTTCACGTTATGTATTGAGATGGGCATATTGAATACACATGATTTGAGATTGCAACCTCTCTAACCACTTCCAGTTAAAGAGTCTTACGAACCTAGTGTTTGGGCAGAGCTTGTGCCTAAGGTGCAGAGTGAGGTCGCTCAGCCTGAAATGAGTTAACCAAATCGGGCTTGTCCAGGAACGGATCAAAGCCCTGAAATGAGTTGTTGCCACATGAACAATCTGACAAAATCACGCGACCACTTCCCTAATTCTTCTTAGATTACAACTTGAACGAGTTCTAAAGCTTGCCCCACTTCAATATCCCACTGTGCCCATGGATAATAACATAATCGACATGGGTTTCCTTAAACTTGAAGCTAATCAGATTCTTATATTTGTATGTACAGTCCACTAAAGTACTGCTGTACCACTAATTGCCATCATATGGTGTGCTAGTCTTGAGCTATTTAAGCATAATAGTTCACTGGGGTAGGGGACCTAAGCAGGGTAGTAGTCACCCAGAACTCTCTCTTCTGATTGGTGTCAAGCACAGTTAATAAGTCCCTCAGGCCTGCAAAGATAGCACCTGAATCTGAATTGCTTGTTATTGCCATTGCCCATTGGCCCATATAGCTTTTGTTTTGGGCGTCATTGCACGGGTGATTGCAGGCGAATCTAGCATCAATCTTCCGGAAGAAGGCAACAATGGGAGTGAGTAAACTTTCAATTTGAATTGTACGAGAATAAGTTTGAACCAGCTCGTGATAATGTGTAATTTACCTCAAGATTGTGTTGTGTGCAGATCATCAACTGGATGCAAAGCAGATTCAATGGGAAGGTACAGAATAGAAGGTACAACAGCAGCTCACCTCACGGTAATTCGTTGCTTGCCTTCCCAGTTTATGGTTTCTGCGATCAGCAACGAGTATTGGCCGTGCTAAATGTGCGTTCCTCTGCAGCTGAGCAAGTTGGAGTCCAAGGGAGCTATAAAGTTGTACAGGAAACAGAGAAGCATCTCAATGCCGAGCAATGGACTCAGTCCGGCTTCCTCTCCATCGGCACGTTCGGAAGTGACGAGCCTATGGTGCCAGGAGACCACCGGATGGTACAGGAGCAGGACCTGCCGGACTTCACCATGGAGGAGGTGAAGAAGCTCCAAGACGCCCTGGCTAGGCTCCTCCAACGGGCAAAATCCAAGTCCAGCGCCCGTGGCTCAGCCGTGGGTGAGGACAGAACACCGCTGGACAAGTTCCTCAACTGCCCGTCCAGCCTCGAGGTAGACAGGAAGGCTCAGACAAAGCAGGCTGAGGGTGACAGCAACCTCTCACCGGACACCATGACCATACTGAACAAGGCAAGGGACCTACTCAGTAACAGCAGTGGCAGCAGCATCAAGCAGAAGTCATTCAAGTTCCTGCTCAAGAAGATGTTCATCTGCAATGGTGGCTTCACACCAGCACCAAGCTTGAAAGATCCTGTGGAATCAAGAATGGAGAAGGTATTATAGAAACGTGTGCATATGGTGGAGCCCTCTCGCATAAAATGTTTCTTGCAGCTACCTCTACTGTCTATCATGTCCTCTGAACTTCATTTGTTTTGCTGGCAGTTCTTTCGCACAGTGATTGGCAAGAAGATCAATGCCAGGACAGGGAACAGAGCTATGGTGGCAAAGAAGTACCTGGAGGATGGCCCGAAGGGGAAGAGATGGGGTGACTGTCGTCGTTGCCATGAAAACGAAGAAAGCTGCAGGTGGGACAAAACAGATTCTGAATGTAAGTCCATTTGCAGCTCATTACTTACCATCAGTGCAGTCAGTGTTAAATTTCTGCGCCTGAGGAAAGTCTCTTTCTGTTTCTGGCAGTTATTGTTCTGGAGATATGATGTCAAAAAGAATTAGGACAATGGTGATGAGATATAAACATAAGACCAGTGGAATCAATAAATATAATAAGCAAGTCTTCTGTGTTGCAAGCTGGGAGTAGTAGTACTTTCAAGTATTAAATTTTACATGATAATGATTCTTAATTTTCCCTGCAATTGCAGGCGACATGTTGAGGTCCTGGTATTTTTTCAAGGTGAAGAAACATAGCAGGCTTCACATGCTGCAAGGAGATTTTGAATCCTCCAGTGTCCTATTTTTTTCATCATGTGGATGTGTAAATTCATTTTTGCTCCACAAATTGTTGTTTTAGAATTCAATTCACCATTTTTATGGTTCATGGTTGTTTTATGATGGCTTGATAATGGTACACATATGAAAATTATGCTTAGAAGTACAGAAATCGTACGGCAGCATTGGTACATGAGAAATGCTATATTGCCCAAAGAGGAAAAAAGCCAGTGCAATAGTTGAAGAGACCTGGCAATCGGATCCCAGAAGGAGCCCAGCCACTGGCCCTTTGGGTTCTGGTTATTAAAACTGAGGGCAGAAGTGCATAGAAGCAAGGCTGTACAAAACTTTTTCCCAATGCAAAAGTGGAAATGATCCTTGAGAAATACTTTTTCTAATGTGACAGCTCATATGATAATCTAATTATTTTTTGTACTGTGAATTCCCAGTTTAGCTGCATTCTTCAAAATGAGAAACATCAGTTCTAGCTACTTGAAGATTGATATGAACAACATAAAAAAGCAGTAATAGAAACTCGTGCTAGGCAATCTCTTCCCTGACAACCCAGTTTTATGCACAATAGAAGGAAAATAAATAAAAGGAAAAAAGAACCTATCATTTTTTGAGCCAAAAGTCAGAAATACGCCAGCAGATTCAAACAGAAACGTCAATTGAGATTCTTACTGTAAATCTAATAAGCTTTGCAGAAGCTATGGGACTTGATGCCTGTTGATAGTGATAATTGTCTCAAAATAATAACGAAACTATGCAGTAAGAGGTTGGCTATAGGAGATATTGCAGGTTCCAAACCTAACAGTACTCAACTATGAAGTCTCTCCTCTCTTGTACATAGACCATTATGGGCGGTAAGGTTGGTTATCTCAGTGGATTAAGACGATTATACAGTCCTCATTTGATAATTCAAACAATTGAAGTCAATGATGGCCAATTGGCCATAGTGCATAATATAAAATTCGAAAGATTATAGGACTATCAGTCATCTTTAAGAAGATACTCACCACTATCATTTGTACCCCACTTTGCAACTTTTGCCTAATTAGAGCTTCTCGAGACACAGGCATCTCCCGTCTGAAATCTACCAGGGATATGTTGGCATGATAGAGAAGTAAATAGGTAAGAATATCAAACAAGGAAACGTAAGAACTCTTACTACTGTACCATTTACGAACAAAGAAATACAACCGCAATCAGTCACTAACAAATAGTAATAAGCTCCTGACGTTTCTATAAAGCGAATATCTCCATACACCGGAAAATAAAATCAGCAACGGAAGTGTAACAACCACTAGTAGAGATAGCGCAAATTCAAGAAGCAATCAAGAACTCAGCGAAAATTGTGGAAAGAAGAACCGCCTTCAATCAGGAGCAGGTTCGTTCCATGCTTGTTGATATTGGTAGTTTGTTACAAAAGTGATAAGATTCCCTGCTAATGGCCAGGCCGGTATATATAACCGTCCTAATGACCTATGGCCCACTAGTCATACAAGCCAACAATGGCGCCACCAACTCATTACACCCTGGACACGAGATTAGTTACCAGCTACAAAAGATAAGATGTGACAATGCCCCCTCTAGAACGGCACTTGTCCTCAAGTGTCGGGAAACCAAACCTTGATAATGTCCTGATAGAATGTAGGAAAAGTAGACTTGATGAAAGTGGTATCTTCCCATGTAGCTTCATCAGGAGGACAACTTTCCCATTGAACAAGCCACTAAGTAACAGGCAAATTGTTGCGATGAATAGCTCTTGTCTCCAGAACTGCAACTGGGACCGACTTGATCTTGCCAGATGAATCAATCAGAGATAGATCAGGACTAGGCACAGCATTGGGGCCAATGTTTTTTTTGAGCTGGCTCACATGGAAGACAGGGTGAATCTGTGCTGATGTGGGCAATTGAAGCTTATATGCCACAGAACCAACACGCTCCAAAATCATGAAAGGGCCATAATACATGGTGGTACGTTTCAGAGAATTTTTCAGTCCAAAAGCATTCTGCCTGTAAGGCTGCATCTTCAAGTAAACAAAGTCACCGACTGAAAAAGATCTCTCTGAACAGTTAGCATCAGCATACTTCTTCGTCCTAGCCTGAGCTTGGGCTAAGTTCTCTCTTAACTGAGTGATCATATGGTGTTTCTCCACCAGGAACTCAGAGGCAGGAGAGTCAGGACCAGTTATAGCAACTTCACTAATCAGTGGTGGTGCATAACCATAAAGGGCTTGGAAAGGTGTACACTTGAGTGAAGAATGATAAGTGGTATTATACCACCACTCAACAAGAGGCAACCAAGAGCAGCATTTTCTGGGTTCAGCAAAAGTCATGCTGCGAAGATAGGACTCCAAACATTGACACGTTCGGTTTGTCCATCACTCTGTGGGTGATATGCAATACTAAACCTCAGGGAAACCTTGAAGGACTTAAACAACTCTTGCCAAAAGGCACTGGTAAAAACTCTATCTCTGTCAGAGACAATAGCAGCAAGAAGGCCATAGAGCTTAACAATATTGTCCATAAAGATGTGTGCTACTTGTACAGCA
The DNA here is from genome assembly GCA_001602275.1 of Zoysia japonica. NCBI lineage: Eukaryota > Viridiplantae > Streptophyta > Magnoliopsida > Poales > Poaceae > Zoysia > Zoysia japonica. The sequence continues at coordinate 61,324 of BCLF01000103.1, read as the reverse complement.
GTGAATGGATGAGCCAGGGGAAGGAAATGTGCATACTTAGTTAGTCTGTCAACCACAACTAGAATGACATCTTTCCTAGTAGACTTTGGTAGTCCCTCCACAAAGTCCATAGAAATCTGACTCCAAGCCATATCTGGTATAGGCAATGGTTGAAGGAGACCAGGGTAATGGCAGTGTTCTCCTTTTGCCCTCTGACAGATGGGACATGAGGTAAAAAAGTGCTCCACAGATTTTTTTAAACCATCCCAGTAGAATAATTTCTTGACTCTCTGATAGGAGGCAGTAATTTCAGAATGACCACCTAATGCTGAAGAATGTAATGTTGTCAGTATAGTTTTGTGGAGAGCAGGATCTTGGCCAACATACAGTCTGCCCTTATAACGAAGAATGCCAGAAGATAGTGTAAAATGTTGTTCAGCATCAGGTTGCAGTGTCAGTTTAGTGACAAGACTTTGGAATTTAGGATCATTATCATAGCTTCGAAGAATGTTCTGAATCCAAGAAGGCTGGACCACAATGTTTTCAGTGCCCTTTTTTATACTCAATAGAGTAATCAAACTGCATCAGTTTGAGCATAAGTTTGTGCTGAATCCCTTCAGTCAGCCTTTGATCAGTGATGAATTTCAAGCTCTGGTGGTCTGTTTTGATAATCAATTTTGAGCCCAAGAAGTAATGCCTCCACTTCTTAAGTGCTTCCAAAATAGCCAATGCCTCTTTATCATAAGTAGATTGCAACTTGGCAAAAGGACTTAAGGATTTGCTGAAATAACAAATAGGCTGACCGTTCTGCATGAGGACAGCACCAATGCCATTCCCTCAAGCATCAGTTTCCAATGTAAATGGAAGAGAAAAGTCAGGAAGCTTTAGGACAGAAGCAGTGCATAACTTGTGCTTAAGCTCAGAGAAGGCCTTTGTTTGTTCAGGACCCCAATGGAATGAATCTTTCTTAAGCATGTCATGAAGTGGTCTGCAAATGATGCCAAACTGCCTTATAAACCTTCTGTAATAGCCAGCAAGGCCCAAGAAACCATGCAATTGAGACACACTGGTAGGAGTAGGCCATGATTTAACAGCCTCAATTTTCTGAGGATCAATAGACAAGCCCTGACTATTGATAATGTGACCCAAATAAGCAATTTGCTGTACTGCAAAAACACATTTGGAACGTTTTGCATACAGCCTATTATTTGACAGGACCTCCAGGACCTCAGCCAGGTGTTGACGATGATCCATAAGAGATTTACTATAAACCAAAATATAATCAAAGAACACAAGGACAAATTTTCTTAGCTGAGCTGCAAAGACAGTGTTCATCATAGATTGGAATGTGGCAGGAGCATTAGTTTAGCCAAAAGGCATAACTAGGAATTCAAAGTGGCCAAAGTGAGTACTGAATGCAGTTTTTGGCACATCTTTGGGATCCATTAAGACTTTATGAAACCCAGACCTTAGATCCAAACTAGAGAAGTATGTGGCTCCACACAGCTCATCAAATAAATCATCAATTAGTGGTATAGGAAATTTGTTCTTTACTGTTAGATCATTCAGGGCTCTGTAATCAATACACAATCGCCAAGAAGCATCCTTCTTGCGAGCCAGAATGGTTGGAGAAGAGTATGGGTTTTCACTTGGTTGAATAATGCCATCCAATAACATCTTCTTAACCAATTTTTCCACCTCATCTTTTTGAAACTTAGCCATTCGGTAAGGTCTGATGTTTGGTGGTGAGCAACCAGGCTTCAGGTGTATAGTGTGAGTGCAGTCCCTCTGAGGAGGTAATCCAACAGGTTCATCAAAAACTGAAGCATACTATTCCAAGATATCCAGTACTTCAGGATTGTCACCAGGAGAGACAACAGTATCAGATGTTAATTGTAAATGCATAACATAGCCTACAACATCTTTGGAAAGGAGTTTCATCATCTTGGCACTGTCAACCAAGTAAGCAGTGTTAGAGTGAGCACAGTCAAAGAAATGTAACTGTTGAGAGTTTTTAGTGATTGTAAGAAGCCTCTTCTTCAAGTCCATATTAATGGAACTATGCTGAAAAATCCAATCACAACCAAGTATAATATCATGACTATGCAGTTCAAGTAACTGAAAATCAGTATGAAACTTGTCTTTGTGTACAGAGTAGGTGCAATCCAATGCCACAGCTCCTGATAACAATTCACCCCCACCAACTACTTTGACACGCTGCAAGTCAGTATGCTGAATAAGCCAGCCTTCTGGGCAAATGTGACATCCAAGAAGCTGTGAGTACTGCCACTATCCACCAATGCAACTGCACGTTTGCCACCCATAACAACTTGCAAGCAGAAAGTAGCCACAGTACGAGTACCATGGACAGCCTGTTTGGATATCTGCATAAGTTGAGAGTCCAATGGAGCAAGGTTTTTAGAATCAATGTCATTGGCAGGAACCCCCATAGGAATTTCTTCTTGCTCCAAGATCATAGCATTTGCTACAGTCTGATAAAACTTACACTTCGACTTATGTTTGGGAGTCCAAGGTTCAGAACATTTCCAACAAGTCCCTGGTTCTTTAGTTTTGGTAGCAATAGGTGGTAGCTTAACAGCAGGAACTGAATCAGGTTTAGTGATAGGACCAGAACTCGACTGTCCTACAGTTTTGGTGGATGAAGCATGAGAATAGTGAGTTCTCCTGGATAAGATGTACTGCTCCAACTCACGAGCAATACCATAAGCATCACCCAACGACACTGGCTTGTGAGGTTTCAATAGGTGTTTGATAGGATCCTTGAGTCCTCTGACAAAGCAAGCCAGGATGTTGCCTCTGCATACTAGCCATAAGCTCCTCAAACTTATCAATATAGGAATTCACAGAATGCACTTGTTGAAGAGAATGAAATATTTCCACTATGTCATACATAGAGTGTTCAGAGAATCTATTGCAAACAAGTGATACAAACTGTGCAGACGTGTAATGAGGGTCAAACTGACGAGCATGGGGTGGAACATAAGTGTGCTGTGCTCTAGGATCATGCGATTGTGGAACCAAATTAAGATCCTGCAACTTGGGCGATGAAGAATGTAACAGGGTACCAGAAGCAGGAGCAATGTTCAGATTAGTTTTACCTGCTGCCGAGTGTGATTCAACATCTGGGGAAGAACTATGAGATGGTCCAGACGGAGAATCATTCAACGTGGTGGCCTGAACATCACCATCCACCGACTGCGGTGCAGAATCAGAAGAGTGCTTCGGGACCAGTAATTTGAGCATGTCCTGGATAGCAGACAACTGCAACTGCATGGTAGATAGATGAGATTCAACATTAAGAACTCGAGAACGAAGATCGCCAACTTCTGCTTGAACATCCTCCATCACAACACCCGGATCACTCATGGAATCAACCGGAGCAACAATAGACGGAGCAGATGAATCTAAATTGCCGGTGACAGCAGAAACAGAACCAGCCGAAGGTCGAGCAGAAGGATGCAACGTACGAGTCATCAGGCCAGAAGAACAGAATCGATCCAGGAATTTCACACGCGAACTAGTCGCGAAACCAAAGATCGAACCAATCAATCAGGAACTTCAACCGAGAAAAACAGAGAAGCGAGATCGCCGAGGAACGATGGAAATCTGATACCAAATTGTAACAACAACTAGTAGAGATAGCGCAAATTCAAGAAGCAATTAAGAACTCAACGAAAATGGGGGAAGGAAGAACCGCCTTCGATCAGGAGCAGGTTCGTTCCATGCTTGTTGATATTGTTAGTGTGTTACAAAAGTGATAAGATTCCCTGCTAATGGCCAGGCCGGTATATATAACCGTCCTAATGACCTATGGCCCACTAGTCATACAAGCCAACAATGGCGCCACCAACTCATTACACCCTGGACACGAGATTAGTTACCAGCTACAAAAGATAAGATGTGACAGAAAGAAAGCAGTCAGCAAATAGACCAACGGCGTTCCTGAGCAATTACGAAGGGGGCATGACTGGCCTGGCCTAAAGACAGGATACGATCTTACACGAAACGGCAATCTATTGGGCCTATTATGTAAATAAAAAAAAAAACGCGTTCGGATGAACCCTGTAAGAGTAAGGGTCGTCTGACTGTCAGAGATACCGCATGGCAAAAAAGGCAGGCGCAGTCCTACCAGCAAGAAGAGCATGACGGCGGCGGAGAAGGCTGGACCGTAGGAGGGAGGTGCAGAGAACGTCAGCGGCGTTGCTTTCATCGTCGGCGGCGGCAGGGTCTTGCTCTAGTTAAAGATCTCTTCTCGATTAGGGCCGACGTTGGGCTGAATTTTTTCATGGATCGGACACCATTTGGGTACATAGGCTGGCTGGTTTTTGCGACAAAATGGGCCGTATATGAACCTGGGCCTGCTTATCTGCTCGCTTTTTTGAACTTGCTCCGTTGCGCATGCTGAAAGTTCCATGGTAACGAGTTTTTGATAAGCTGGAACATTATCTACCGAAGTACCGAGGGATCTCCTTACTCCTTTATAATCAATTAGGTAACCATTTCTGAAACTCAGCAGCGCACATGTTGAAAGTTCTTTAAAAACGAAATTCATGAGCACACAGAACAATAGATCATAGTTTTTTTTTTAATTTCTTCCTCTAAGTTGTCGCTATTGACTTTTTATATCAACTTTGATTATTCATCTTATTAAAAAAGTATTATAAATATCATATATTTTATTATAATTTGACTTACCATTGAATGGGTTTAAAACACGACTTATAATATTACACATTTAAATTAATTTTTTAAATATAATGAATGGTCTAAGTAAATATCAGAAGTCAACGGTAACATCAATTTAGAACTGAGAGAAGTACTGAAACAACAAGTCTGTTCGAGTGTAGCTCAGTACCTCCGAGGGTGTGGTTCAAGTGTGTCAAGATTGGTAGTAGCCCACCTTCAAATCTTTACACTTTTCTGTCTTTGTACAAATGTTCAGACCAAACAAGTAGGCATCGGAATCACCAAACTATAGCCTCGTACGCAATGAACACCCATGCCTTTTTTTTCATTATGGCCTGGTAATGAGTTTTTGAATTAAAAGCGCTTCAGCTGGTGACTTGAACATGTGTGACGATATAGACACACAGGTTGAAGACTTGAAGGGGTCGTTGTTTGAGTTAAGCAGTCGCGAAATCTCTGCTGATGACACAAGTCTCTACTCTTAAAAAAAATACAAGTTATCCGTCTTCTTAATCAATGTATGCAACAGGATCAAATTCTCCAGCAAAATAAGGTATGTACGAACTAACTACTTGCAAAATATTATTATGTACCTGAAGTTGATACGATTTCACAAGTTGTTGAAAATGTAAGTCGTAAGCTCTCTTTTTTTTGTTGTGTCTGTCATAGTTAGCAAACAGCAAAAAAAAAATTGACAAAAAGAGGTTGTGACACACTACTTCTCTAAAGGCTGCTTAAGTTCTTACATATTTTTACCTTGCTCAACACGAGAAACATACTAATACCACATTAGTTAAAAGTAAGATGAGTTATTATTCATAGCTGGTACTGTGTGGTCCTAGCCTAAAACCCGTGCTAGAGACGCGAGCCTGGACACAACTGAAAGTCACAAGACCACTGTGAAAGGAAGAAACAGTCCTCTTTGTTTTTTTGTTTGCTTTTTTCTCTCTCTGATTTTTACTAAAAATAGATGCAATAAGTACAGATAACAGATGCTAGATCTTTTTTATAATTCCGACGTGCTCCGGTGAAATTTTTTTAGCAAGTGAGCATCCCTTAGAAAGTTAACACAGAGATCATTCTAAATTGTGCGAAAACGTTACAAACAAGCAATAGATCGTAAAGATATGGCTGTTTTCTTTCGCAGCAAATTTTGTTACTCGAATCTGTTGTTTTCAACAAACTCAGATCTGATTTTATTTCGACCTTCTATTGCTGATCTGATTCAAAGACGTACATAAACAAACAAAATGCAGTGCACCAAAAACAAGAATGGTGATTAGATTAAAATGTGACAATGAACCGTGACAAAAACTCAAAACTCTAAAGGACTAGACACTAAGATTAGCAACTCGACACGATGATGTACCCGAAGACTCAACAAACTTTAACAATATGGTACTTAATAAACAGGCTAAAAAGGCTATGGGATTATAGAAATTAATTTGCTATATTTTTTTGGCTTTTCTGAATTGTAGATAAATAAGAGATCGGATCTGAAATCTCTCGCCGAACAACTTTGAGCTCCGATGCCACGTGATGTGAGATTCGATCTCGATTTTTTGATGGAGATGGTAAACGGGTGCGCATTCTCTTAATTGAAGAGTTCAATTAAGAGAATTGTAGATAATGCTGCAGTAAATTGTGAGTATTGCTACAGTAATATACATTTTTCAGGGAAAAGAAATATTCATTAATCTTCTGTAGCATATTTACTGTAGCACATACTGTTTAACATGCCCCCTGTAGCATTGAATATGAGCCATTGGACCTGGATCTAATGGTAAAAAAATTGGACTAAATTCCCGCTATAGCAGCTTAGGTGAATTTTGATCTCTAATGTAGGTGACTCGGATTCGATGGTAAACACGTTGGTGGAAGGAAGCGACGTTCATGGTCCGATTATAATTGTCCATAACGTTGCGCCTTAGCAACCGGTACACTGATTTCTGATGGTGAGCGTGAACTTGTGAAGCGCGATCAACCAGCCACGAGGGCTCTCGTCCTGCAAGTAATCGTAGAACAAGCAACAAAGAGATGAATAAGCACTAAATTGCTAGATAAAAATATGAGTTCAATCTGAAAATACAAAAGGTGAGGTTCCGATGGCAAAAAGACGGATGGTCTAGTCGACACACACGCTGCAAGTGAAGTAGCGGCCTAAACTTCAATTTATCAAAACTCGAGTTTTTTGGTGGCGGCTGAGGCTTTTGAATGGGGTGGAGAACGATCAGAGGGTGTTGGGTCATCCTCAAACTATAGAACGCACCCCTAATAGACTCAATTCAGTATAGGGCCAATGGTGCAAATTGGAGTGACGCAGCACCTTTTGCAGTAAAATGTTGATCGGCACCGACTTTGACATCGTATAAAGGTGGGGCTAGATCTGTTGAGAAGTAAACTTGATAATCTTTCTAGGAAATACTTAAACGCTTAAAATGGAGCCCGTATGAAGTGGCGTTAGAAGTTTGTGCTATCCTGCAATTCGAATACAGCCTGCGCGACTCTATCTCCTGGTTTGTTTTCTTCTTAGTTTCTAGGTAACATAATAATACACGGATTTGCAAAATAGTACACGGATTTGCATGGTTTAAAGAAGTTGAACATAAGCTTAAGAGGGAACTTATTGGATAATTAAGTTGACTTGCACGGACACAAGTCATAAAACTGTAACTAAAATATATGTAGGTGTAGAGGAAGAAGACGTATGGAAGCTGTTGATGTCCTCTATCATTTTCTTGGAGTTATACTAGGGAGATGCTCTTATGAAAGCGTAGCTCACTTTTATTTCATGAAATGTTAATCGGAAACTGATACTTTTATTTTACTTTTTTAATGTAAGATTTGTGCAGTTTATTACTCGGTATATGCGGAAGCCTGATGTGGAGGTCTTACAGTTACCAGTTATTCCGATGAGATAAGAGAATGACGTTCCCTTGGAAGACGATCCGTTACCCACCTTTATCAAAAACTATCGTCACGTCTGGACTCCATCAGAAGCTCCGAAAATTTGTTCACGACAGCGTCCCCCCCTAATAAGACCGCTACGCTTTTATGGCAAATTGATTATCAGTAATCTAACAAAGAGGATATTGCAGTGTATATGCACTCTAATTATCATTTAAATTTGTAATGGTTTTAAACCGATTTGATCAGTTTTTGTGAAAACAGGTCAAACGGTGTCTCTGGTTGCCGCGGCTCGAACGGCAACTGAATCCCTGGTTGAGCCTTTGGAATCTCCTTCAGACCACGCAACTAGCTGGAATCTCTCTCTGAAAGTTGTACGGACACTATGGGTTTCATGTCAGTGTAAAGGCAGTTTTGTAACTCCTGTGTAAGTTCGAGAAGATGATAGAAAATTAAAAAACATAACAGTACCAAAATTGAATAGCTACGTCATGGATTATGCTGTGTAGCGTATTAGTACTCACTTGGCTGAAAGCTCGTGGATACTCGTCTGCGTATTACAGTACTCGCTTCTTAATTTTGTTAAACATTTAATTACTATGTGTCTGTAATATCCTGAAGTAGCGATACACCTTGCTAAAGTACTACTACCACATTTACGCATCATTGATTGTTTTAAATGATTCAACTGAGAATCCTACTACTTGAAAAATGAGGCGACGTGCTGAGTAGGATTTTGGCTCTACATGCCCGAGTAGGATTTTACCTCAATACCTGCGGATATAAATTCTGAACAAGAAACGCCATTCCAAACAGAACTTTCAATGACTAGGTAAACTAGGCAACAAAATGAACGCCACAGGCCTACTCTTTGTTTTTAAATTATCATTGTTAGGACAGCAATTCTAATTGAAAAATAAATTTGTAGTTAAGAGAATGAATTAAGAACTGTGGGAGTATATCAATTTAGGAGCGTATCTGCAACACTTCAGAACTGAAAGTGTCATGCAGGGCAAACCACTCCCCCAATAAAAAGGTGCACATATAAAATCTCATGAAATTTATACCATTTAGCACAAACATTAAAAGCCCAAGTATTTTGTGTTCAAATCAAAACCAAACGGTGATTATTTATAACAGACACCACACCATTCAGATAGCAGCTGGCAAAGGTGGCTCAGAAGAACGACTCTAGGCCTTTCTGCACACACCCCCCTCACACACGTATCCTGCAGGAACTTCCTCAGTAGCCTTGTCCTTTTCATCCTTCTTCTCCGCCAATGCACACTTCGGATGAAGGTCGAATTCGCACTCCTTGCATTTGTAGCTCCAGCGGCTGCCCAGATCTTCGCATCCATCACAGCTGTACACATCACTGCGCGTCAGGACAAGCTCATGCTCATCATGCAGCTCATGCTTTAACTTCTCAGGCCACCCCTTCGCCATTTCATCAATCTTCGTCTGCAGCTCTTCAATCCTCTCCTCGGTGAATGGGAAAGCGTCAGCACCGTGCATCATCAGTAGGCTTTTTGCATCCTTCGAGACTGTCTGCCCAGTAGGGCCGATGGCAACGAGGGAGGGGATCCCTTGGATTTTGAAGGTCTTCTTCAAGGATGCCTTCCTTTTATCCTCCAAGGGAAGAGCGAGCCATGGCATCTCAGAGAAAAATGCATCAAAGGAGCTCTGGTCCCTGTCACTGGAGATGAAGACGATTTCAAAATCGTTGCTCATCTCCTTGATCTTCTTGTATTCCTTGACAAGCGTAGGCAGGAAAGCTCTGCATGGTCCGCACCACTTGGCTGAGAAGTAGAGGAGGACAGTTTTGCCTACAAGTTCTGACACAGGAACCTGAGATATGTATAAAAGTACATTAGAATCATCATATGATAATCACAGCTCTATAGAGATAAAATTCATCAGAA
>BCLF01000103.1:13107-37797 GCA_001602275.1 Zoysia japonica | reverse complement strand
GCCCCAACTCGCGAGTCCCAGCCCCGCCGTGCCGCGCGTGCCTCACCGGTCTCGTTCCTGGCCGTGCCGCCTTCCTCTGTGCCACGCCGCGCAGTTCCGCTGCTGCGTGCACCGTCCTCACCCGCGGTGCGCCGCCGTGGTGCCATCCACGCGCATCGGACCTGCTCGCCCCCTGCGCCCTGTGTCCCTCACCTCTGGTCCCTGCTCCCCGTCGTGCATCGTCATCGATTCGTCGCCGATCTGTCTTTGACCCATCGATCCCAAGCCGTCCCCAACCCTGCTGGTCCTGCCCGTCGGCGTCGTCTGTGCCACGCGATCTCGACGCGCGCCGAGCTGCTGCGTCGCGCCTCGTTGTCGTCTGCATCGCCGTGTCGACCGCTAGCCGTCTCCAACCGCGCTGGTCCTCGACCTGCCTTACCTCGAGCTGCGTTGGGCTCATCCTCGTCGAGCCTCCTGTCTTCATCGCGCTGTTCATCTCCGCGCCGGGCCGCTCTAGCGCCGTCTGGTTTTCTCGCCATGCTGCTGCCCCGTCGCTGCTCGTCCCTGTCCCCGACACGTGCTGATTCCGACCCGCCTTTGCTCCATCGCCAGAAGTCGTCGCCGTCCTAGAGTCGTCCCCGTTGACCTCGTCCCCGGCCGCGCTCGTGCTGCTTGTCTGTCGACCTCATCGTCGCCCTGATCTGTCGGCCTCTTTGCTTAATCTCGGTGAGCTCTTGCGCCCCTGTCTGTTTTGTTTTCCCTTGGTTAGAGATCGAGTAGATCAGTGGATGTGTAGGATTGCTATCGTTTTGGCAGTCATCTTCGTGGCATGTTCGCGTGCAGGTTAGAGCTCGGTGGAACTGGGCTTTTCCATTCGTCGCCAAGCTTTGCCGTCGTCCCTGTTCGTCGATCTTCGTCTGAGCCGTCGTCCTGCTCCTCGTCTCAGCTTCGTCCTCACCCGATCAACCCCATTTCTAGCCCGCGTCGCGTTGTCCCTATTTCGAACAGCGACGTGTCATCCTTGATCTGCGTCGTCGACCCCAACCTTGCCGTGCTGCCGCTGCACTCGTCGTTCCCGTTTGGCTTCGTCAGCTTGTCGTCTCGGCTCGACTGTCTGGTGAGAGTCCCTGTTTGAGTGGCCGCTTTTTCCTTGTTGAGTGTCGATGCCTTGACCGTCGTGTCTGTGCAGGGTAAAAATGCCGTGGTGGGGAGCCTTCCAGTTCGTTTGTCGATCCAACAGTCGTCCCCGTCCGCGAGCCGTCGGTGTCCTCATCGACCTGCTTCTTCTGCATCGGCCTCATTCGAGACGACCCCGTTGATCTCAGCCAGTGTCGTTTGCAGTGTTGTTCGTTTCCGAGTTCAGTGCTGCCCGGTTTCGTGATCTGCCGTCCTCCTCGTCGCTGTTCGCGTCGTCCTCGTCCCCAATTTGCTTCGTCTGCGCCATCTCCGTCAACCGGTCATCTTGCGTTGCGCTTGCTGTTTTCAGTCCCCCGGTGAGCTCTCAGCTTTTCTGTGCGTTGTCTCTTGTGATGCTTATCTCGTCCAGATCTGTTCAGGTCAAGTGGTGTTCTGCTGCTGCCATCGTCGTCGAGTTCCTCGTGTTGGCCGAGCCCTTTTGGGTGAGTGTGCCTAGCACGTCGTTGTTCTCTGTTTATTCCTTGTATGTTTGTTCTCGGGTCTGTTGTTGTCCCATTGTGTGTGTTGACTACTCCTTGTCGCCGTGTTTGCTGGGCAGTTGGTGATCGCTTCAGTGATGCCAGAGCTTCAGAGCAGCAGGGCAGTGAGCTCTTCGGTCATCTCGAATCCAGTCGGCGCCATCAATTCTTCTTTCATCTTTAGTTGCTCGGTCGTCTCGGTGAGCATCTCTGTTTCTCTATTCAGTTTGCTATTGTTTCATTTCAATCTGTGTGTGCTGACTTTTCTATCAATTTTCTTCATTGGTCAGTTTCGCGTTGAGCCACCACTTGGAGTGCAGGTTCAACCATCCACATCGTCGTTCCTAGGGTCAACTCACCAATCTTCTCATCGGTGAGTTTCCCGTGCCATCGACGCCGTCGGCTCTTCATTGGACCAAGCCATGGTGAGTTCTGTTTTCTTGTCCTTGCATCTTTTTCGTCGCTTAACAAAGTTCGCAACTCGTGGCTACGAGTTGGTACTGAAGTCTAAGTTTTCCGTTGTGTGCAGGGATCGTTCCAGCTCTAGGCCAAGGTCAGCGGAGTCAGCTGTGACCGAGCCCAAGTTTGGGGTTGTTCGGTCATGTCGAGTTCTGGCGCGTCATTTTTGCCTTCGGTCGTCATCCCTGTGGTCTTGTTTTGACCTTGGTACAAGTTTTGGTGCGCACTTCTGTCCTTTTGTTTCTTTTTCTGTTGGTTAGGCCAATCCTTAGCTCGTGTGGTGTCCAGTTCATTCTCTAGTCGTGCAGCCGGTGACCTTCCTGTGGGTCACGTGGCAGGCACCGTGTCCAAACCTTTGGACACGCGTCCATGGTCCGGCTGTGACCCAGCTTGTGGTCATGTGGCCGTGACTGTGGCCATACCTCAGTTCTTTCCTGTTCGGGCCAATGTGTGACCGGAGTCTTAGACACGTGCCGTCTACCATTCTGGACCCCGAATCTCACGTGTTTAGTCCAGTCCATGTCTTTCTCCCGGGACACAATCGAGAGACCGTGTCCCGAAGTCAGTTCTTGTCTGATTTGTGTATCCGTTCATCGAGTCCTTTCTAATATTAGTTTTGTCATCCTTTTTAGTTTCTCACCCGTTTTTTGTGCCGTTTGTCCAGCTGGAGTTGTTGTTGAGTTCTTGAAGACCGTTCTGTACGAGGACCTAGATACTAGATGGGATCTCGACTCACAAGGCAAGCCGCGCTCCTTGATCAACTTTGATCTCAGTTTTTAAACTGCATGTTTTGTTTGAAACCATAATTTGCATGCCAACTGTTTTAAAATATACTAGCAACATTCCCAAGTCATGCCTATTTACCGTTCCACATATTATGAGCCCTAGGACTGCTTTAGTACTAGTATTTTACTTTTAAGCTTAGCCATGCTTAGTTGCATTTATTTACTACACCTCACACCTTATCACTATAAAATGAAATTTGTGTTAACTGTTTTTGAACTGTGATTCAAATGTGTGAGTTTTGCAAATAACTCTATACAAACTATTTAGCGGAGGCAGGCAGGAGTTTGAGGTGCTGAGGGACTCTTGAGAAGTCTCTGTTGGCGTACCTGTTGCGGAAACACTGGAGGTTTCAGCCTTGGGCCTTCTGAGAGCCTGTTGGTTGTTGGAGTTGAGGTTAGAGAGAGTCTGCCCCGACAATTAAGTACCAAGTCTTTCGAGCCTTGTACGCTTAGTCGATAACCATGCACACTACATTACTCTGTATGGGCAGATGCTTGATCTTGAACTTTGTCGAGACTGGTAGTTTACCCGTGGGTTGGCGGTGATGTGTTAGTATGGTGTAGAGCTACGACTCTCCACATGAGATAGAGATATCCCACCTGATTAGTGGTAGGCTCCTCACAGCTCCAGGACCCGGCAGCGTAGGAGACTGGGATCTCTATCCTGGAGGTTGGGTAATGTCAGTTAAAGCTTGTGGAAGGGTTTTGTGTGGTTGTTATATCAGGGGCTGTGGCCACTGTCCTCAGTATGGCGCCACTTCTAGTGGGACCAGGTGCATAAACTCTGCAGAGATACAGTCAATGCGCATTGCCATGTCTTTTTGGAAGGACACCCCCTGAGTTGTGCTCCTCGTTGAGTAGTTTTGTTTTTCTTCCCTCCACCTCTGTTTTAAAATGTTTTAGACTCTGGCCTTTGAGCTGTGGCCGGGTGTGAAGATTACACCGACATTTAAAATGAACCGAACCCCTGTTTGGGATAACGGAGATCTCTGCGGGGTAAGATAATAAAATTTGATTGTTTTAAAATAAAACTTCTTGCATCTTTAAATTAAAATGTTTTGAACTTGCATTTAGCACTTGAGCCAGCATTCATCCTTGAAACTATCCTTTGCATGCATACATTGTTGCTAGGTAGCGCGCGGTTTGCTGAGTATTCACGTACTCACGGCTTTTTACGCCCTTCTTTTTCAGAGGTAAGCTAGAAGATTGTTCTCGTCTGCTTTCTGGTTGTGGTTTGAGGTTCGCTCCTGCACTCGAGTTGCCTGTGGAAGAGGAGGTTTGTCTTGGTGCTTACTTCGCTTGTTGTTCTCGCTGCTGTTTCAGTTATTGAAATCTCGGTAGTCTCATTTCGCCTTGAGATGTTCAGTAAGTTTTATAGATGATCCTGTTGAATTAAATTCATCTTATCCTTGTTTATTCATTCTGTTATGGTTTTTTGATTGTTCACTTGTGATAAACCTGCTTGTCAAACTCCTAGGATTGGCACAAGCATGTAAGATCGGGTCTCATCAAAAGGTGAAAAAACCCGATCATTATATTTGGCAAAGCTCCCAGCTCCTGATTCTTATGTGAAGTGATTCTGTGACTAAAAGTGATTCTCTTTTATTCTCTAGAATAAACTCTTATAATCAGGACAGAGAATCACTTCACAGAATTAGGAGAAGCTACTTTTTTTTTATAGCTCCGAGCCACTTAGTTCATTTCAGAGAATCACTTCACAGATTCTTCTGAAAAACACCGTTTGGCAGAGCTCCCCTGATTCTGAGAATCAAGTACTGTGAGCTCTGCCAAAGGGGCCCTTAGCACTGCAAGATTTTTTTAAGGTCTGAGTTTAATCATACGATAAGCATCAGAATTACAAGTTTTAAAAAGCATTGAAAATTTAAATCTTTTTAAACTGGGCTCAGACATGTTGCTTTTTTCGCACTGAAATCCTCCCTGTAATTTGTATTCATTTGTTGAATCGTTGCCTCTTCTTCTCTTGGGTAAAATCCTACTACATGTTTGCTGGGCTAAGAACCATTTACTGTTGATGGGTTGAAACCGGTTTTAAAACTGTAGTTTGAACAGTGGGTTAGTGTGGGTGGGACTCTTTTTTTGGTTCACTTTGGATTGGTTCATTCAAGTGAAATGGTGGGATGGTGTGAGTTGGACTAATACACTGTAGCTTGATGGTTTGGTGTGGATTTGGTTTGGTTTTCAACCCATTGACAGAGTGACCAACATCATCCTCCGCTATCTCTGACAGTGCACCAATCCTCGACACCATAGTTCACTTGTCAATGTCATCACTCCCTGTGCCTACTTGCGCATCCTCCTTAGTTTTGATCGCTCCCTTTCATCAATCCAGAACCAGGGCCAATCGTATTTGAGCTCCACCCCCCCCTCCCCAGGCCGGCACCGCTCTCACACCATGGCTGACTCTTCATGGAGCTCCCACTCCCCATGCATAAGTTACCTTTTGAACATCTTTAATAAACAAATAAACTAAGTTTTCAAAAGTAGAGGAGATTTTAAAAACTTAGACTTTTTAATGGAGGGTAATCTCATTATTTTTATTTTAGACCTGTAAATATCAGTCTCAACCACTCCCAATGCTCCCATCACTGCAGGCAGCTCATTTTGGTTAAAATTATCTTAATTCCGCATTAGCTTCGCCTTCACACATTGATGCATTCATCCATGATCCTCTGATCCTCTTCCGCTCTTCGCACACATTAGTGCACTTAGAGTAAGGTTGTTTATTTGTTCGCTTTACTCCTATAAAAGTTGGATTTGGTGAGTCTGCCCTTTCGACATTCAAGGCACGACAACTGTTGATTTCAATTGAAATGGTTCTGTGCACACGCCAGCTCGAACGTTCCCTAGCTTCGATGCAGTCCCGTAGACCGCGCACAGAAAGCTGTCGTTACCATCACTATCCACCCAACGCTTCCCGCCTCCTTCCCCCTCGCCGCCTATCTTCTACCCCGCCGCCGCCGTGGCCGAGGTTTCGCACCACTGATACGCACTCTGGGCTTTGAGTTTCCCTGGCTTCAACTTAGTCCTGCAGGCCCCAGCGCAGAATGTCGCTGCCATCATCACTTGATGAGATTATGAGAATCTTCGAGCCAACAAGTGATTGCATTCAAATACCTCCGCCTCTACCTTTTCATGCATGTTGTAGGGCATGATGGAGTCGAGGTTCTGACAATGAACTTGAGTCAAGGACGATTTAAAAATAAAAATGGGAGGATGATGAGGACATTACTCATTTAGATACACACAACACTTCTTAAATTAGTATTAATGAACTCGTGCACGACAGTTGAAAGTAGAGAGGTGAGCTCGTCTCTAAACACATGTTTTCCTTCCTTTGAGAATAGATTGCTACTTAATGACTTTACCATGATTAGAAACATTGAAGAGGAGCAAAGAAAGTTGAAGAATAACTTGGATATGCATAAGATAAGGAAGGACATTCAATTTCAAAAGGAGTCTGAATCCAACTCAGGTTCGAGTCCGAATCGGACTCTAAGAGTAGCCTACACTAAAATAGATGCTCAGGTAGCATACAAATTCCGTTTTGTATATTCTAGATATGGATAGAAAGCTAAGGAGATAATCTTTGCAACGGATCTAATCCTATGCTAAAATACTTCTTAGATTTCCAGTAATCACCAAAATAATATAATATCCAAAAACTTTAAGGGTATTGTGACACCATCTTTTGCCTTTGGGACGTGTATTCTTTCTAGGCCCACTAGTATTAGGGTTTGCTCTTTAACGACGTCTTAGCCTCTATATAATCAGTAACCACCATCATTAGACTCGGGTTTTGCTTAGTTTTAATCTGTTAATAAACAGTTTTGCCGCTGGGCGGTTTGTGTGATCACAACTTTGTGCGTTTAATTCAAATTTTACATCTGTGTCGCATTCTTCCTTGTTCTTTCTTTTGTTATTCGATTTCCAGGCTAGGTTAGCCCTCTTGGCGAGGTCAACTGGGTGTTGCACGATTGATAACCGTAGGAGAATTGGCGCTGTGATTGCGGGGTTTGAATTGTGTTTATTTGAGATCGGATCGATTGTGTGTCGCATCTCCACTAAATCGAGAGTTACCACGACCTGACGGGAGAGTTAACATGACCTGACGGAAGATCGGAAACCAGACTCATCATCACCTTCCACCCATTTCTCCCCGCCTTCTTCCCCTCGCCCCCGCCACAGCCTTAGTTCCACATCCCTACGGGCTTCGAGTTCTCAATCCTCCCCTAGCGCTGATTGTGGAAGCAGTCGCTGGGGCCATCTATTCACCTTGACGGATATGGTGGAGCATGACTATTGATGGCCACAGATGGCCGCTGCCTTGGCTGCAGATGGTGGTAGATGCGGACTAGTTGCTGTGGTGGCCGACATTGAAGAATAGGTCGCGTTCACCTGGAGGAGGTGCAGATGTGTTAGGAAGTGGTGGTTGTGACCGAGCCGACAGCCTCAGATGCAGCCGGCATGAAGGCCGCCATGGAGCTCTCATGAGGTGAGCCCGGTAAACTCTACTTCTAGGAGCTTCTGGCCCATCCTAGCGGCCCTTGCTTCTAGGAGCTTCTGGCACATCCCATCGCCCTCATCTAGCCGAACCTGTCGCCTCCAATCTATAGCCCTAGACTGACCGTCAACCCACTGAACTCGGTGCCCTCAACCCACCAAATACGACGCCTGCAAAGTCGTCAGCTATAGTGTAGCTCACACCTTCACCCATCCACTGGTCCCCATTTATCCTTCCCCTAGCGAAGTTGTTTCCTCCTAGGCCAACTTGGATTTCCTGCTTGCCAGCTGCGACTGTTGTCACTTTTTTTTTTCTTGTGAAAGCTCTAGAACAAGCACTGATCTCCTAGCAAAGAACCCCCCCCCCCCTCCAACCTGCTCCAGGCACCGCCATTTTGTAAGCCTTTTGCATTTCATTCTGGCAAGCAGTAAATCAAATTGAAGCTCTTGCCGGCTGCACCATGTTGTAGCTCTCTCCTTTCCATCCAATGCGTGTCAATAGGAGGCATAAAATCCATGTTAGCAGCAAATGCAATGGGGATGCTCAATGCAACATCCTTCAAATGTTTTTGTTGGGTCAGTGTAGTTCACTTACTTCTATTAGCTTTGTTTGGCTATATATACACATATACACAGATGTTTGCATTACTCCGAATTAAGATGGTTGTTTTTATTGGTTTTGTTCATAGGGGAGGAGAAGGTGCTGACAATCAACTCAGAGCTGTGGCAAGCTGTGAGTGTCTGCTTGTATCGTTGCTCAAGGTCAAAGTGACAAGGTAAAATTTTCTGGTAGAGCTTTTTAGTGCCCATTTGCTGATGATATGCCTCTTCTCCTACCTCTTCTGTTATGCCAGCATACTGATTGATATGTCTAT
This sequence comes from Zoysia japonica, assembly GCA_001602275.1. NCBI lineage: Eukaryota > Viridiplantae > Streptophyta > Magnoliopsida > Poales > Poaceae > Zoysia > Zoysia japonica. The sequence continues at coordinate 29,523 of BCLF01000103.1, read as the reverse complement.
TCTAGTATGCCTCCAATATACTGATTGATATACCTCTATTTTAAAATATGGTGCTTATGTGCTTCTTAGGTTTCAAAACAGAAATATGGTTGTATGTTGGATAATTTCTTTGTTTGGTTGGTAGTTTTTGATTTTGGGCTTATGTCCATAGTACTTGAGTCAATCATTGTTGTTGTGATCAACTTTCTACTACTTTCCATTGTTCAGACTGTGTATTTGTTGTGCATTGAGCTCGATAGAAAATTTTGAGCTTTTCATTTTTAAGATTAGGATCTGGAATATTAGACTTCTCCATGTTCTCCACATGTGTGTTCTTTGCCTGAAATTTTAGAACACAATGAAAGTTAAGTAAATTGTCATAGAAAATTTTGAGATTTTCAGGTTTAAGACATAAGGATCTAGAATGTTAGACTTCTCTATGTTCTCCATTTATGTGTTCTTTGCCTGAAATTTCAGAATACGATGAATGTTTAAGTAAATTATCATGTCAAGATTAGTTTTATTATATGTTTGACCATGAAATTAACAAAATGGAAGTTGGATTTTTCTTATGACTAGCACACTACTAAGTTTTGACCCTTTAGCCATGCTCCACATTACAACAACCCTAATTTTATTGCAATACATAAGGGTTATTGCCACAGTTTCCAGATTTGGTGGTAACAGTAGACAATATTACCACGATTGTATTTGCATTGAGATTTTCTTAAATATCGTGACAATAAATAGATGATATTGCCACAAATCATAGTTTGGATGCAAGTGGTTATTAATATTGCCATGAAATAATAAGGTTATCATAACTTTTATTTTAGCTGCCTTATCTAGGTGGTATGGCAACAATTTTGATAATCATTGCAATTGCCTATCAATCTTGCAAATATATAATGCATTAAGTGAAATTATCGATTGCGTTGCAAAAGTCTTTTGTCTATTGCAACGAAAACCTTGTGTTTTGAATCTAGTAGCCATTTATTGCAACGAACTTAATTCATTGGTATATAATAATAGAATTAATTGATAGAAAATTGCTATTGCAAGGATTTTATTTACATGGCGTGCCAGCTCACCTAATTATCAAATAGTTGACCCAAACACATAATGGCGGAGCTACCATGTCAAACTGGGCTGCACGATGAAAAAAATGCTAAAAATGGGTGTTTCATTGGATTTCATGGTGGGCCACCCAGCCACCCGACCATCCTACTGGTTCCACCGTGCAAACAACACAACGCGCAACAACCTAACATTTATGAAATTTTAAATATTTGACTTTCGATTTGTTTAATTGCATCTCACAATTTAGCATTGGTTAAAATTATTTTCTAAATTAAGATTTTTTCTGTCTCCAACTAAGCCACAAACAAGTTGGCCACAAAATTGTTCTAAACGCCATACGCTGAGGGGTGATAAATCGCCGGCCCATTCACAAACTAATTCGGCTCTTATTAAATTTCAATTCAAAACTAAATAGAATTTTTAGCCCATCCTAATCCAATTTGTCCCTCTCAATATTTAATTCAATTGTTTTAGCCATTTTTCAGGCCTACATACGCCATGTCATGGACATAGGGTCTGCATAGGAATGATTAGGCTTAATACCAGTCTCTTGAGGTTAGAATTAACCAAGAAAAGATCTATTGATTAATACAAGCCATTCATACCATATTGAACATCCAATGCTGTATATATTTAGAACGCTGAGAAAAATCTTAGAAAAATATAGGCCATGGCCGTGGGTAATATCTAGGAATATTTGTGAAAACTGTACCAGCAGCTATTTGCGAGCAATTATCCTGCAAATTAGGAAACTTAATTATTTACTCCCTCCATCCCAGTATTTATCTGGGTTTAGTCAAAAATGTCTCTGGCCAAATATTTTCATAAATATAAATTAATTTTAATATATATAAAATATATATTATGAAAGTATTTTTACAATGAATTTAAAAGTACAAATATTAGATTTTTAAAGTTAACCAAATTTATAGAAATCTTTGGTCAAACTAGATGACATGAAACCCAAACTAATTAATTTTTTTCAACTCAAATCTATTTCTATGTCGATGCCGGGAGACATCTTGTAGTAAATCAGGTTTATATAGACAGTAGCAAATCACGTTGATGCGTTTTGAGAAATAAATGGGCCAAGTGTTTAAAAAAAACATGAATGATGCTGTTGCGGCAGAGGAAACCAGAAATCTCCTACAAATCAGCAAGCCAGAAATCTCCTACAAATCAGCACGGGATTTTGAACTCCAACTCGATCTCAACTGCTTTTTCCCTGCCTCAAACAAAGTCTAGCCGAGCTGCCTGCTGCCAGTGGAACCCCGGCTACAATTTTGGAGAGATCTAAAAATTTCCTCAAACTAGCTGCCGTCACCATTGCCAAAAAATTGGAGACCTCCGGTGAGCTTCGCTTCAATTTGGAGAGAAATTGCAGCCGCCACTGCCCCCTGATCTTCCGCCGCCACCCTGTTCTCCAGCAATGCCATCAACGGCGACCTGCTCGGCATCAGCAGGATGATCAACCTGCAGCTTTGAACTTTCCCAGTAAACATCTCGTGGCAGACTACATGGAAGACATTTGGGACTGCCCGCCGTTGAGGTTAGTGGATATTGGGTCCGCCAATTTGCACATGCCGGCAATTTGCCGGAGTCCACGTCGAAACTATTCACATGCATACTTGTACTAAGCTTTGTAATTGCTACAATTTTTTTTCGAGTATCAATTGCTAGAAACAACTGGAAAATATGCTGCATTGATGCTGTTTTGGCTTGCTTTGATGAACTTGAACCTATCAAATAGAAACTTGTGAAATATTTATTGTGTTCATTTATATTATATACATTTGTGATGTCTAATTGATTTGATACTTTTTTGTTGTATTTCTGTATTTTAGAAAATTCAAATTTGTTTGAATTTAACCCTAAAAATTTAGGAATTTCGCTTTTATGGGCAGCTTCCGATTTTTTTGTCTACCTGAAATTTTTTCCTAGGCTGCGCCACTCTGAAAAACCTGTGTCCATATGTCTTTTTCATCCTGGATCAATTAGTCATAAGCAAAGTAATATATTTGTAGCTGTACCTTGTTACATTTAATTTTAGTTAACTGCACATTTATTTGGGTGTGATTATTTATATAGAGTTTAGAAGGTAAAACTTAAAAATAATGCTAACCAATATAGTGATAATTCAGGTAGTATTCTTGCTCTTTGTTGGAAAGCATGTCACATCAGGACAGAAGTTGGATGCGCAGAGATAACGGCTGAGTGGCAAGAGCGTTTCAAGAAATTTGTTGATGATACATTTGAAGGCACAAGTGAAGGAGAAACTGTAGCTTGTCCATGTTCAAGGTGCCGCGGCATGTTATTCAGACAGAAAAAGGATTTTCAGGTTGATTTGTTGATGAGAGGGTTTGATGAAAGTTTCATCTGGGAAGGTGAACCTCTAGCTGATCATGACGATGCAGATTGCAATGACGATGATGCAATACATGATGGGCCTTCTTTGAGTAATCTAGTTACATCACGAATTAGGGGTGCTATATATGGAGAAATCGAAGGAGCTAATAATTAACAGCCAAATGAGGGTGCCAAAAAATTCTTTAATTTATTAAAAGAGGCGCAGAAGGAACTGTATCCAGGTTGCAAGGAGGCCAATAAGGTATCTTTTATTGTTAGGCTCTTTCAGATTAGTGTATGTTTGGTCTGAGTAATAGTGCCATGGAGGCGATACTTCTGTTATTCTCACTTGCGCTACCTGAAGGCCATTGTATCCTAAACGCCTTGGACAAAGTGCAGAGGGTGGTTCGAGATCTTGGACTCGACTACCAAAAGATTCATGCATGTGTCAACGATTGTGTGCTGTTCCGGGGGGAGTTTGCTGACATTGATGCATGCCTAACATGTGGTGAGTCTCGATGGAAAACAAAAGATTGTGCTGAAAATGTTGATGGTAGTGGCACAGGAGGAAAGAAGCGTGTTCCTTATAAAATTCTACGGCATTTCCCACTTATTCATCGACTTCTAAGATTATACATGAGAGAGGAAACATCATCATATATGCGGTGGCACAAGGAAGAATTGATCAGTGATGGGAAAATGCAGCACCTTGCTAACTCATTGGCATGGAAACAAGAGGATGATAAATATAAGGAATTTGCAATGGATCCACGCCATGTTAGGCTAGGTCTTGCATCGGATGGCTTTATCCATTTGGTATATTGAATGTTACATACACTACATGCCCTGTTATCTTAATCCGTTATAACTTGCCGCCGTGGTTGTGTTTGAAACAATCATATTGGATGATGTCAATGTTGATACCTGGACAAAATCTCCTGGAATGAACATTGATGTGTATTTGCAGCCCCTTATTGATGAGCTGAACGATCGATGGGAAAATGGTGTTGATACTTGGGATGCAAAGGCAAAGGAGAATTTTACTCTACGCGCACTTTTACTTTGGACAATTAATGATTTTCCTGCATATGGCATGCTATCTGGTTGGAACACAAAAGGCAAGTTTGCTTGTCCGTGCTGCCACAAAGATACAGACTACTTGTGGCTGAAATATGGGTCAAAGCATTGCTACAAGGGGCATCGCCGGTTTTGCCTTTCAATCACAAGTGGCGCAGGAACGAGGTCAGTTTCAATAACCAAGTAGAAACAAGGGATCCTCCGGTGCTGCTCACGGGACAGCAAGTGCTGACATAGTATGAGAGTTTTGAGCAAGTGAAATTTGGAAAGGAGATAAAAAAAAAAAGAAAGCATCGCCAGGAAGAATTTAGGTGGCAAACCTGGAGGAAGAAGAGCATTTTTTTAAATTGCCTTATTGGAAATCATTGCTCATTAGGCATAATTTGGATGTGATGCACATTGAGAAAAATATATGTGAGTATACTCGGGACTTTGCTGGTGATGGATGGTAAATGTAAGGATAGTGAGAAGGCTCGGCTTGACATGGAGCATTTGGGTATAAGAAAGGATCAGCATCTCGTGGTCCTGAATGGGAAGTATACTTTGCCATCGGCGTTGTACACTTTAGGGAAGGATGAGAAGACAATTATGTGTAAGTTTCTAGGAGTGAAGATACCTGATGGTTATGCCTCCAATATCAGGAGATGTGTGGATATCGAACGGTGTAAGCTAACTGGAATCAAAAGTCATGACTACCATGTTATCTTGCAAAAACTTTTACCTTTAGTGGTACGCAACATATTGCCTCAAGATGTAGTGATCGCATTGATTCAACTTAGCAGGTTCTTCAATGGAATATGTTCAAAAGAGCTGCTGGAAAAAGATATTGAGAACCTGAAAACTTTGATTGTAGACTCTTTGTCGGTTTGAGATGATATTCCCACCTGCTTTTTTTGATATCATGATGCATTTGCCCATTCATATTGCTGAAGAGGCTAGATTTGGAGGCCTTGTGTGCTATAGATGGATGTATCCAGTTGAGATATGTCACACCCGGTTTTTAGGTCAAAACCAAGTGACCTTTTATGTGTGCCCAGAAATCAAGTTTCACATATAAAGTGACTTCATTAATAGTAAAACAGAACAATGTCACGAATAAACTAAATTAACCTATTACAAAAAATGACTAAGAATCTTATAAATTATTACAAACCAAAACAGCGGAAGTAGCTCGTCTAGACTTCAGCTCCAGAGTCTTTAATGTTCTCCTAGACTTCTCTTTCTACTGAGCAGCATTTATAAAGGCAAAGTTGAGTACAGAATGTACTCAGCAAGTGTGAGAAAGTATGATATGTGATAGTAAACAAGAAAAAGGCAGCATAGGTTTATTTTGCATAAAAGCGCATCATAGAGACACACATCCTATTAAGCACCTATTTACTAAGTGAAAGATATCGCGCCTATAAAATAATCATGCCTACAGCTTACCCAGCTGTAGCACCAACATAAGAACTAATCACAATATCTCACTGTGATCACCAACTAAATCATACCAAAATCTCACTAATCATGTGAGGGTCTATGCAATGCTCGTGACCGTGAGCACGGCTGTCATGACAGATTTAACTTTGCAGAGGTTGTACACAACTCCCTACGAGAAGTGATTTCATCCCCTGTTTCTAAGTGGACTAAGGAAATCTCTGTCATGCCTGTGCTGTCGCACTCGCACACTTCCTTTGGTGTGGGGGCCAAGAGATCACTTCAAGACTTTTCCATGGCTTCCTCCAGCTTGTACGTGCCCACTGAGGTTTCACCTAATACGACACTAACCGTAACTTTGGAAAGGCCCCTCTTGTGCCAGATGGTTCCCAAGAGTAACCCTATCTTCCTCACACATCTCTCTCCAGGCGAATCCAGGCGTAACCCGCTTTTTCCGCTCCACCGGTTGGCACGCACAGAACTGATCTCCATCACTTACTACGTCAGGCCGCGCCTATTCTTGGCTCGTGGTTGTACTGTAACACATGGGTGGTCGCTCCACAAATCGGTCCTTAGATTTGAGAAGATAACATACCAAGGAACAGTGCCGGTAACCCCGCACACAGCCCTACACCAACCATATCTCCCAAATCACTAATCTCTAAATTACTGTTAAATAACCCATTAATTCTCATGAAGCAAGTATGATTATAAATCAAATTAATATCACCCATCCCGACAACAGCAAGCTAAGCATGTAATCTACCAATAAAAAGTAAACTAGGGCGACAAGACATAATAAGAAAAACTAAGTAAATTTCTAGTAGTAGGTGCGCATTCAATTTGACACAAGTATGCAATTTATAAGATAGAGATTTTGTAAAGTAGGCACAAAATGGTCAAGGACACTTGCCTTGCTGCTCCTGAGAATAGTATTCAACTGCTTCAAACTCCTACTGCTGAAAATCCTTCTATTGTGGGTTCGAAACGAAGTTGCCTAATGCACGATAGCACAAACAATCAATCAAATGCAACAAAACATACCAAGATCAGTATGATTATGTCATCAATGCATAGTTTATTTCAATACGATCGTTTTGGTATATTATTCGCTAAAATTAGAGTTACGGTTTAAAAGTAATAGCATTTATAAGGTTCAAGGATTAATCTGTAATTAATAATTAAGTACTGAGAACCTATCTGTAATTTACAAAATTATTTAAGGACTAAAATTTAATTTCAGAAAAGTTCAGGGGTTTAAATGTAAATTTGTCATTAGGTAGGGACTAATTTATAATTAAAAATAAGTACAGGGACTAATTAAATTAATTATCAATTAATTATTATTATTATTAAATTAATTATTAACTAATTATTAAATTTATTTCTCAAACTAATAACATTATTAATTATTTTATTATTTTATTTATTAATTATCAGATTAATCTGAAGTTAATTAAATTAATTTCCTAATTTATTTTAATTAACCGGCCTTGCTGACGTCATGCTGACGCAATAAAGGTTTGATTTATTTTTATTCAGAAAACATAGTTTACCCGTTTACTGGGGTGACGTGGCTTAATCTGGTGCGTTGTATTTGGATCCCATGGATGAGGCAATTGGGGTGACGTGGAATGATCTGAGCCTTCAGATGTGGATTGGGTGGCTGAGGTTTAAAGGGGCGATTGGGTCTAATGTGATCCGTCCGATTTAGATCGGACGGCTTTGGGCCTGGCGGCTTGGCTGGCCGACGCGACCGGAGGCTGGCGCGGTGGCGCTATGACCAGCGAATGCCGGCGAGCTCGCTTGGGCTCGTCGGTACACGGAACTCGACGGGGTCAAGCTCAAATTGACGAGGAGAGAGAGAGGGTCAGATGGGGTCGAAGATGGCCGGACGTGAGGTCGCAACGGCGAGGAGTTGTGGCGGGACTTCGACGATGGCGCACGGCTTCTGTAGGTGGTGGCGCACGACGAAAACCGACTGGGGTTTGAAGCGCGGAAGTGTTGATGCACCACGTGTCCCCACACTTGAGGATGTGCAACCGTACACCACATAGAGCATGTGTGTCCAAGTGTATGACAAATTCTATGCAAAGAGAATTGTTGTTGGTAATAAAGAGGCTTAGCATAGTGTTGTTGGATGAGAAGGTAATACTTATGTGCATATTTGATTTTAGGTGTTGTGACTAATTTATATCGTGCTAGGTTGTCATAGTATATCTCTACTATAAACTTTTAATAGGGTAAGAAAATGGCTGCCATCATCTATCATGACCAAGTAGATCGGCTTGACTCTTTATTTGTGGAGGGACAAGTATATTATGTGCAAAGGATGTCCGCAGAACCGATTATTTGAAATCAGGACTATAGGTTTGCAGCAGGTTATTTTGTGTTGTTTCATCTCGCATACTTGTTCATGAGCTAAGAACTATGAGGGACGAGCTGATCCCTTTATTTCCACCATTTATGCCCTTGAAAAGTTTGGCAGTTTACTATAGATAATGATATTTATGTTGGTGAGTGATAATTTTTTTTATCATTTATTCATAAATATTTGTTTTTAAAGGAGTATATATATTAATTATCTTTTACTTTTGAATGTTAGATGTGATCGGAGTGGTTCCATATGTTAGCCTGGTTGGCATTATGGATAGCTTAGATGATAGAAGGATTCCATTTAAAACATTTTCCTAATAGATGGAAGGTATGCAAAAGCAACACTTATGAAATATAAACTCATTTGGAAATTTATATTTATCTTATGAAATCTTATATATTTGTGTAACTTTAACATTGTGAAATTAGTAGTGTGGGATAGAACACTAAATGGCAACCTAATTGCATGGGAGATAGTGCTTCTCAACATGCTATTGTTGTAGCTACTATGCATGGGAAAATCATCTAGATAATGTATATATTGTTCTTACTTCTCTATAATGCAATAATAATATTCTATATTAATATATTTTTATTATTTCCTATACTTAACTATAACTATTTTAACTACTAGGTCATAACCTTGATACTACACCATTTAGTAAATATTGAGTTTTTAGGTGTCCCTGGGCTAACACCGACTCCAAAGAAATGGTACCAAACTGTAGTGATACCACTTTTTCTGTTGACGCAAACCCGTTGCTTCAATCTAAACTGAGAAGACATCTACTGTATTATGCTAACTCGGGAGGCCAACACTCCATAGGTAGCTCAACCATTATTCATACCGCAAGGTTGACACTCAAACACTTCTTTAGAGTGGCTACCTACAATTCATCATGACACCTACACACTGGCACTTAGCAACCTTGCCATGCCTTCATATATGGTGAACTTATGGCTTCATGGCATGGTCACCTTGGATGACGGGAAGCACCCTTATATAAATTTACATGATAGTTGGATTGGTGCCAAATGGCAGCCATTCAAACACTCCATACCAAATATTCTATCTCTAGAAACTTCTCATCCTTATCCACTATCTAGATATTTCTTACTATATCTAAATATCTAGATTCTTGAATTTCATGTGTGTATGCATGAGAGCCTTTTGTTTTAACTTTATTGCATGTGACTGGAGACAACAATGGCTCTTCTTTACTTTGGTTATGCGATTAGGAAAAGTGATCCACTTAGAGATGAACATGATGCTCTTTCACTTCACCCAAGAGCAGGCACCCCTCCTATATGCTATTCTCAACTTGGCTATTAAGTAGTGTAAGGGTCAAGGACACCAAGAAGGAGGTTAAATTGGTAGACTTATGGAACTCTTTTTTGCTACAAACTTAAACTATGAGACTTGATCACAAGAAGAACAACCTAAGCAATACTAGTAGACCAAGACCCCTAACAATGCTAGTAAGACGGAATAAATAAGCACTAGCACGATAGCCACCAAAAGGTACACACAACAACCTATAATACTAAACGAGTATGAAATGAGAAATGTAAAGAGTAGAGTCAAGAGAATGCTCAGTGATTTTTTCTGAGATCTTGGAAGGTTAGGCTCAGTGATTTTTTCTGAGATCTTGGAAGGTTAGGTTCAGTGATTTTTTCTGAGATCTTGGAAGGTTAGCGTTTTCCTCTAATCTTTGTTGGACCACTCCCGTCGGGGTACCGGTCCCTCCTGCCGTTCCCAGAACGATGCTCTCTAGGGTACGCTTCACTCTCGAAGTGAAGTCACCGGCGTCCTCGATAGTAGAGAACAATACTCACTCGCAAGAGCAAGCCTCCAAGTCTCGGACACTCCCTCTTGGTGTCCCTTTTGAGCGGGGACCTGAAATCGCTTACAAACATGACGTCATCTTCCACAATCTCCTTGGAAGCTCAATCACCAACTTCTAGCTGGTCTAGCCTACCATACCAAGAATAACAAGCTAAGATCACTCCTCTCAAATGATGAGGCTACCTCTTCATTGGATACACACAACATTTCTCCACCTACTATAGATGGTCCAATCATATGAGCTCGTGCACGATAATTGAATTTAGAGCTCAAATCATTCCTAAACACATGTCTTTCTTCCTTTGGGAATAGATTGGTACCTAATGATTTTATCATTATTAAAAAAATTGAAGAGGGTCAAGGGAAGCATGAAGAAGGACTTGGAGTTGCTTAAGACCAGCAAGGCACGTCCAATCTCGGAGGAAATTCAATGCAACTTGGAGTCGAGTTGCCCTCGGGTTTCAGGAGCAGTCCGCACTAAAACGGACGCCCATATCGCATCCGGGATACATTTTGATCATTCTAAATATGGATAGAAAGATAAGAAGATAACATTTCTAATGGCACTAGTCTCATCTACAAATTTTACCGGAGTCAATGGGAGTCATTAAAATAATATGATTTCTAGAAATTGCCTTGATGCTACGACACCATCTTTTGGCCCTTGGGCTGTGTATCTTTTTTAAGCCCATTAGTATTAGGGTTTGCCCACTAAGGACGCCCAAAACTCTATATAAATGGTAGCCACCATCATTAGCCTCAGATTTTTCTTAGATTAATCTATTATCAAACAGTTTTGCTGCTAGATGGTTTTTTAGATTCGAACTTCATGAGTTTAATTCAGATTTTGCAATTGAGTTGTGTTCCTATTTGTTCGTGTTTGTGTTGTTCAATTCGAAGGCTGGGATTAGCCTTCTTGACGAGGTCACTCATGTGTTGCACGGCTGATAACCAGAGGAGAAGTGGTGTTGCAATTGCGGGGTTCAAATCGTGTTGATTTGAGGCCGGATAGATAGTATATCGCATCTCCACCAAATCAAAAGTTCCCATGACCTGACAAAAGATAGAGAACCTCACAAGCACTAGCAGTATATAAATGCTCTTGCTACTCTCTTACTAGAACAAAAGATCTCCAATCTTGAGTTGTGCTCTCTCCTTGGTGACCCTTAGCCTGTCACAAGTTTGCTCCAGCAAATTAGACCTCAAGTACATTAGAAAACATCCCCATCCACGATAGAAATAGACTCCAAGCTCAGAAATAACCATTGAAATCTAATGTCAGAAAGTTGTGGGATTTATTCAGTCACCGAAGTGTTTTATGACTCTTCACACCGGGCTATCTCATGCACCATCGAACTATCCGTTGACTCCATCAATCTGCAAACCAGGGAAACACTCTCTCTGAAATCTATTCTATATGACACCGAATTGTCCAATGCATATTTTCACGGGACTGTATGGTGACTATCACTTTTGGACTTCGAGAGACAACCCTTTTGGACTTCGTCTTAAGGGACACCGGACTGTTCGTTCACTGATCTACCGGACTTTTTGACGAATTCTTCACTTTGGCTCCGGAAAACATCTCTTCTGAACTTTTATCTTCTGGCTCACCGAACTGTTCGGTGACTGCTCCTGAAGCTGAAATTGAGTCTTCGTCTTAGAACTTGACTTTGGCTTCATCATTTTGCTTCTTTTACCATCTTAATGCGTTCTGAGGTAACTAAGAGCATTCATATCTTCTAACAATTGTATGACCAGAAAGAAATGACTTGACCCTCCTTAATAGTACTCTCTAGCTAGTCCTTAGTTTTGGTCCTCTAGTTTTGGTCCTCTAACGCCCGATACTCCTCATCTTGGGATCGTCTTTGACATCCATCGAAAAAGCTTACCATGTTGATGTATAATTTGCAGAGTGGTACCTACAATCACACACATTACCTATGGTGTTCATTTAACCACCAAAATCTTCATACCTTTTAGAGAACTTCAGTGATCACAAAGCTAACAAGTAGTTCTAGAATCTTCCATAGCAAATATCTTATCTCTTGTACTCTCCAAATAATTCTAGAATATTTCAAATATGCATTGATATAATTCAATAGTAGGATACACTTTGATCCGAATATCACAAGTGTGCATGAATTTAGACAGAGGTAATTTCATTTTGTTGATAACAAAAGGTTCTTGTTTTAACATTTGAATATTTACTAAATAAATATAAACAATTTCATGTAGGAATAATAATTACCTCACCAGAATACCTCCTTCATGGCTACAAGGCACTATGAGGAGATGCACTTAGTGGAGCAAAACAGACCTAAAAAACTTTTTGAAATGTTTTAAATTTAATTAGGCAGGCTTTATATTTTGATATGGTAGTCCTTTTGGACATGAGATGTTGCAGCCCGTGGTAGTGGTGTTGCTTTGTAGTGCTTTTGAACTTGCGATGGTTGGTTATGTATAAACTAATCTACTATTCTAATTGGTTGTGTAAACCTTAAATTCATCGTTGTACTTTGACTCTTTGGAACCCTTAATGAATAATTTCACTGATGTTGTAATAATTTTTATTCTGTGGCAACGTCCGGGCAGCTAACTAGTAGAATCTCAAGTGGCTCATCAGCCATAGGATATGTAGCACATCAGTTGTAAAACTAGATAGCACGGTGTGAAAATAAATTCAGAGTAGTGAAAAAGATGCATAAAAGAATTTAAGTAATAAAATAACCTAGTACTAGTAGGCAATGAAAAGTTAACACATGGATCTATATGGATTTCTTTAATACTATATGCATATTGCATCACACGTTCACAATGGAGGTATCATGCAGGGCAATGCCATATCCTTGATCTAAAATACTCCATCCATTTAAAAACTCCTAAAGTTCAAGAGCTCAATTCCTATCACTTAGAACAAACATCAAACAACCATGCATTTTAGGTTCAAGCAAAACCAGGGGACGTGTTACAGACCCACGCCTATCAGGCAACTTTAGCCTCTAGGCCGTCCTACTCACACCTCACTCACGCGTACTTCTTCCGTTCCTAAATTGACGTCGTTGTTAACTTTTAACACCAATTTTGACCCTTCATCTCATTCAAAATATTAGTTCATATGTGTAAATTTTTAAGTTGTAGTTTAAATAACTCTTATAATAAATCAAATCAAAATAAAATATATAATATTTATTTAAATTTATTAATAAAATAAATAGTCAAAGTTGATATTATAAGTTAACAGCGACATCAATTTAAAAATGAAGAAAATACCCAGCAGGGGCTTCCTCGGAAGTCTTTCCATCTCACCCTCCTTTTTCTCCACAAAACCCATTTGAAATGCATAACGAATTCTCACTTCTCACATCTGTATATCAGGGCAGAGCCAGAAAATAAAAATAAGGGGATAATAATATACTCATCCGCTCTGTCCATAATTGCTTGAGGTGGCACCTGGATATGCAGCGTGGAATTCTCACTTCTCACATCTGTATATCAAAGCAGAGCCAGAAAATAAAAATAAAGGAATAGTGATATACTCATCCGCTGTGTCCATAATTTCTCGAGGTGGCACTTGAATATGCAGCATATGCTTGCTGCCTCTGAGACCCATGCAATGGCCACGTTGATTCTATTCAAATTAAGCGCGGAGGAGAGCCAAACATCCCGATTCGACAATAGCTTGCTGGAGGCACGATTCTTTCCAACGCCAACTTTGCACTGCAACACGGAATCGGTGGAGAGGTGATTTCTTCGAACGCGAGACGTTTCCGATGTTTCACCCTAGAGGCTGCTGCCACCCGAGTCGGTCAAGGTAGATCGCCCAATGCTCATGACCACAGAACACAGAATTGGTCATCACCACCTCTCCGGGCTGCTACGGGAGAACAGGGAGAGGCCCTCGCCGCCCTCCAATGGGCTACAACGTATTTGTCCTCCCAGCGCCACTGGCGGCCCTCGCCACCGTGGGTCCCCGCCCCGGTAGAATTCTAGCCATTAGCGCCCCATGGTGGAAGAGGCTCCTGCGTCACCTGCTGTCTCGTCGAGCTGGAGCTGTGGCCGCCGCCTCACCTCAACGGAGCTGAGCTGCCGCCGCGCCTCGCTCGCCTAGGTCTAGCCGCTGCCAACCCAACGCCTCGCCTAGCCTGGGCGTAGCCCCTTGACGGAGCCGTCACTTGGCAGGAGCCGCAGTCGTGCCTCGCTGGGGCCAATGTCCCAGTCATCACCGTGCTACAACTGGAGCTGACCGTGCGAACAAGCGTGTGTCATCTTGAGCAAGGATGTCAAAATAAGCTCTGCAATATCACTTTCACCTTCATTTTTTTTCCAAAAAAAATTAAAAACAAACTTCCACCAAACGAGACAGTCGTGGAATCTTGCGGCCCGAATACACAACTTCATAACCCCCGCATGTATTTGGACTAGACTAACGGGATCCTAGTCTTATAACATCCATTTGAGAAACCAACCAGTTATTATATATACATATACATCATCGCCAAATCCTAACGTAAGTGACCACAACTAGGAATTCAATTCTTTGTGGCTTTATTTGGCTCAAAATACGAGAAACTAGTAAAACAGAAGTGATGGTGGAGCCACTGAGAAGAGTAGAAGCTATTGGATGCGGTCACGCACTTCGTTTCTGGAAGAGTCAAGTCAGGACACCCTGCACCGTGCCACCCACGCCTGCTCCCACAGCTTCAGCTAGGTATCCAGCCTGTGGAGAAGTAGTTTCAAGTCGACAGGTTAATGCTATTGTTACGAGCACGCAACATTGGTACCTCTTGAAATGTTTTCTGAAGATCAAGAGCATCCTTTATACGGTTGTTTACAAACTTCCATGTATCACGAAACTCTGCCAATTAGTAACAGAAATGAGAAATACAACCTTCCATGTATCACGAAACTCTGCCAAGTAGTAACAGAAATGAGAAATAGTGTCATGGGCTAGCCTTTGGGCTGGTACTGTAGCTGCCGACCACTGTAGCAGATTGGTTACTGTATCCTCGCGCCCTTATTTAGCGGCCACGTTAAGCTATTTAGGATAAGACCAATTAGTTAGAATTAAGGTTGACCCTATCTCTATATAAACAAAAGCATGACTGTTATTTGGAGGTAATCAATGACGAAGAAACAATTTTCTAATTCCCCAATCTCTCTCAAGCTCTAGGCAAAGTATAAGGCCTAATTATCACCACCATTACATCTGGTATCAGCTAGCTCTGGTTTCGATCAATGTCTTCCGCTGCCAAATGATCTTGCCGCCACTTCACCTCTTTTGACTCCTACAATTCAAGCTACCGCAACCGTCATTCATCAATTCAGGAGATGATGATCTGAAGTCCAAGGTGATGAAGGAGCGTCAGATCCTCTCCACCACCGTGGCCTCCACCACAGGTCAAGGACGATCTTGATGGAATAAGTCTAATGCAGACGCTTTATGCTTTATGTTTTTTGTTTTAGCATCTTAGACTAACTTTTCAGCTTTATACTTTAGTATCTTAGACTAGCTTTTCAGCTTTATGCTTTAACATCTTAGACTAGCATCTTAGCATATGCTTGGCTGCCCACCAGCCTATATATATGTATCTCCAACCTCTCAGGTTGGTCATGGCATTCTAGTGAGTAAGAAACATAGAGAAAATTGCCTCAACACTGAGTGTCATCCCTCACAATGCGAATATTATCCCTAACAATTGGTATCAGAGCCGTATGGTTCTGTGATCTATCTAATTCCACCCGTGATTCTCTCCAGCGGAGGCGCCGGTCTCTCTGCTCGACTCCCACCCCCGCCGGTCCCTGTGCTCTACCGACAGCCAGCGACTCGGCGGCTTCTTCCCAGTACAGTAGCAACCTCCACGACTCTTCCCCGCTAGCGGCGTGCCATGTCCGCAGGAGGCTCTCACTGCTCGGTCGCCTCAAGCGTGCGACGTCGAGGAGCGCGAGCTGGTGGCAGCAGAGGCTGTAGCAGCAGCGGCTCGGGCGACGAGGTTGGCAGCTGCAGAGCTGACAGCAGCAAGAGCAGCAAAGAAAGCTGCAGCGGCTGGGGCTGCAGCGCGTGCGGTGGCGGAGCTCGAAGCTCTGCGTGGCGGTAGCCCCAGCGGCGCTTCCTCTGACGAAGGCAGCATCGACATGGAGGTCAAGTTGGAGCAGTGAGCAGCAGCGCAGCGCCGCAGACACGGTGGCAGCCCAGATGGTGGGGACGGCGGCCTAGGACTCGGTGGCGGCGGTGTTCGAGCCGGGAGGCGGTGCGACGGCGGCGACCCAGAAGAGCACAGGCGCGGCGGCGG
>BCLF01000102.1:988623-1023802 GCA_001602275.1 Zoysia japonica | reverse complement strand
ACGGCGGCTCGCCGGTGCGCGCATCTGGTGGCCGAGGAGGCCAACCAAGGGCACGTGGCTAATGCTCACCCTCTAAGGAGCACGAAGGTGATGTCCACAGAGCGGATAGCACTTCGGCAACGGCGCAAGCTCAAGGCCGTGAACTAAATAGGGCAAGCTCTTCACCTTGAGCTTCACCAAAGCGAGTAGAAGCCCGGCGTCGAGGTTGTCGCCGTCGAGGAGCGCCGGAGAGGGGTCGTCCATGGTGAGGTCTTCGGGTTTTGACGGCGCCTATGGATGGAAACTCTAAATCTCAACGAAACTCCTCACGATTTGCTTAAACTTCGAGACCTGGAGGGCATGAGTTTTTGAGGAGTCTTCAAGTGCGAGAAATCGAGAGAAATTTGCCGGAGCTTACCGGATTCCCGGAAAAATCGGCCGGCGGTTTGATGGAGCTCAACTTGGGGAAAACTTCAAATCGAAGCGGCTTGGCGTGGTGGAGGAGGAGATGGCCGCTCGGAAGGCTATAGGACGGGGTGGCGCAGCTCTCGGTTGCGGACCCAAGGGCCGGAGATGGCCGGAGGTGATGCTCGGCGACGGTGCTTCACGGTGGTGAACGGCGCGCAGCAGTGGGAGCTCGCGTGCAGGGGGAGACCGAATGAGGGTGAGATGGGAGAGACGGAGTGACCAGCCAGTTCGCGGATACGGAAGTGGACTCGTGTCCCCCAGCTCCTGATGCGGGGTGTTGTGGCCTGGCTGCATGCCTGCCACGGCCATGGCGTGCTGGCGCAAGGTGAACGGAGGAGGAAGAAGAGGCACTGACAGGCGGGGTCCACCAGGATTTTTCTTTTTCCCCGATTTTCCCTATTTCCTGCGCAGCTCTCTGTTGTTAGTCCGAAATGCACACTTTCTGAGCTCGAAAAATTCTGAAAATTGGTAGGATGGTAAAACATTTAAAGAGGAAAAACTTTTATTTTTGATTCGAGTTAAAAACCGAAATATATAAAATGTTATTGAATTTTAAAGACAAGCAAGCTTTTGAGTCAAAATAATTGATTTGAGACCTTTAAACATCAGATAAAATTTTATGAAAACCTCCAAAATTCAAGTTGGTATAAGAGCTTTCCAAAGAGAATTTTGTTTCACCACTTTCTTTTGAAAGTAAAATTTTGAACTTGCATTTTGAAATTTAAACTTAAATTTGAGCTCGGATTCTAGGATTTCGAACATGAACAACTTAGAGTCTTTTAAGTTAACACCCGAAGTGTTATAGCCCTCCCCTCTTAAAGAAATCTTGTCTCGAGACTTAGAAAGAAAGAGGGAGTAGCAAAAGTGCTCACTTACATGGATTGAAGAAACTCTGTAAAATTTAATTGGAGATATTTTTAGGTTTCCCATGTAGCTTCGTCCTTGGAATGATTACTCCATTGAACTTTACAGAATTTAGTGGTCTTGTTGCGAATGACTCGTTCTTTTTGATCAACAATGCTGATAGGATGCTCGAAGATCTTGCAATTGCTCAATCTCAGGAATCACAACATCTTGAGGTAGCTTCAAGCACTTCATAAGTTGTGATACATGAAACATATCATGAACTCTCGATAATTGAGACGGCAATTCCAGTCGATAAGCGACGGTGCCCCATTTCTCTAGAACTTGAAAATGACCAATATATCGAGGAGCCAACTTTCCTCTTATCCTAAAGCATTGCACACCCTTAGTAGGAGATACTTTTAGGTAGACATGATCACGTTTTGAAATTCCAAAGGGCGACGTCTTTTATCGGCATAACTTTTCTGACGAGATTTAGCAGTCTTCAAGTTTGCTTGAATGGTTCGAACTTTTTCTTTGGCTTGAGCTACTAAATCAGGTCCAAAATTCACTCGTTCACCAGTTTCAGACCAATTCAAAGGAGTTCGACATGAGCCACCATATAGAGCTTCAAAATGTGACATTTTTATGCTCTCTTGGTAGCTATTATTGTAGGACAACTCCGTAAAAGGCAAATATTCATCCCAATTTTTGTCACTGGTGAGAACACATGACCGAAGCATGTCTTTCAAGATTTGATGGACACGCTCGGTTTGACCATCGGTCTGTGGATGATAAGCGAAGCTTCTAATTAGCTTGGTACCCAAGCTAGCATGCAGTTGTTCCCAAAAGCGAGAGATAAACGAGCTTTCTCTATCCGACACAATGGTCTTGGGTACTCCATGCAGACAAAGAATACGAGAGATGTACAACTCAACATATTTTTTTGGCATTGTAGCGATTGTTTATCGGGACAAGGTGAGCTGATTTTGTCAAGCGGTCCACAATGACCCAAATAGAGTCATGTTTCTGGGAAGTAAGTGGGAGTCCAACAATGAAGTCCATACTTATGTCTTCGCACTTCCAACTCGGAATACTCAAAGGTTGGAGAGGACCTGCTGAGTGTAGATGATCCGCTTTGACTTTTTGGTAAGTGTCACACTCGGACACATATTTGGCAATTTCTCTCTTCATTCTTGACCAACAAAACTTCTTCCGGAGATCATGGTACAGTTTATTACTCTTGGGATGAATGGAGTATTTGGACATGTGAGCCTCAGCCATGATCTTCTTACGTAGCTTATGATTTTTAGGCACCACCATACGGTTATTGAACCATAATGTACCATCATCATCCTCTTTAAATGGCATTGACTCTCCATTTTTGAGCCGTTCTTTAATTTTCAGCATATCCTCATCCTTCCTTTGAGACTCAATTATCTCTTCTCGAAGAGTTGAAACAAGAGCAAGATTACGTAAGGCTTCATGTGGAAGAACTCTCACACTTGGTTCCTCTTCAAGAGAAGGTAATGTTGCTGAAATTTGACACTTATGACAATAAGATTTGCGACTCAAAGTATCGGCAACCACATTGGCTTTGCTAGGATGATAGTGGATCTCATATTCAGATCTTGCTGAGTGAAGATATATTTCAAACTCTTGTGATCGGTGTAAAGATGCACAAGATTTCCAAGGAGGTAGTGTCTCCATATCTTCAAAGCTAGAACCACAGATGTCAATTCTAGATCATGAGTAGGATAATTTTGATCATGACGTCGAAGTTGTCTTGAAGCGTCAGCAATCACACGGCCTTCTTGCATCAAGACGCATCCAAGACCAAGAAGCATCACAATACACATCGAAGGGCTTGGTAATGTCGGGTTGAGCTAAAACAGGTGCGGTGGTCAAGTGCTTCTTAAGAGTTTGGAAAGCTTCTTCACAAGCACTATCCCAGACAAATTTGATGCCCTTCTTTAGCAGCTCGGTCATTGGCTTGGCAATCTTAGAGAAATTAAGAATGAACCTCCGATAATATCCGGCAAGTCCAAGAAAGCTATGGACTTCAGTAACCGACGTAGGAGGCTTCCAATTCAGCACATCTTGCACTTTGCTTGGATCACGGCAATGCTTTCTGCAGAAACAATATGACCAAGGGAAGGCACTTCTTTCAGCCAAAACTCGCACTTGCTGAATTTGGCATACAATTGATGATCTCTCAGTCGTTGAAGTACGATGCGAAGATGTTCAGCATGCTCTTCTTCAGACTTAGAGTATATGAGAATATCATCGATGAATACCACCACAAATTTGTCCAGCTCCAGCATGAATAGCGAGTTCATCAAATACATGAAGTAAGCTGGAGCATTTGTTAGTCCAAAAGACATAACAAGGTATTCGTATAGACCGTACCTCATAGAGAAGGCGGTTTTTGGTATGTCTTCGGCACAGATTTTAATTTGGTGGTAGCCAGAACGAAGATCAATCTTCGAAAAAACTTTGGCACCAACCAATTGATCAAATAAGATATTAATGCGAGGCAGTGGATATTTGTTCTTGATGGTGACCGCATTTAACGGTCGATAATCCACACATAGCCTCAGAGATTCATCCTTCTTCTTCACAAAAAGAGCAGTACATCCCTACGAAGATGAGCTGCGACAAATGAAACCCTTTTCCATAAGCTCCTTCAGTTGAGTTTTTAACTCAGACAACTCACTGGGAGCCATCTTATATGGTCTTCTTGAGATAGGAGCGGTTCTCGGTTGGAGGTCAATCCAGAACTCCACGTCTCGGTCAAGAGGCATACTCGGTAAATCTTCAGGGAAAACATCCGGTTATTCACATACTACAGGAATTTCCTCAAGACTCTTGCCAATGAGGTGATTGACTTGGGGTGCAGTGGTTTGAGGATAGAACAGACATATGGTGAAGGGACCATAGAGAGGAGAATCCAACTAAATCTCTCGGGAATCGATGTGTAACACAGCCTTGTGACTTTTCATCCATTTCATACCCAAGATGACATCTATGCTTTGTCCCTCTAAGATGATAAGATGGGAAGGATACACCCTCCCTCTTAAGTTTAGATGCACTGACATAACACCTTGTGTTGCCTTTATTTTCCCACCAGGGGATGTAATGACATAGGGTGTCTTTAGAGTGTGGGGAGTAAGGTGCAATCTTTCAACATATGCCATGCTTACGAAATTGTGACTAGCACCAGAATCAAAGAGTATAAGGAGCGTCCATGGTATGATTGACACGACCAATTCTGAGTGCATTGTTGGCAGCTCGAGGGTGGGGGTTGTTGGTGTTGTTGTTGTCCTGCTGCCGTCTCGGATTTTTGCGATCCTTTGCGAAGTGACCGGGACGACCACAGTTGTAGCACGGAAAATGAGTTGGCCTTGCAACCGATGGAGCTTGCGCAATTGGGGGCCTAGGACCGCGAATAAGGTGCTGAGTTAGAGCATTAGGGGCCCTTAATTGCTGAACTGGAGGAGGACGGAAGCTTCCCCCTTGCGGCATGACAGCTCGGATCCTCTGACCAGCAGGAGAAGTGACAGTCAGGCGGTACTTTGAAGGAGCTTGGCTTGAAGAACCAACCATTGCCCTCTTTTTCTTCTTCTCCTCCTGATGAGTGCGTATGGCATCCTCTTGCGTGATAGCCGCACTCATCAAATCATTGAAGGTATCTTGAGTGTAAAGAGCTAGGCAATCCCGGAGCTTGGTACTCAGACCTCTCCTGAAACACTCCTTCTTCTGGTCAGTGTCCACGTGATGAGAGGTGTATCGCGTAAGATAATTGAACTTGCAAGAGTACTCATGCACGCTATCCTGACCCTGTTGGAGATCCAGGAACTCTTGCAGCTTGCGGTTCATGAGACCCTAGGGAATATGGTGTGGATGGAATGCAGCATGAAACTCGGGCCACTCGACTTGATCATTGGCAGGTAGTGCAGCTTCATAACTGGCCCACCAGGGTCTAGCAGAAACATGAAGTTATTGAGCAGCAAAGAGTCTTTTGGTGCTCAGTACACCGGATAAGTCCAAACTTGGATTGGATGGTGCGAAGCCAATCATCCGCATCCAGATTTTTAGCGGCATCAGCAAACACCGGTGGATGAGTTGCCAAGAACTTTGAGAAGGTTGCTTGCTGTGGCTGTTGACGCGTTTGATGGTTGTTTCCATTTATGCCTTGATTTTGGACCAACATTCGCATCAGCTCATTCTGAGTGGCTATCAATTGCTCGACGGCCACTTGAGGTGGTGCTGGTGGAGGCGCTTGTTGGGGTGCTCCTTGCTGAGATGCTCATTGCTGAGAGGATTGCTCCTCATAAATCTATGCTACGAGTACCCACCATTCTACTATACAAGTGCATACAATGTTAGTAAGAAACTCGATAGAAGTCATAGATGGAGAGAATGTTAAAACAAGAGTATGAATATTCTCTCGGACCACAAGCAATGTTTCTCACTTAACAACTGAATTAAGGTCAGCATACAAGTGACAAATTCGCTTGACACAATAGCTTTATGTGAAAGACCATCAAAAACAGCGCAACACCAAGTCTGTCCCGGACTGACAGCAGTCACAAAAATCAATTCTGGAACTGATCAAGCCAATTCAGAACTGGAGTTAAATGACAAAGACGTAGAGGATTTTTATAGCTTTCCAATGCATATTTACTCGCCCTCATACGAGCAACAGATCAAAAGATATGAATTTTTGAAGTTGACAGCAAGGGCTGAAATTCAAAAAAAATGATGGCTAGAAGCTTTATTTGACCACAAAGCTTGAAAAGCTGGGGTCAAAGAAACAAATAAAAGATAAAGATACATCAGACCTGACACGGAGATCTAAGTATCCATTTTCAGAAGAAATTTGGTTGGGTTATGTTTCAAATTTTTATGCTAATGCAAAAACAATATGACGGCCCTACGTCCTCACAAAAGAAAAGAGTTGGTCTAATATAGTGACCATACTTGATCTCGGTGACAAACTCACTCTCTCTAGACTCAGTTAGTCGCTTTCTACATGCACTAATTCAAAGTTAGCGTACCTGCAGAAAAAGGATCACACAACTACAGGCATGCAATACAAAAAGAAAAACTTACGTCCCGTATTATTGCCATACGGGGCGTCCTCAAGTAAGCCATGTCTTGAGGGACATGACCGTGATTCGCATCACATGGCAAAAGGTCCACACTTACTATTAGGTGGCGAATGGCCTCACTCACTATTTAGGCGGCAAATGTTTCATATGTTCCGAAGAACATACTCACTTCCCATACTGATCGCTGTACGGGACACTCTATACCCTCAAACCTCATATGGATGAGCCCTTAACTTTTCACCGCATTCGAGTGCATACCTTACCTTCTTACCTAGGTGTTGCTGTCGTTGCAAGAAAATTAAACAACGGAAAGGTAAAAAATGCATAAATTCAAAGTTAGCATTGACACCTGAGAACTAAACTAATATAGTCCTTATGTGGGCTGACTAACTTGGACTTCACCGTTGTGTAATTTTTGAAAATAACTCGTTTTTAGTTGTACTAACTCCGGTCTAGCTCTGGTACCAATCTATGGCAGAACCGCCTCAAAACATTGGACGGCTCGCCTAGGATCGATCTCGAGTGATATTGAACAACAATACCCAAATAGTACAATACGAGTGATATTATAAAATATGGAAACCGTTTAAAGTCTTACAATATGTTCAAGTTCTTATAAGTAAGGAACTGAAAACAGAGTTTTAAAAACGGTGCGGAAGCAGACACACATGACGGTTTCCTTATTCTGAGACATGTCTCGGCTTAAGACATGCTTCACTCCTCGCGACCGGAGTTCGGTGAGGAGAGAACTAGTTCACAGGACTAGTTCGCAGCAGCCTCACTTTCCCACACTCTTTGGTCGCAACAGTTACATCAGCTACCTGCAGAAAGAGCTACACACAACAAAAAAGGGAAAACAACAAACCGTGAGTACTAATTACTCAGCAAAACTTACCCGTCAAAATAGGCCAACTACAGCCGACTCCTAAGCATCAGAGGCTGACTCAGAGGGATGGTCATTTGCATAAAACATAGCACTATCAGTGGATCTTTACTTTCAACTTTTAGCGGTAATTTAAGTTCACGGAAATGTAGATTTAATTTACACTATAAACTAGAGCAAACATGGTTGCCAAGCAATTACCTATAACTAAACAAACAAATCATGTTATCATTGTTATTAGTCCAGTTGTTACTACGACATAACGTAGTGAATAAGCAGTACTCGTTGCTGTGAGGAGCAGCGATTATAATCGATTTACACCAGCTGGGAAAACCCATGTAGCACGACGTACGCACACTCCCAAGGAGTCACGTACGGCAACCTTTCACATTGATATCAAAGAGGCCAGTTCGGTTCTCACCCCTCCCGAGTACATGTCCTCCACGCGATACCACACATCGGAGCTATCCGTGGTTAGCCCGTGTACCCTCCCAATATCATCACTAAAAGAGGGATGGGTTGTCGTCCAACCACTGTGATAGTCGAGTTACAACGGTTTACTAGGCCCATTACATTACACTAGCATGCTCTTGGTACGTTCAAACTTGCTCAACAAAGCCACACTCGGATCGGTCCTTAACCGATACAGACAGAGCTACTACACTTCGGCTACGAGTCCACACAGAAAACATGCCTCTGTGCCCTCTTATTCACTGCCTGATCTCAGGTTTAAAAATTGTGATAAAGAGACCAGGGTAACAGCCTATATCTCGCAAGTGAGGTTTTTCATTCACTCGACTTTTACTGTCAAATGGAACTTAGCCTAGCTCTACATCGAGTTATCTGTAGCAATATACACTAAACATGGATAATTGGCACTATCATGCATTCTATGATTTTTAAACAATTCCTACGACGTAATGCGCAGTACAATAAGTATACAATACATAGTGATAAATTAAAAGAGTTTAAAATTAGGTAAATGCACCGAGGCTTGCCTTCGGTTTGCTGAGGGTTAGCGCAAACAAGAGACTGATCTTCAGCGGCGGACAACTCCGGAGCAACTAGAGCAAGTTGCTGACTTTCTCCGGCGATCCCTAAATGCATGATGCACTTGATTAAATTAGCAGAGCCATTCCAGAGCAAAAATGCAATTTGGGTTGTTCTAAAATATTCTACACGTTTCAAGGGATTCCAACGGTATATTATTTGCATTTTTCTGAGCTAGAATGAATTTTCTAAATTTTTTTTTACCATGTTTAACAGTTTTCTGCGCAATTAATAAACAATTTTCCGAGAGGATTCAAAGCCCACACTGTGGGGGGGGGGCACGTGGCAGCCTGTGAGGCCCGGCCACAAGGCCGCAGATGCTTGGCCACACCAGATCGGCCTGTATGGCCGCACCCGATCCCGGCCAGGGCCGAGCCAGCTAGGCCAGCGCCCATGGCCTGGTGGCGGCCAGGACGGCGGCTCGCCGGTGCACGCGTCTGGTGGCCGAGAGGCCAACCAAGGGCACGTGGCTGATGCTCACCCTCTAAGGAGCATGAAGGTGATGTCCACGGAGCGGCTAGCTCACCGGCAGCAAGCGGCGTCGCGGATAGCACTTCGGCGGCGGCGCAAGCTCAAGGCCATGAACTAAATAGGACAAGCTCTTCACCTTGAGCTTCACTGAAGCGAGTAGAAGCCCGGCGTCGAGGTTGTCGCCGTCGAGGAGTGCCGGAGAGGGGTCATCCACGGTGAGATCTTCGGGTTTCGATGGCGCCTATGGATGGAAACTCTAAATCTCGCTGAAACTCCTCACAATTTGCTTAAACTTTGAGACCTGGAGGGCACGAGTTTGTGAGGAGTCTTCAACTGCAAGAAATCGAGGGAAACTCGCCGGAGCTTACCGGATTCCCAGGAAAATCGGCCGACGGTTTGATGGAGCTCAACTTAGGGAAAACTTCAAATCGAAGCGGGTCGGCGTGGTGGAGGAGGAGATGGCTCTCGGAAGGCTATAGGACGGGGTGGCGCAGCTTTCGGTTGTGGACCTGGGGGCCGGAGATGGCCGGAGGTGATGCTCGACGACGGTGCTTCACGGTGGCGAACGGCGCGCAGCAGTGGGAGCTCGCGTGGAGGGGGAGACCGAATGAGGGCGAGATGGGAGAGACGGAGTGACCAGCCGGTACGCGGACACGGAAGTGGACTCATGTCCCCCAGCTCCTGACGCGGGGTGGTGTGGCCTGGCCACGGCCATGGCGTGCTGGCGCGAGGTGAACGGAGGAGGAAGAAGAGGCACTGACAGGCGGGGCCCGCCAGGAATTTTCTTTTTTCCCGATTTTCCTTGATTTCCTGCGCAGCTCTATTTTGTTAGTCCGAAATTCACACTTTCCCAGCTCAAAAAATTCTGAAACTTGGTAGGATGGTAAAATATTTAAAGAGGAACAACTTTTATTTTTGAGTCGAGTTAAAAATCGAAATATATAAAATGTTATTGAATTTTAAAAACAGGCAAGCTTTTGAGTCAAAATAATTGATTTGAGACCTTTAAACCTCAGATTAAATTTTATGAAAACCTCCAAAATTCAAGTTGGTATAAGATCTTTCCAAAGAGAATTTTGTTTCACCGTTTCTTTTGAAAGTAAAATTTTGAACTCGCATTTTGAAATTTAAACTTAAATTTGAGCTCGTATTACAGGATTCGAACATGAACAACTTAGAGTCTTTAAATTAACACCCGAAGTGTTACATTAATAATAAGTACTCCGTCCTCAAAAGAGTGTTATTATAGTATTCAATATTTTTCCATGAGTTATTCTCACTTCCCAATACAATACTCTCTATCCCTCTCCTCCTCTATTTTTTGCTTTCTCTACTTTTTCCTCCTTAATCCCCATGCCCAAAAATCATTTATTTAAGGATGGAGGGAGTATGTTTCCATCTTGTTAACCTCAGATCTATAATAACAACAGAAAAGACTTGTAGGAGGACCCTTTTTTTTTTATCTTTTCCCCTTTTTGGCAATTCTCCTTAGGTAAATATGATAAAAGATACTCCTTGCAATAATTTTATTCTATCTTATCAACATCATAACCATGTTTCTTAGGTAAGATTCTGGGCATTTTTATGATTTATGGATGTATATTGATGAAATTCTGTTGCGGTGGTTCTTTTGCTGTTCTGTTTCATCGCATTTTATTATACATATATTTCTATTTCATTTCTAGAAAAGACAAACCTTGTGTACAAAGTTGGATTATCAGTATAACTCCTGATGTTTCCTGTAGATCTACACTTCATCGGGTTGTTGCAGTTGGTAAAGAGCGATGTTCTGTGAGTTCACCTAACTACTGAAGCCTGAAATTCTGTCCTAAGAATTTCAGCTCCATTACTCTTAAAGCATTCAGATTCTACGCGTGGGCATATGTTTAACACTTTAGTGCTTTTCAATCCAGGTTGCTCTTTGTTGATCCAAACCCTGATTCCATGGTGCAGTGCTTTGAATGTTGTTGCAGTGAGGCAAATCCTCCTAGGTCAGCTAAAAATGAGTCTGTCATATTCTGTTGATTCTCAATTCTCATGTACTTAAGACTAAAGTCGAACACTTTACAGGTTTCCCCCAATCAGGAGTGGTGACTACTTAAAAGAGCGAATAAGTGTTGCATACAAGCTGTAGGATTGTGAGAACCCGATATTTAGGGGCCTGCCAGACCACCCTTGAATTTTAGGATCAGGAGATGTCGCACTCTTCCTGATCGCAATGAATGGTGAAAATGGAAGACACAAGGACACTAAGTGGTTTCATAGATTTGAGCCACCTAGAACCACAAGGACACTTGTCTGTATTGCTTAAGTGTTGAGACTGTAGGAAGTACTATGTGCGAAAGTGTGCCTGTGAGTGTGGGGAGCGCGAGATGTACCTTTTCTTTCGCTATCCTAAAGGCCCCTTTTATAGTACAAAGGGCATTTCCCTTTAGGGATGGTTGATGTTAAAGTTATTTACAAGTCCCGTGCACCATTGTGGTAAAAGTAATCAATTATGTAGACATTCCTTCTGTTTTGAACGAGTCTTCAATGATGCCAATGGCGATGACGAGAGTGGAGGTGGGATCCTCTGCTCGTTATGGTCACTTTCCAATATACTTTTCTCTATTCTTAATGCATCTACTTCTATCTTTTTATCATTTTCTGTATATCTCATATTTTTCACAATTCTTACTTTTCATGTTCACACTCTGGGTAACAAGTAGACAAAGGGAGTAGGATGTTATAGAAGTTTTTTCTATCATCGGAGACCATTTCGTAACATACTTCTCTCTTTAATTGTTACTCCAATTTTAGTGCAATTTATCCCTGCGTGACCTACAATCTGATTTTCTTTGTTCAAGAAAAAACTTGCCATTTCTTGTTAGAGCAATAGAGCCCACCAAAGACAAGTGTCCAGACTGGAGCCAATGTCCTCTGGCTCTGTGACGGCACACAATTTTCAATTTTGATTGCAATTCCAGCTACTTGCAACTAGGGACTGCTTCATTTTTTTTTTCTGGACTAATTGGCAATGGCGTGGTTTCAAACTCTGCAGCAGTATGGGGCAGAAGCACACGTCTATTTTCGTTGTGCAATTACTGTATCGTTACCTGATCAATATCGTCCCTAAGATTCCGGAATCTCATCACGATTTCATCGTTCTCGCCTGTTTCTTTTGGAGGACTCTTTCATTGCAAGGCAGTTGTTGATGGTGACTAACAGCCACGCCGGTGGCGCCGCTCTGGAAGAGGAACGATGACGCGAGCCCTTTCTTGTACCTGGAGTAGCAAGGCATGTGGCCTCGAGCGGCAGATCGGTACGGGGAAGATTGCGTGCGCTCCGACGCCAATCTATCTGGCTTCAGGAGCGGTGCCACGGCAGTGGAGACGTGCAAGCACAAGCTAGCAGCGCTTACCATTAACAGGTAAAAACAAGCCATATTAAACAGAGCGTCCAAATCATCTCCGAAAGCTTTTACGTTGCCTCGAGTCGTCATGGGTCATCAACAGTTCAGCGATCAGCAACTGTTGCGTCCTGTGTCGTTTGTGTTGATTAGCGCCGCACTGGTGACCGGTGAGTGGATAGGTGCAACTGGACATACTCATGCACAGTGCTTGCAAGCGGTGCCCTCGAGTCGAGCAGCCGGATCTCGCCGAGTAGCGAGTCCATGGTGGTTGGTGGTCATGAGTGATGAATCGGACCGGGGTCGTCCGCCGACGCGCGGTAATGTCTAGAGTCTCTCGGCGACCTGAATTAAGGTCCTAAGCAGATAGCCACTACTGGAAATCGGCTCTTTGCCGAGTGTACTAATGTTTGCCGAGTGCAATTCCTCGAACACTCGACAAAATTAATGTATACCGAGTGTTTTTGACCTTTTGCCGAGAGCTTTTGGCACTCGGCAAACACGAGCATTCCGGTAGTGAGCATGGAGCGGGTAATATTGAGTCCGGGCGACCTGAAACTGGTCATCACGACACATGATACTGAGATGATATAGCAGTGATTATGGTCTCTAATTACATATTACTGTATCACCACGGCCTGGCTCAAGAACGAAACCAAGCTGATCAATATATCTTGGCCCAACAGATGCAATCATGCAATGTATGATGCTTGGTTTAGTTTCGCTATGAGGCCTGCATTAGCTGCGCTACTCTTTGGGAGGCTAATTTTCTAAGTTGGTCTGCATGCATACATGCTATGAGGCGCGGGTGAAGGTTGCATGGGTTCAACCGCCCGTGGTTGCAGGCGTGGCATGAGATGAGCCATGTCGAGCTCATGCGACCGTTTTCACGTTTCCATCAGGCCTGACCCAGAGAGGGTAGTTCACAAATTAGACCTGATTCGAGGGGCAGACAGGCAACGACATTGCATACGACGGGCCTGGTGGAACCAATCACTCTCGTATTGTTTTGGCTCTTGAGAGTCCTCAACCTGCAGCCGTCAGATAATTATTAGTCGCGACTACTCCCTCCGTTCTAATAGAAGTTTATTTCTAGATTTTATTGACTACGACTTTGATCAATAATTTTGATAAATTTAATTAATTTTAATAATATAAATTATATATATTATGAAAGTATTTCTTTTATACAAATACTAGGTCTTTAAATTTAACCGAATATATAGAAATCATTGGTCAAAATTGTAGTCAACAAAATCTAAAAATAAACTTCTATTAGGACAGAGGGAGTAACAATTAGTTGATTAAAAATTAGTTGACTACTGTAATTATTAATCCATTGTCTGTTCGGAGGAAAGACTAATTGTTACTCTATCTTTCTATAAAATGTTGGATTCGTCCCTGACTAATTATTTGTCTTTGTTTGTTTGGAACCATAATTAATTGTTAGATCGTTAGTTGTATTTCCCGTCATGTATTTAAATTTTGTAAAATTTTTCCTGACATTGTATCAAGTTTACTTCACCATTTGTTTAACACAAATGTACTATAGTGTAATCAGAGCAGCATAATAAATCAATTAATTAACAAAAAATAATTAAAAAATTAGTCAAGGTCTCGTACCTTTCCGCTTCTGATCCGATTCGGATAACAAAAGTTTAGTTGTTTCTGAGTTGGTTCATGAAAATAAAAGTCAAGGGTATTTTAAGTTTTTTATTGTATCCACAGATTATTAGTCGCAATTAGTCTGTCCGTTTGGCAAAAAAAAAATCTAATTTTTAGTAGGAAAACAATTAGTCAACCGGATCCAAACAGTGCTTAAGTGCCCCACTCAACCACCACTCTGCGCCCCCAATATAGCTTATTATTTTAATCTTCAAATCTATTTTCTCACATTGTAACTTATATTTTAGTACGTTTGAATCATCATATTCTTTATAATTAATTTAAAAATATAATATATATATAGTATACCCTGAATACTTATAGACTCTGCCTCTACACAAAGGCCCATGTAAAAACTACGGCTTACAACCCTTCTACGGCCTACGAAGTAGCACATCCTGTCAAAAACGTCCCGACCTTGAGAGTCGGAACCGCGCAAGCGTCTAAGCCCGACCACCGAAAGGTCAAAGCTATACGACAATAAGATTCAACCCACCAACGGTTAGAAGCCAACGCTCTGACCCAACCCTCGGGGGTCGGCCACCGCCTTAGCAACCAACCATTGACAGCCACAGAGATTCCTGCCAACGTACAGCAAGAGGTAATGCAGAAAGGTAAAGCGTTTCAGAAGTTGGTAAAGAAGCCAAGCGATCGGTAAAGCCAAATGAAAACGTGTCCTTTGTCTCTCACGACTGAATAAAGGACGTATGAAGGTCACCAGTCAACTGCCCCGACGCCAGCGGGCGCCAAGACCAACTCAGACGATGACCAAGGCCCCACCTAACGGAAGGCTAGCAGGTTCCGTAGGCGCCAAGTTGGTGCCCCCAGTTCGACCCCTATAAAAGGGTACCGTGGGGCATTAGACGAACAAGAGACAAGAGAGCGAAGAGAAGAAAGGACAAGAGAACAAGTGAAACGAAGTTTGCCAAGTTATATTCAAGGCATCTCACTGTAACCACAACCATCCACACGAGCTAGGGTTCTTGGATCGAGCCAAGATCCTTACGCATTGTACTCGTGTTCTTGAGTTCATACGATTTGATCTCTCTCGTCCCTGTACATAGGGTATTATGCCTGTCGACGGTCCGAACCAGATTAATCTTTGGGTGTCTTTCGTAGACTAGGCCATTCGAATACTATGAGCGCACGAATACTTCCTCAGATTACGTAAATTTTACTGTGTCGGTGGTCAGAACACCGACAGTTGGCGCGCCAGGAAGGGGATTTTTCGTTGTGCATTTTCGCTTTGGTGAGAGAGTCCTCGATCTGTCGCCTGTTCTTTGGGAGTTTTGCGGTTACCATCGCTCATGATTGTCGATCGTGGAGCATCCCCACCTTCGCTGTTGACCAGGCCTTCCGCTTCGAAAGCCTGAATTTTGTTGTCGACAACAGCGGCGAGCTTTACCTTCAAACCCCGCGCAAGCGGCGTTCGCCTCAGCATCGTTCGCCTCGCCGTCGTTTACCTCGTCGTCTATCTCACGATGTGTTGGGCCATGACCCGTCCCGTGAGTGATTCACGCTACTACCTAAAATAGCCGTGGAGATCGATACCCCTGAGAAGGCTCTTGACGATGACTCTTCTCCGCACCGTCGCGCTCTTTCTGTCGTCGAAGACGCTCTTCGACGCAAGTTTACGACAGGGGGCGATGGTCAGGGCAAGGGTGCCGCTGCAACGAGCGGTGGCGCCCGAGTTCGGGCCCGGTCCACTTATCAGCAGATAATAGACGGCGGCACGCCCGCCTTTGACACGTCGTACGAGAATCTAACGGCGGCGGCTTACGTCCTCTACGAGTCCGCCACGCCCGACAACCCCATGCTCAAGAAAACCTACGACTGTCAACGCGTCTACCTCGACGGCGCGCTTCAACAACCTGAACCCTCGCTTCGTCAGCACTCCGAGGCGCACAGCTCCCATCGACCGAGCGCCAACGGTCGGAGTCCAACCCGCGATAGCTGCCGCGGTCGGACTGAGGCGCGCGATCCTTAGCCTTCGGTTGACAACGTTCGCCAGCGCCTCGGAGAGCACCGTGACGCTCGTCACACGATTGACTCGCGGAAGCAAGCTAGGAGCGAGCGCTACGCCAAGTCTAGGCGGGAGCAATCTCCCGACCATCGTCGTTGTCAGCGCAGCTATGACCACGTTCGAAGCCTCAGTCCTGATGAGGTCGGGCCCCGAGCGTTCAGGTCCCACACCCAAAGAGCACCTTTTCCTCAGAGATTCCACGCTCCGACCAACATCGTCCGATACACTGGTGAGACCAACTCTGCCCATTGGCTCGAGGATTATCGTCTTACGTGCAGAGCTGGTGGTGCCGATGACCTATTCGCCATCTAGTACCTGCCACTCTTCCTGTCCGATTCGGCCAGGGGGTGGCTCGAGCATCTTCCTAGGGACAGCATCCATCACTGGTCTGACCTCTGCCATGTCTTCGTCGCCAACTTTCAGGGGACCTACACCCGCCCGGGTAACTCCTGTGATCTGAAGAACTACAAGCAGAACTCCAGCGAATCGCTCCGCGACTACATCCAGCTCTTTTCGCGCAAGCGAAATGAGCTGCCCGACGTGAGCGACGCCGACGTCATCAACGCCTTCACCTGCGGCACGACGTCCAAAGCGCTCGTCCACAAGCTGGGGTATAAAAATTCTCGGACGACGTGCGCCCTTCTCGACATCGCCACCACCTTCGCCACTGAGGAGGAGGCTGTCCAAGCCAACTTCGACCGGGATCGATTCGAGGACAAGGAGAAGTCCAAGGCCGACCGCAAGAATGACAACCGCTCCGACGAACACTCCGACCACAGGGACAGTCGGGATGGGGGCGGCACGAGCAGCAAGAAGCAGAAGAACCGCCGACACGATGAGGAGTTCATGGGCGTCACCGAGTGGCTGCCCCAACCCCCATCAAAGAAGCCGATCGACCACAACAACCACTTCGAAAAGATGCTCGACAAGATCTGCACCAACCATGCAACCCCCGTCAAGAACACCTTACGGGATTGCCACCTCATGCGAGCCTTTTATAGAGGTCAGTTCCGACCCGACTTTCGCCAGCCTCAAAATCCCGACCCTCCCGCGAAGGAGGCCGAGGGTAACGCCGACAACACCTTTCCTGAGCGGGACGACTGCCTGATGATCCTCAGCAGGCCGGTGGTTTACGAGTCACAGCACTACCAAAAGCAGACATGGTGGGAGGTCAATCTCATCGAGCCCGCTGTGCCCAGCTATCTCAACTGGTCGGAGGCCCTGACCACCTTCAACACATCTGACCATCCTGACTACGTGCCTCAGCTGGGGCGCCTGCCCCTGGTGCTCGATCCGATCATCAGCACCACGTGTCTGACCAAGGTCTTCATGAATAAAGGCAGCGCACTCAACATCCTCTACATCGACACCTTCAAGGTCATGAAGCTCTCAGAGTCCGACCTCCGTCCGAGCAACGTTCCATTTTATGGCGTCATCCCCGGGGGTAGCGCGGTGCCTCTGGGTCGGATCACCTTGCCAGTCACCTTCGGCGACCGCGACAACTTCAGGACGAAGAAGCTCTTCTTCGAGGTGGTCGACTTCTTCGACGTCTACCACGCCATCCTCGGCCGACCCGCCTACGCCAAGTTCATGGCCGTCCCCAGCTACATCTACCTCAAGCTCAAGATGTCGGGGCCCAAAGACGTCATTACTGTGACATCCCACTTCAAGCACGCTCTCGCCTGCGAGCAAGAAAGCTATGAGCTGGCCGTCGCCCTCGCAGGGTCGGCCCAACTGGAAGAGATCCGCAAGTCCCAGGTGCTGACTGCAACTCTCGACTTCGAGCTTTCAACCTCTACGTCCTTCGAGCCGGCCAACGACTCTAAGGAGATCCTCCTCGACAGCACCGACCCGACCAAGAAGGCCAGGATCGGGACAGTGCTTTCCGACGAATAGGAAAGCGCGCTCGTTGACTTTCTCGTCCGAAATTAGGATGTCTTCGCCTGGTCACTGTCTGATGTGCCAGGCATCCCGAGGGAGGTTACTGAGCACTCTCTGAACGTCATTCTCGGCTCCCGACTGGTGAAGCAACGACTCCGAGGCTTCGACGATGAGAAGCGTCGCGCCATTGGGGAGGAGATCGCCAAGCTGCATGATGCTAAGTTCATCAAAGAGGTCTACCACCTTGAGTGGCTGGCCAACCCTATAATGGTTAAGAAGAAGAATGGGAAATAGAGATTGTGCGTTGACTACACGAATCTCAACAAAGCATGTCCAAAGGATCCGTTTCCTTTGCCGCGCATAGATCAGGTGGTCGATTCCACCGTCGGCTGCAAAACCCTTCGCTTTCTTGATGCGTACTCCGGGTACCATCAAATATCCATGCGCGGCTCCGACCCGGCTACATCGTTCATTACGCCCTTCGGCTCGTTCTGCTACGTCACCATGTCCTTTGTCATCAAGACTCGACAAGCGGACGGCCGCATTGAAGACCTGGAGGAAACCTTTGCCAACCTCCGAAAGTTTCACATCAAGCTCAACCCCGAGAAGTGCGTCTTTGGCGTCCCCACCGGCAAGCTCCTCGGGTTCGTCATCTTCGAGCGCGGCATCGCAGCCAATCCCAAGAATATCGCTGCCATCTGCAACCTCGGGCCCATCAACAACGTCAAGTGTGTCCAGAAGCTCACTGGGTACCTGGCGGCTCTCAGTCGTTTCATCTCCCGACTCGGTGAGAAGGCCATATGTTTTTACTGACTCATTCAAAAGTTCGACCGCTTCACTTGGACCGTTGAGGCCTAGGAAGCCTTTGAGCAACTTAAGACTATGATGTCTTCTCCACAAGTCTTAACCTTGCCGACCCCAGATGAGCCACTACTCCTCTACATTTCCGCAACCATTAAGGTCGTTAGCACTGTCCTCGTCGTCGAACGACCGGAGGAGGGTCAGGCCATGAAGGTCCAGCGGCCCGTCTACTTCGTTAGCGAGGTGCTAGCCGACGCCAAGACCCGGTATACCTAAGTGGAGAAGCTACTCCACGCGATCCTCATCACCAGCCGCAAGCTTCGCCACTACTTCGACAGCCACTCCATCTGAGTGGTGACGAGCTTCCCTCTCGCGGAGATCATCAACGACAAAGATGTGGTTGGACGCATCGCCACGTGGGCTATGGAGCTCATGGGCCACGACATCACCTACGTGTCTCGGCAAGCCATCAAGTCTCAGAGCTTCGCCGACTTCATCGCCGAATGTACCGAGGCACAAGAACCACCAGATCCCGCCGACCTCGAGCACTGGACTATGTTCTTCGACGGCTCTTGCCGGCTGAAGGGCTTGGGGGGCTGTCGTCGTTTTCATCTCTCCCAAGGGAGACAAGTTCCAGTACGTACTGCAGATCCACTTTCCTGCCTCCAACAACGCTGCAGAATATGAAGCGTTGCTACATGGCCTCCGAATAGCCATTACCCTCGGCGTTCGACGGCTTTACGTCAAGGGCGACTCCGAGCTCGTCGTAAACCAAGTCAGAAAAATATCAAGCTGCCGAGACCCCAAGATAGAAGCTTACTGCTAGAAAGTTCGCAAGCTCGAAGACAAGTTCGATGGGCTCGAGCTCCATCACGTTCTACGCCGCAACAACGAAGAGGCAGACACCCTCGCCCGGATGGCCTCGGGATGGGATCTGGACCCCGACGACGTCTTCCTCGAAGTCCTCTCCAAGCCAACGATCAAGCTCAAAGATGATGCCGCCAACCCCCAGGTCGAGGCGGCAGTCGGCAAGCAGACCTCGACCCCTGGGGCAGAAATTATGGCCATCATCCCGATTGGTCCCAGGACATCTACATCTTCCTACAAGACGGTACACTTCCAGCCGACACCAATGAGGCCCGACGGGTCTCGCGGCGAGCCAAGGTCTACGTCATCATCGATGATGAACTCCACAAGCGGAGTCCCAGTGGCGTTATTCAACGCTGCATCCCTCAGGCGAAGGGACTCCATCTCCTCGACGACATTCACTCAGGCATTTGCGGTCATCACGCCGCTTCGAGCACCTTGGTCAGAAAAGTTTCCCGCCAAGTGTTTTACTGGCCCACTGTGGATTCTCCGTCGAGAAACTCGTTCGCTCTTGCAGAGGCTGTCAGTTATACGCCCGACAAAGTCATCTGCCGGCTCAGGAGCTCCAGACGATTTTGATCACATGGCCCTTTGCGGTCTGAGGACTCGACGTCCTCGGGCCTTTTTGACCAGCACCCGGGGGCTTCACCCACCTGTTCGTCGCCGCCGACAAGTTCACCAAGTGGATCGATATGAAGCCGACCCTCTGCATCAGCTCCGCCCGGGCCGTCGAGTTCGTCCGCGACATCATCTGCCGCTTTGGAGTGGCACACTCAATCATCACCGACAACGGTACGCAGTTTACTGGTCACGTCTTCCAGGAATTTTGCGAAGAGTACCACATCCGCCTCGACTTCATCTTTGTCGCCCATCCAAAGACCAACGGTCAGGTCGAGAGTGCCAATGGGATGGTGCTGCAAGGATTGAAGCCTTAGATCTACGACTCCGTCAGGCAAGCAGCTGGGTGGTGGGTCAAAGAACTCCCGTTTGTGTCCTAGGGCTTACGATCGACCTCCAATAGAACTACGGGGTTCACTCCCTTCTTCATGACCTTTGGAGCGGAAGCTGTGCTGCCGACCGACTTTGATTACGATTCCCCGAAGGTCCGAGCCTATGATGAAGAAAGGTCGGAAGCAGCGTGGTAAGACGCTCTGGATCAGCTGGACGAAGCGCGCGACGTCGCCATTCTACGGTCGGACAAGTACTAGCAACATCTGCGACGACTGCACGCTCGGCGCGTCAAAGTTCGGACCTTCAATGTTGGCGATCTTGTGCTCAAGAGAGGGCAAGACAAGACCGACCACCACAAGCTATCACCCCCATGGGAGGATACTTATGTAATCAAGCGAGTCTTAAGGGCCGACGCGTACAAGTTAGCGACCGAGGGCGACAGGGAACTAGCCCATGCCTGGAACATCGAGAACTTACGTCGTTTCTACGCGTAATAAAATCAGCTTAAGTTTTTATGCATTCTCTTATTTCGCTAACTATGTTTTGGCAGTGAAGCGCAGCCGACTCGTCTACCCTTCACTACCCGAGGGCTAATCTCAGAGTGCCCATTTGAGGACCAGAACGATCGAATCCTTCGCATTCGACCCCTCAGGCCTCGCGCTTCGTTCCCACGTTTTAAGGCTCCGTGCCTTATCCTCAACAAGGCTCCGCGCCTCGTTTCTACGTTTTAAAGCTCTATGCCTTAGCCTGAACAAGGCTCCACGCCTTGTTCCTAGGTTTTAAAACTCCGTGGCTTAGTCTCGCGAAAAGGCTCCGCGCCTCCCTCCGTTTCCTCGGGGCCTGACCCCCTCGACCCGCGTCGAGTTTCACGGGTGACCCTCAGATGTGCCAAGTTACGAAA
This sequence comes from Zoysia japonica, assembly GCA_001602275.1. Lineage (NCBI taxonomy): Eukaryota > Viridiplantae > Streptophyta > Magnoliopsida > Poales > Poaceae > Zoysia > Zoysia japonica. Next base: position 1,002,517 of record BCLF01000102.1, on the reverse strand, counting down.
GCGCTCTCGTTCAAGTTTTCCTTGCGGCTAACGATCCGACCCGACGTTGGTGACGCTCTATGGCTGTATCGAGCCCGACACTCGACCCTACAAGCTATATCCGACCCAGTCGCTTGATCAACGCCCAACAGAACTCGAGAAATGTTAAGTGTGAAAAACTAAAACACAGAAGAGGGTCGGAAACTTACGTATTTACACATCATCCAAAAGTGTTCATTACACAGTCAGATACAAAATACTACTATTTCCTACAGATAACTAAGGACGCCGCTGTTGCACAAGGGGCAGGTGGCTGAACTGCTCCCGAAGAAGTTCCGGCCCGTTGAAGTCGGCGATGACCGTCCGTGTCGACGGCTGCATCTCGGCCTCGAGCGCCGTCATCTCCTCCTCCGACAACCCGAAAGCGAACCCCTCAGCGATCCGGCCGAAGTTGCGTTCGGGTAGTGGGAGCGGGTTAGCGCCAGGGTCAGTGAGGCCCCGTCCTCAAGCGCCCTCATCACCTCGGCGGCGATGGTGCCCGAGAGCTGCTGCAGCATTTGCGTCACGAACTCCGTCGAGAGGGAGTTCTCATGCACGCCAGCGAAGATCCGATGGAGCAGGCGTCGGCCCGCGGACCTCAAGGGTCGGAGCTCACCGACCAGAGATGCAGCGAACATACTGTCAAACGACTGACCCCCAAGACCAATCAATAAATAAAAAGGTACGACAGTTACCATCCCGCTCTTTTGCCACAGCTTCGACAAGGCCCTTGGCCTCGTTCAGCTCCGCCCAAAGTCGCTCGACCTCGGCCTCGGCAACCAAACGTGCCTCCTGGACCTCGGAGGCGGCCTGCTGCATCTCCCGTAGCTCCTCAGACAGTCTCTCGACCTCGGCCTCTGCGACGGCCCGCTCGGAATCAATCAGGTCCCGCTGCTCGAAGGCTCGTTGGCGCTCCTCCAAGGCCCTCTTGGTGGAGGCCTCGGCACTCCGACGAGCCCCATCGACGTGGGCCAGGAGGTCTTTAAGGCGCCGCACCTCTGCGTCGTGCTGGATGGTCTGCCTCCGAAGCTCTGCAAAAAGACCAAGTCTTCAGTCGGGATCTGACCCCGGTCTTCGATACAGTAAAGCTTAAAAACTGTTAACTAATTTACTTGCGATTGTCTCCTGTGCTGAGGTGAGGTCGGAGGAGAGCCTCCGGTTTTTCGACCGCGCCGTCACAACATCCATTCGCGCCCGGTTGATCTCATCGAGCGAGATGCAGCTTGCCTCCCGGGCGGCATTGAGCTGGTGGTGCAGTTGGATCGCGGAGTCCCTCGAGGCGTCCCAACCGGCCCGGGCCTTCTTCAGCTCCACCCGAAGAACGTCGACCTCAGCTTGCAGAGCATAGCATCGGGGGGGGGGGGGNGGGGGGGGGGGGGGGTTTGACCCACGGCCACGACAAGATCACCTGCAAACGACAACATTCAACATCGCAACGAACAGGTTCGACTAAGAAACTTTAAATGTTCAAGCTTACCCAACAGTCCATCAGGTACGGGTCGTCGAAGAGGGCTTGACACTCATCTGTTATGCCAAGCAGCCGGCGGAGGCCAGAGGCCCTCGCAAGGTTGAAGCGACGGACCCTGGCCATCCGGTCGTCGTAGAAGTTGTACGCCTCGGCCACGGCCTCAGGCGTAAGATCGCCCCTCCTTCCGGACCTTTGAGCGGCAGAGGCCGAGGAATCGGGCGCCCCCGCAGCGGATGATGGCATTATCGGTGCCGTGACCAGCTCGGTCCCTCCTCCCTCCTGCGCCTCTCTGGCGGTTCCGCTCGCACCGCCTGGGACCGCGCTTGTCGATGGCTCGCCGACCTCCTCCGCGGTAATCCCCTACAAACCCTCGAACGGGTTTGCTGGGGGGACTTCCGGCCGCTTCCCCGCGGGTGTCTCAACTCCCTCGCACACTCGGAAGCGGCGGGTGAGATTCGGTCGGCCGGCTTTTCGTGAAGTGAGGGCGGGGGAGATCCCCTCGAACCCTCAGCGAGAGTGGTTGGGGATGACATGGGCACGTCCTCGACCTCCATCTTCTCGACCTCCCCTCCAGCATCGGGAGCCGGAGAGGAGTCTTCCCCCTCCTCCTCGACGGCTGCCTCTTCCTGGACCTCGGGAGCCGCCTCCTCCAGGGTGTTGACGGACGCCTCCTCCTCTTGAGATTTGGCGGCTGCCTCCTCTTGGGCTTTGGCCGCCTCCTCCTAGGATTTGGCAGCTACCTCCTCTTGGGCTTTGGCCACCACCTCCTCCTGACTAGTGCCAGCGCCGCTTTACCGCCGGAGTCCTCAGACGCCGACGTCGTAGCGGCCACAGCCAGATGCATCGCAGCGATCGACGACGGAGGCCTGCACACCGCCAAACAGGTCCGAAACAAACTAACCCAAATGAAACATCAAAACTGAAGATGCAGGGACTTACGCATTCGACTGGCGCATTGGGATCCTACAGATTCGGGGAAGGGCTGGTTGGTCCATGCCGGGGGGCTGAGCCACCCCAGTTTCTGCCACCTGGACCGTGGCGGCAGCTGCCGCGGTCCCGGAGTCGACCTCTGCGCTCATCGACCCTTCGCTCCTCGTCCTCTTCGATAGAGACGGGACCACGTCCTCGGATGATGCCGAGCTTTCGACGTCAACCGGAGCCGCCGCCTGCGGTGCAGTAGTCCCGAAGGTCGGGGTCGGAACCCTCGACCTTGCACTTGTAGTTGAAGGGGCCCCAACCGGCGGAACCCCAGCCGACCTTTGAGCAGGTCGCGTAGTCGGCGCAGAAGCAACCGGACTGTCGGCCGGGAACGACTTCATGCCAGCAGGGCGCCGTCTCTTGACAGCCTTCTTCTTCTTGGCCGGAGACACGCCCGTGGTGCTTGTCCCGACTACATCCCTCGACCTGGGCACGGCCCCCGACAAGACATACAGCCACAACGACTAAGTCTTTGACTCCTATCCATTACCCGACCCGATCTACTCTACGAACCTGAGTAACATAGGCGAGAGGAGGCCAACTCACCAGGGTCGGGTGATCCTTGTCAAGGGGTTGCGGTCCCTTGGACATCTCGTCGGTGACGTCCCCCGCCAGCAGCCTGCCGACCCGCTGGGTGACCTCCCGGTCGCTCAGCTCGATCCCGACCACCTCTCGGGTGGCATTGTCCTTCCCCTTATAGCCGTTCAATCCTTCGTCTCTCAGCCGTCGGATCTTCTGCAACAACGGCCTCAACTCGTCCTTCTCCTCGGCTGTCACCCTTGCCTTCCACAAGTCGGTTGTCTCGGTAGGTGCGTTGCGAAAGGCCGAGAGGCCGAGAGTGGCGTTTTTATGTAGAACCACCTGTCATGCCAGCCCTTCAAGGACTTCTCCAGTGACACCTTGATGTACTCCTTCTCCTCGGCGCTTCGGAGCATGATGGTGGCACCGCCGACCTGCCTAGCCGCGTCGGATGGCTCCAGCAACTGGCTGGCCAAGATGATGTACCGCCATAGCCGTAGGCCCGACGCGTGACAAAGATGGCAATTTGGAGGATGCCGTTAGGGTTGAGGTGGTGGAGGCACACGCTGTAGTGGAGCATCAGCGTGCAGAAAAAGAAGCTAACCGGGAGCGCCATCCCGCGCTTGTGGAAAGAGAGGAAGCTCACGATCTTCCCCTCCGGCGGCGTCGGCACCTCCTGGTGCTCCGCCGCCTCCCATTCGCCGGCTTCCTTCGACGGCAACAGCTCGACACCATGATACGACTCGAGCACCTCTTTCGAGTCGGCAGAAGGCTTCCACGCGGCTTCCATCACGACGACGATGAAGACGAAGATGATGAAGATGGGGACGGTCGCAGTGGCCGCCGAAACGGACGCGAGGACGACGATGAAGACGGGAACGGTCGCAGTGGCCGCCGAAATGAACACGACGACGACAATGAAGACAAAGACAACGAGCTCCGGATGCTAAGGCGAGCTAGCGCAAGGAAGCTTGGAGACAAAGACGATGGAGGGCCGGTGAATTTCGAAATCATCGTGCCCCCCTTTTTAAAGACTACCGAGGGGTGAACGTTACTCATCCCCACTACCCACGACACGATGGCGCAGTAACTGTGTCATTATGGGTGTGCACCGCGACGTGCACCTGCCACGCCGGCACCCCACTCACTGACGAGTGGGGCCGGACGCTGCCTCGCCACCTCCGCCGTGATAGAGTTGACGCAAGCCTGTCTGGCACACCAGTCAATGGCTGACAAGCGCCGATTGATGGGACGCGCATGCACGAAGCACCGCGCTCCCGCCGCCATATGATCGGCATCATCCAACCGATCGGATCGACAGGCGGTTACAATTCCCAGGCGCCATATCCGTCGTCCACGTGGAGGTAGCGGAATCGTGCGATCGTCGGAACCATTACCGACGCCCGTTATTGACGCCGTGAGTCATCTCATGGATCGGGACAAACGAGAGGTCGGGCGATAAACTGATCAGCCCGATACTTCCTCGGGGCGCTGATCATGAAAAACGACTGGACTACCTAGTCTGACCTAGGTGCGATGCTGATCATGAGACGAGGCCGACTCAACTGGTCAAATCTAGACATCTATCCCGATACTCAGCTGATAACAAAAATCAGCTTCAAACCGACTTCAAGGGCCGGGAACTATTGAAGATTAAGCTCACGATCGACCCTTCGGCTCGCTCGAGGGCTCGGAGGCTACGCCCTACAGGTGCGCTCGCGCACCCCTGTAGGATCGACCATCGACGACCGATGACGAAGACGAAGACGAAGATTAAGCCTACAATCGACCCTTCAGCTCGCTCGAGGGCTCGGAGGCCACGCTCTGAAGGTGCGCTCGCGCGCACTCGTAGGATCAGGAATCATACCTCAGCAAGGGTCAGCCTAGCGCCGCCTCAACAAAGATTGCAAACGGCGCAGGGCTCGGGGGCTACTGTCGGATTAGTATACCTCCGGTACTTATGGACCCAGCCTCTACACAAAGACCCATCTACAAACTACGGTCCATGACCCTTCTACGGCCCACAAAGGAGCACATCCCGCCAAGAATGTCTTGACCTCAGGGGTCGAAACCGCGCAAGAGTCCAAGCCCGACCGACGAAAGGTCAAAGCTATACGACAACAAGATTTAGCCCACCAATGGCTAGAAGCCAACGCTCTGACCCGACGCCCGAGGGTCGAGCACCGCCTTAGTAACCAACAACTGATAGCCGCAGAGATTCCTGCCAATGTACAGCAGGAGGTAATGCAACATTGCCAAGAGGTAAAGCATTTTAGAAATTGGTAAAGCAGCCAAGCGATCGGTAAATCAAGATGAAAAAGTGACCTTATCTCCCACGACTGAACAAAGGACGTATTAAAACCACCGGCCAACTGCACCGACGCCAGCGGACGCCAGGCGACTAACTTAGGCGACGCCTAAGGTCCCACCTGGCGAAGAGCTAGCAGGTTCCGTATGCACCAAGTTGGGGTACCGTGGGGCATTAGACGAACAAGAGACTAGAGGGCGAAGAGAAGAAAGGACAAGAGGAACAAGTGAAGCAACGTTAGCCAAGTTATATTAAAGCCATCTCCTTGTAACCACATCCAACGACACGAATTAGAGTTTTTGATCGAGCCAAGACCCTTTCGCGTTGTAATCGTTTTTTTGATTTCATACGATTTGATCTCTCTCGTCCCTGGACGTAGGGTATTACGCCTCTCGACGGCCTGAACCAGATTAATCTTTAAGTCTCTTTCGTAGACTAGTCCATTCGAATATGAAGAGCGCGCGAATACTCTCTTCGATTACGTAAATTTTACTGTGCCTATGGTCAAAACACCGACATATATATATATATTAAAAAATTAAACATTCTCTCTTAATGAACATGTTCTCCTAGTAAGATTTAATTATTACAGTGGTAAAATAAATTGTTCTAGAGAAAAAGTGATTCAGTAGAACAACTAATTGTTCTAAACATTTCGATTGATATATACATAAGCAGGAAATAAAAATGAAAAAGATAAACAAGTAAAAATTTTGAAAAAGAAGAAACAAATTAAGACCATGTTTGGTAGGGCTCCGGCTTCTCAAAAAACGGCTCCGACTTCTACAAAACGGCTCCGGCTTTAGCTTTTTTGAAAAGAGGCTTTTATGGCTCTGGTTACAGCTGCTTCAAAAATATTTGGTAAAACAGTTTTTTGTGTGAGCTTTCTTATTTTATAGGAGTAGATAACAACAAAAAATGCCACGTGCACGAAGTAGCCACGAAGAAGCCACATATTTGTGACTCTTAGTTTCACCCTTGATTCCTCTCTAAAAAGACGAGAAGCGGCTTCTTCTAAAACTATTTGATATAATTTCAATTAAAGTCGATGAAAAAGCCGATAAAAAACCATATCAAATAGGTCTAAACAAGCTATACGGATTACCTTTGTTTTTGCGTAGTCTCTGACGCGGACAAAACCCAATGCGTCATTTAGCCCAGCCCATAGGCGCAACGCGCCCCGTGTAAACAGAGGCACAGCACGCCAACGTCGACAGGGAAACAGAACACAACGCACCAAGTCACCAGTGTCGGATTAGCACTTCAGCAGCAGCAGCGGCCGCAGCACGGCATCCGCTTCCGCCGGGGAAGAGAGAGATGGCCGTGAGCGTTGACCTCCCCGTAGTGGATCTCGCGTCCCCCGACGTTCGCGCCGCCGCCGCCGCCGTACGGCAGGTGAGCCCGCACGACTCCCGAAACCCACACTAACTTCCTGCGAGCCGCGAGGGCTCTGCTTCGCGGGCTCGGCGACTAGCACCGCACGTGTGATTTGGATTTTGGATTTTCTGTCAGGCTTGCGTGGAGCACGGGTTCTTCTACGTATCCAACCACGGGGTGGACGGCGCACTGCTGGATGCTCTGTTCGCGGAGAGCCGGCGCTTCTTCGCGCAGCCGATGGAGGGGAAGATGGCGCTGCGGAGGGGCAGCAACCACCGAGGGTACACGCCACCCTACGCCGAGAAGCTCGACGCGGCATCCCAATTCGAAGGTTCGATTTCTGATAAGGCGACTAGATTCTCCTTTGCACTTTGCAACGGTCGGAGAGTTGGATTCAATTTGGAATTCTAAACTACGGCTGCTGTTGGTAGCACATGGCAGATTAATAAAGTTAATGCATATGGTCGGTTTGTGCCTGAGTATTGCATCTGTGGAATATTATTGTTTATTAATAGGAAATTAATAGGATTTGGCACGGTTTGCTGCTGGCAGTGGCTGTTTTAGTAACATTGTTTTGTTTTATTTGAGATAATCTGCTACTTCTGATAATAAAAGCTGGATTAGAAACCATAATTCTAATTCTGTTCACTGGTTTGTGGCAGCAGCATGTCAGGCTTCTAGAATCTTTATATATTAAAGCGCAAACGTTCTCTCAACTCTCGTCGCGCCACGTCACCTTAAAAAATATTAACCGTCGGATTAAAATTTAACGGTGAATATTAGAAAGGAGAAAAAAATCCTTTCTCTGGTCAACGTAGGAGCGTGCTTCTACTCGGCGAGAGCAGGCATGAACGGCCGTGCCATCGTCCTAGCTTATTCAGGTTTAACATAAATTTTGATTATGGTCATATTTAATTTTTTATAAATTTCATATATTATAATTTGTTTTATCATTAAAGTTATTTGAATCACAACTTAAAATTTTACATATTTAAATTAATTTTTTAGATAAGTTGAATAGTAATCAACGGTAAACAATAATTTAGGAATGAAGGGAGTATGTGGTAGTACACATGGACAATGGCATAGATATAAAAAATTAATTGTAACTGTTTTGTTAAATCAAATTTACTTTTGCTATAGATTCAATAGAGTTCTGATAAATTTATTCTACTTCTATGTCTTGCAAGTATATGCTATAATTAAAGACCTTTATATGTAATAAAAATATATATTTAGATAACTTAAATTGTTTTATCTCCTAAAAATGCTCCTTGATTACTATGAGAATTAAGATTCAATTTTTTTCCCGCTTACAACTCCGATAAAAAAAAGTAGCTTTGAACACAATGTTTTAATCAAACATTACCAATATAAATTAGAAAATTTTAAATTTATTAAGTTACAAAATTAGAAAAAATTTGTTTTAAAAATACTTTCTTAAAAGTGTACCGATGCTACTTTTTATTAAATATTTTATAGATAATAAGGGTCACACTTATACTTTGAATAACATGTCGACAACTTCTTTTTGAGACCGGAGTATATGTTTATGGAACTTTGTCATCTATATCAAGGCAACTATACTTCTATTTGTTAAATAATAAATTTAAAATATACTGCTTCAACTAGGGGTGCACAACAAAAACATACACAAAAAAGCTAGCCTCGAGCTGCTGTTTACATATGTAAATCCTACGGGTCTTCCACTGGTAGCTTGTCTCATCCTGGTTGATAGTGTAGAGGGAAAAGAAACCATTTGCGACATCCTTGCTGCATGTAGTTGGATTAAACAAACAAATTTTATAGACTTTACCATTTACATTTCTGGTGTTCGTAATGATACAGTTGGATCACTACTTGCATTATGAATTATGGTTATCTATACAGGAGACCTCAAGGAGAGTTTCTATATTGGGCGTGATTTAAACCAATGGCCTTCTGAAGGTACTTGTCTGCTTTGTCATCCGTTAATAACTGTTATGTTTGCTTCTTTCCATCATTGTTGCATGCGGACATCATTTATGCAACCAGATGTCCTTTTTGTTGGTTTTATTTTACCAAGTATGGGAAATATTTGTATGTTTGCATATATCTGCAGAGCTTTTTCCATCGTGGAAGGACACCATGAAACTGTACCAATCAACCGCTTTGTAAGTTTTTGTAGATCATTTCTGTCTTCCATAAATCTTTTTATCTCACTAACCAAAACTGTTCTTATCCATCTACTAGAGCTGTTGGCGGAAAGATACTCTCTCTAATTGCCTTGAGTTTGGATCTGGATGCTGAATTCTTTCAGAAAATCGGTGCATTAAACTGCCCATCACCATTTGTTCGGTTATTGCATTACCCAGGTTACATTACTTCTTTATTAAAACGCTGTACAGAGCAGTGACATCTTTCTTGATAGTACTAATACTAGTTTAAAATAATTATCTTGCTTCTGTACAAACCAAAGATTTGGTATATGAAAGGACACTGAACCGATATAATTGTATGGAATAAAAGCTTGTTGGGTAGCTTTATGTTTATATGATGTTTTACATGTCTAATTTTGTAGTGACAAGTGGGCAAGTGGGTATAACCAAGACAAAATGCATGATGTGGTTCTGAGTTGCTTGTGAAACTGTCATGTTGCCATTCACATAGTGTGATACATTGTATTTCATATATTTATATAAATGCAGAATACCTTTTGATCAATTTAATACAGGTGAAGTAAACGAATCTGATAGCGGAAACTATGGTGCATCAGCTCATTCAGATTATGGTATGATAACCCTTCTAGTGACAGATGGGACTCCTGGCCTTCAGGTATGCTATGTGTTTTCATAATGTTTGGTTCATCACCTTCAACATTTTTCCCACTTCCATAAAGGAACGATGACTCTTGTCTTTTGAAAAGTGGAAATAGCAGCTTCATTTTGTTTGTACTTACAATTAAGATTCTTTTGCTATTAAGCTATCCGGTACGGATACTGATACATGTATTGGTATCCAACGGATACGGATATGCCAAATTTTAATTAAAAGAACACCCCGATAAAGGCAGGGCTTGTTGAGAACCCTATTTTGAAAGATTCTTAAGCTATAGTGAATGTACAGATATGCAAGGAGAAGGATAGGCATCCACAGCTATGGGAAGATGTTCCTCACATTGATGGGTAAATATTTAGTTTGCAATTCTCATAATTTTTGTTATTCAACAACGCAACATGGAGTAACATTACGCCAGTCCAGGATTATATTGATTAAATAAAAGCTCACTATATATTAGTGGAGTTTTCCTGCTGAACTCTTTGAAACACCGTTTCAGTGCTATTTTAGATAATTCCTTGCAGGTATGATGTGGCATGATCATTTATTTTGTTACTTGTAGAACCATTATTGTTAACATTGGCGACTTACTTGAAAGGTGGTCGAACTGTCTTTTCAGGTAGCATCCCTTACTCTTGATTGCCTTTCATTGGTGCCTTCTGTGGTGGTTTGTTAGGTTATTTCTACTGCAGCAACAGTTGTTTGTACCTATTGTTGTGCTCTGGCACCCATAGTGACTTTTTTTTTTAATTGAGACTCTGCATTTGTAAATAAGAAATGAAATAAATTGCACCACTTAATGATAAGTATGTTTCTATCTTGTTAGCCTCAGAACTATAATAACAGCTGTGAAGACTTGCAGGAGGACCTTTGTTTTAATCGTTTCCCCCTTTTAGCAGTTGTCCTTAGGTAAATATGATAAAAGATACTTGTACCTCTTAACAATAATTTTATTCTCTCTTATCGACATCGTAAAAATGTATATTAGGTTAGATTCTGGGTTATTTTTTGTGATTTCTGGAAGTATGTTGCTGAATTTTTGTTGTGAAGGTTCTTTTGCTGCTCTATTTCATCGTAGTTTATTATGCACATATTTTTTTTCATTTATAGAAATGACAAACCTTGTGTACGAATTTGGATTATTAGTATGACTTCTGATTTTTCCTGTAGATCTACGCTGCATCGGGTTGTTGCAGTTGGCAAAGAGCGGTATTCTGTGAGTTCACCTAACTACTGAAATCTGAATTCTGTCCTAAGAATTTCAGCTCCCATTACTAGTAAAGCATTCTGATTCTATGCATGACATATGCTTAACACTTTTTTTTTCTATATGCCAGGTTGCTTTCTTTCTTGATCCAAACCCTGACTTCGTTGTGCAGTGCTTCGAAAGTTGTTGCAGTGATGCAAATCCTCCAAGGTCAGCTTAAAACATGAGTCAGTTCATAGTTTGTTGATTCTCAATTCTCATATACTTAAGACTAAAGTCGAACATTTGCACACAGGTTTCCTCCCATAAGGAGTGGCGACTACTTAAAAGAGCGATTAAGTGCTACATACAAGTAATCCTCCACTGTCATATATGTAAATCTATATTTATCTGGATTTTGTTTGGGCTTAACAGTGGCGAAGGTTTACAGGAGTGATCTGTCTGCTTCATTGCAATAGAGGAAATAAAATCAAGTAGAATGTACCCCCACAAGAAAATAAAAGGTCGGACATCTGTATATTTTACTCCGTATTTCAGTAGCGGTTATGAGTTCTCATTGAGTCAGAGTTCTAAGAGGCCACTACTTCCTCCGGTCTCCAATTGTTGACGTACGGTGGTACAAATCTATATTAGCCAATGTTAGTTACTAAAGACCCAGGGAGTATCACAGTAGTGTAACTCGAACCGTAATTTTTTCAGATCTTTACTTACTGAATATAGCTGTATTATTTATTTTTGTACGCACTCACACCACAACGCGCATCGATACACACCTTCCTACAAACTCAGACCTACAATTACACTCTAACATAGAGATCATTTCAAATTATTTTTAGAGAACGCAGAGTTATCACATGTGTGAACCGGATCTCCATGAATCCTTCTGGTCGTTGGAAGACTACACTTTTCTGGATACGTGTCAAGTTGGTACATCATCCCCGGGTGAACAGTCATGCCAATGGTCATCAAACGCGAGCAGATCGTCGGCACACTGTCATTGCACTCAGACATTTCCACGGCACATCGACCATAAAACATGTGCTTCACGTTCCAGACTTCCAGGACAGATATTCTCGCTGTCGTAGGCCCCCCATCCACCCACATATATAGAGACAGGACAACACTCTTAAGACTCAAGAGCAGCAGCTAAGTCGCCTGCAATCTTTTGGGCTACTATTCATGTTAATTTCATGGTGGACTGGAACTCTTCCAGATTGCTTCCTGGGAGGCAACTGTTGCTGCTTCTGTTCATATCTTTAATTTCTCTGACAACGAGCGGTCATCCAGGATCTTCATTTGTTCATACCAGGTGAACACGACTAAATCACCCTCTAGAACGTTGACATGCACTAAAGAGCAGTAGGCATCAGCGCCAGTGCACCATAACCGGCTCAGTGTGCGTCTCAGACTCGCAAGTCACAGGTGTCCGTGGACGTCAATGGCGCGAGCACACCGTACCTGACCAAGTCCGAAGCAGCGAGGTCGGTCCGTTCAGAAGAGAGCAGCTACCTTGGTAGCTTGTTGGCAGGGACGCACGACTTGAGAGCTCGGAACGGTCAAAAGGGCGCCAAAGCTTCAGCTCGTTTGGTTGGGATTGAGCAAAACCAGGTGAAAACTCAGCCTCTACTGTTTTGGCCGAGACTGAAGAGAAGACCGGCCTAACGGTCAGCTCGATCAGGTTCAGGTTGGGATTGGAACGGCGAACTGGAGTCACAAAATCAATGAGCGGCAAGCAGTTCAATGCCGGGCGTTGACACTCAAAATTCACAGAACCATTGGATACTCCGACACCTCTCGGGTTTGAACACTCGACACACTAGAGTGTTCGACACGTTGTCGAAGTGTCTAGTAAGCTCTCTCGAATTCGCACACTCAGCCCACCGAAGTATGCGGCACGTTGCCGCAGTGTCCGATGAGCTCTCTCAGGTTCAGAGAATTACACGACAGAACGTCAGAGGACCTCCGAAGGGCGCGCAAAGCGCACGAGGAGTGGGAGCTGCAGAAGTACTTGGGGTGTTTCAAGAAGTACCGCCAAGGTGCGATCTCACGAGTAAAAGAGCCCGTTCTTCCGGCCTTCAACGACGACACAACTATAGGTGTCACCAATGTAAGTACATCTTCACACCCTCCCATTACTTTTGAAGACCTTTTATATTACTTTGCCGACATAAAAAAAGTATTAACGAACGATATACAATACATAATTCAAAAGAATATGTCTAAGTCTAAAAATGTTAGTATTGCATCGTCGTCTCATGTTGCGTATGTAGATCCTACTACTACTAGTGCATCGGCGCCTACTACGTCAGTGTAGAACAAGCTCCGTATGACATGCCGTTGAACTCATTTAATGGATAATCTAGTTTTTTCTCTTATGTGCAAACTAACGCTTTGATAGTGTCTCCCGCAAGCGTAGAGCCAATTACTAGCATCGCCGATCCGGCTACAAGCCGATTAAATGAATTAGCTACACCGTACCGTTGCATATAGCACACCAACTATCCCACCGAGCGGTATGGGTATCCCTCGTGGCTCCGTTCCTAATGAATTGTTTAGCGCCATAAAAACAAGCACACATCTCTCACCACCGAGCAAATCCACTAGGCCACCCATAGCAAATATTGAGAAGTGTATGGCTCGCATTAAGGAGGACTTAAACAAACAATTTCGTAAGACGCTAGGGGTAGACCTCAATGGGCGGGACAAGATTTATCAAAAACCGTACCCCGCATACTTTGATTCGGGTCCATATCCCGTTGGAAGGCGTGTTCCCGACTTCGTCAAATTCAATGGCGAAGATAGCAAAACCACTTGGAAACACGTTAGCCAATATGTAGCACAACTAGGATAAGCGGGTTTTAGTGAAGCTTTGAAAGTACGATTATTTTTTATCACTAACCGAAACCGCTTCTCTTTGTTTTCATCATTGTCCTCGAGGTCTATTTTCACATGAGAGTCGTTAGAGCGTAAATTTCATGATCATTTTTATTCTGAGGACAACGAATTGAAGTTGTCACACTTGACATCAGTTTGGCAAGGGAAAGAGGAATCCGTCGTTGACTATCTTCGACGGTTTAGAGATATTAAGAACCGATACTTTAATTTAACAATTTTTGAAAAACACTTAACCGACCTAGCTTTTAATGATTTGCGGTCATATCTTAAAGAAAAGTTGGAGGGATACGATTTTTTTACACTCACC
>BCLF01000102.1:958403-988068 GCA_001602275.1 Zoysia japonica | reverse complement strand
CGGAAAGACGATGTGAAATACACCTTTGATGTAGCCAAATGTGATAGAATATTTGATGAGCTGCACAAAGGTAGATACATTAAGATCGCATATACTTTACCTTCGGCGGATGAGATTAAGCGTAGGGCATATTGTAAATGACATAACTTTTATTCTCATGCTACTAATGATTGTAATATTTTCCATTGACAGGTTCAATCGACCCTTAATGAAGGATGATTGAGTCTTAAGGAGATGCAGATCGACAAGCACCCTTTCCCGTCAACACTCTAGAGCTCAACTCCAAAGTGTTGATTCGGTCTCATTAAGCCAATACAACCAAAGTGAATGAGATGCTCGTTTCTCCAAGTGAGAAGGGTGCCTCTAGGAAGGTGATGCTGGAGAAGTCCTCCGATGGTTAAAGGTCTTTAAACATCACCATCCAAAGCTCTAGACCCAGGGGGTAAGTTCCACAGCCCAGGATGATCAAACCGAAGAATCTCGAGGTCGCCAAGTGGAAGGTGAATCAAGGTAAAGTCACGGATCGGAAGATAGGGCCTAAAAGCGCCTTCGACTGGCTCATGGTTAAGTACAAAAATCAAAAGACCGATTTGAATAATCGGTCTATGAAGCGATCAAGATTACCGTCTAGGGGAGGCAATCCACCTAGGAAGGAGATGAGGTCCACCGTGAATGTGCACGGGCCTCCCCCTCCTTTTCCTCCACATGGCTTCAGAGTGCCGCCGCCGTGGTTGCATCCTATACCTTACCCACCGTTCCCGGTGTGACATCCATACATAGGACCGATGCCTATGCTACCAAGGCCCGTTCCACCGATGCCATACCCGCCATTTCATTCGAGGTGGAACAGACCAAGAGGGGACATCTTCGCAAGGTTTTCCAACCCTATTCTGGATCGGACGGATTCTCGACCAATCAAGGTTCAAAGAGGGAGCTCCATCACTCTGACTAAGCAAGAATGGCTCTAGAAGCAAGGTAACGAACCTGCTCCCTCTACCGTTGTTCATCAAAAGAGTGCATCCAGAGGTGTCGTGAAAATCGGCAGAACCGATGTCAAAATCGAGAAAGTTTTCACAGGACCAATCACTTTGGATGATCCAATCGAAAAGGCTTCTCATGACCATGAAGCTAGTAGCAGCAAAAGCTCCTCTAAGTACACACAACCGAGGTGGTGTCCGCCTAGCTTGACCCACACTCAAAAGAGGAAGCTTCAAAGGCTGCGCCTCCGGAAGATGTGAGAAGAGGAGGCAAAGAAAAGGAGGGATGAGGTCTTCAATGAGATCAAGCCGATGGTCTCTCAAAGTAAGCAGTGGAGGGTTAAGGAGCTCAGGGCCCCTACTCCACCAGTGACGGAGGAAGCGAAGACTACTCTAAAGCCACTTGGTTTGCCCGACGTCATCTTGGGAGAGGACTCCACAACGCCCTCGCCCACGGAAGACGTCGATATGTCCGAGTTCGACGACGACGACCTCTTGGACTACGATCCTACACCGCCTTAAGAAGGTATGGACATTAACACTATTTGCTTATCCCTTTGCGATTACTCACTTATAGAGGAAGAAGAAGTCATGGCACAATTCGACTTTAAGTCAAAAAGTGCTATCTTCGAAAAGCCCATGAAATCGGAGAACCATTTGAAACCTCTCTATGTGAGAGGTCATATTAATGGTTCACCGATTTCTCGCATGCTTATGGACAGTGGTGCTATTGTTAATCTAATGCCGTATTCTTTGTTTAAGAAGCAAGGTAGGGCCGATGACGAGCTCATCCGAACCAATATGACTTTGAATGGTGTGGAAGGAGGAGACCCAATCGAGGCTAAGAGGGTCGCTTCTATGGAACTCACCGTTGAAAGCAAGACCATTGCTACCGCTTTCTTTGTTGCCGATGTGCGCGGTAGTTATAGTTTGATCTTAGAGCGTGACTGGATTCATGCCAATAAATGTGTTCCTTCTACCTTACACCAATTTTTGATACAATGGATTGGTGATGATGTAGAGGCAGTTCATGTGGATGCATCGGCTTGTGTTGCTATGGTCGAATCATCTTCTTTGCCGCATGATGCGTCAAGTGCTAGACCGGGTTAGACTTGACGGATTACGATTTTCTTAGCGTTACTAGAGATTGGCCCAACCATATAATGTGATTTAATAGATTCTAATCTTGATTGGTTGCAAAAGAGAGTGGAACACTATCGGTCCAATACAAATGATATGTGCGAAGCTATCGAGGAAATAGAGAATATGGATAAGTTAGGACAAAGATTCACATCGGTCGATCCTCTTGAGGAGGTGAACCTTGGCAGCGATGATAATCCGAGACCAACTTATATAAATAAAAATCTGAAAGCCGATTATAAGGTGAAGTTAATCGGTTTGCTAAAAGAATATGTGGACTGTTTTGCATGGTTTTATAATAAAATGCCTGGGTTGAGCCGCGAGTTAGTTAAACATTGGCTTTCAATAAAATCTAGTTTTAGACCTTTTAAGCAACCGATGAGAAGGTTTAACCCGAATATGCATGATGGGTTAAAGAAGAAATTAACTGATTACTCATAAGACTTTGCAGGTATGCGGAGTGGATATCCAACATCGTACCGGTGGAGAAGAAGAACACCGGTAAGATTAGAGTTTGCATTGATTTCAAAAATTTAAATAGAGTCACTCCTAAAGATAAATATCCTATGCCCATAGCCGATATGTTGATTAATGATACTTCCGGCCATAGAGTTATTAGCTTTCTTGATGGTAATGCGGGATATAACCAAATCTTCATAGCCGAAGATGATATATCTAAAACTGCTTTTAGATGTCCTGGTTTTGTAGGATTGTTTGAGTGGGTTGTTATGACTTTTGGATTAAAGAATGTGGGTGCCACATACCAAAGTACCATGAACTTTATCTTTCATGATTTAATTGGTGTTATCATGGAGGTTTACATAGATGATGTGCTGATCAAATCGGTCGCTTTAGATTCTCACTTTGCCGATTTGCAACTTGCTTTAGACCGAATGCGTCGTTTCGGTTTAAAAATGAATCCACTCAATGTGCTTTTGGTGTATCGATCGAAAAGTTTTTAGGCTTCATAATTCATGAAAAGGGCATAGAGGTAGATCGTAAGAAGATAGAAGCAATTACGAACGTGTAAGTGCCTACATGTAAGAGAGAGTTGCAAAGCTTCTTAGGAAAAATGAATTACTTAAGGCGATTCATTTTTAACTTGTCGGAAAAGATTAATGCATTTACTCCTATTTTTCGGCTAAAGAATGAAGCCGAATTTACTTCGGAGGCAAAACAGCAAGAAGCTTTTGAGAAGAACAAAGAGTACTTGTCTTTGCCACCGGTGCTTAAGGCGCCTAAGGGAGGAGTCCCTTTCCGTCTTTACGTAGCAAAGGAAGATGATATAGTTGGTGCTATTTTGACACAAAAAGCCGAAAAAAGAGAGTACGTAATCACCTATGTGAGCCGACAGTTGGTGGATGCGGAAACAAGATATACTCTCATCAAAAAACTATGTTTTTCTTTGTATCATGCTTGCACCAAGTTGAGATATTATTTGCTATCTAGCACTTGTGTGGTTGCTTGTCAAACCGATGTTATTAAACATATGTTGCATAGGCCAATTTCTAGTGGTAGGCTTGATAAATAGGCTTATGCATTGATTGAATATAATTTGGCTTATGAATCGTTTAAATCCATGAAAGATCAAATTGTTGCTAATTTTATTGTTGAACATCGAATTGATTTAGAGAATGATCTAGATGTTGCTTATGTTACATTTACCCTTTGAAAATTATATTTTGATGGATCGGTTTGTAAAGAGGGTCAAGGTGTTGGTGTGGTTTTAGTATCACCTCATGATGCACACTTTGAATTCTCAAACCGATTAGAGTATGATTGCACCAATAACCAAGCCAAATATGAAGCATTATTGTATCAGTTTAGAGATGATGGAGTCCATGGGGGTTAAGCATGTAGAGGCTTTCGGTGATTCGTTGTTAGTAGTACAACAAATTTTTAGAAATTTTCAATGCTTAGACGAATCATTAAATGCCATCTTAGATAAGTGTCTAGACATCATTAGAAGAATGGATGAATTCAACATACATCATATGCCTAGACTAGAAAACAGTGAAGCCAATGAGTTAGCTCAACAAGCATCGGGTTACAATGTTAGTAAAACTAGATTTTCAGTCAATAAGAAACCGATGCTTGAGGTGTTAGAATTAGACCGTTCGGACGCTAACACGTCAAACCATGATGGTATCGAATCGTTTGATTGGAGGTCACCCATAATTTCATACATTCGTCCCAAAGTGTAGATAGAAAGGTTCGGCATGTGGCTTTTAAGTATACTTCATCGATGGTGACTTATATCGTCGAACGGGGGATGATTTGCTTTTGAAATGTTTGGGTGATAATGAGGCTAGAGTAGCTATGGAGGAAGTTCATGATGGCATTTGTGGTACGCATCAATCGGCTCCAAAGATGAAATGATTGTTGAGGAGGGCTGGATTCTATTGGCCAACCATGATTGCTTATTGTTACCTCTACTACAAAGGATGCGGAGAGTGCCAAAAATTTGGAAATATTCAATTGGCACCTGCAGCCATGATGAACCTCATTATAAAACCATGGCCATCTCAAGGATAAGGATTGGATTTCATAGGGCAAATACATCCTCCATCTTCGAAGAGACATCGTTTCGTGTTGGTCGCGACGGATTACTTTACCAAATAGACTGAAGCGGTGGCTCTCAAGAACATGACGCACAAAGAGGTAATTGAGTTCCTTACCGAGTGTATTATTCATAGATTCGAATAACTACCAACCAAAGTACTTTCTTTACGTCCGGTCATATTAAAGAATTTGCCGAATATTACAAAATTAAGATACTCAACTTATCTCCATATTATGCTCAGGTCAATGGTCAGGCTGAGTCTAGTAACAAAATGTTGATTAAACTCATTAAGAAAAGATAGAAGACCATCTCAAAAGGTGGCATGAAGTCTTATCGGAAGCATTGTGGGCTCATCGGATATCTAGGCATGGGGCAACTAAGGTAACATCCTATGAACTTATGTATGAACAAGAGGCTGTTTTACCCATTGAGGTAAATCTAAGAGCTCTAAAGTTAGTCAAACAAAATGATTTATCCACCGATGAGTATAGAAAGACAATATCGATGAAATCACCGATAAGCGTTTAAATGCCTTAAAAGAAATTGAGAGAGACAATGCTAGAGTTGCTAGAGCCTACAATAAGAAGGTGAAGGTCAAAATTTTTCAGGTGGACGAATTGGTTTGAAAAACTATTCTGCCTGTAGGCTCAAGAAGCAACAAGTTCTGAAAATAGTCTCCTAGTTGAGAAGAGCCATACCGAATAAGTAAAAATCATCACCGAAAATGCATACATGTTGGAAGATGTTCGCGGAGAATTACTACCAAGGGCCTTTAATGGCCGATACTTAAAAAAGTATCATACAAGTGTATGGTAAGAAGCGTAAGAGAAAAGTGGCTGATGTAAAGAACATCGTTGCCAAAAATGAATACAATGGCCAATGAGTCAAGAAAACCATTGCCTTTAGAGGTTTTTGGGTGCTTAAATATTTTATGGTGTAAGAACTTAAAAAAGCAGGAGAGCATATATTGACACCCAAAAATCACAGGGTCACCAGAGTATTCGAAACGTTGCAGGAGTGTCTGGTAAGCCCTCTCGGATTCGAGCACTCGGTCCACCGAAATGTCCGGCACGATGCTGGAGTGTCCGATAAGCCCTCTCGGGTTCGAGCACTCAGCCCACCAAAGTGTCCGGCACGTTGTCGGAGTATTCGGTGAGCCCTCTCAGGATCGAAGAATTACACGACAGAACATCCAGCACTTTATCGGAGACTCCGATCACCGGAGTGTCCGGCACTTCACCGGAGACTCTGGTAATGCTGATTTAAAAAAGTTTTCAGCTGATTGATTCTAATTTCTTTCTTAACTTATAGGATTAGTTGCCCTGCAGGATAAGACCATCCTTTTCTCTATGAGACAGAGACCTATGCCCAGTTGAGGATCGTTCCAATCGATCAAAATAATTTGCCTTTATATTTTATTCTTTTTCAAACCCTAATCCTCTTACTCGATCTTCGTATTGTTCTTCTTTTGTCCCGGCAACGTTTGAAGGCGATCCAGCTGACCTGACCGAGCTCGGATCATCTCTAAGACGATTCTTCTCCGACGTGGTCCCTCTCGAGACGAGATTGTCTAGTGTACCTCAAACCCGGCGTTGAAGAAACGTCGACGTTCCCGCACACAGATATGCGAGCGGTGCATTAGCTCGGATCCGATTTCGACGTCAACACCGGGCATTGACTTTTCTTTTTTTTTTAGAGTTGAGAATGGCATTGACCGATTGACGTGTTAACTGCGTTCTCAGTCGTCTGGAGACGTGCAAAGCAGTTGCGCAAAGAACAGTTGTTGATGATGGCATAATGGCCTGTGGCCATGTTTGCTTGAGACACATGCCATACATTAATATCTATGGTCAGCCAATAGTTAACTCGTAATGTAGTATGTCACGGATGATTACTAGGCGCCACTATTACAAAATGAATTAAGCTGACTATCTTTGCATTATGGTCATAGAAATAGTTGACATTTCCTTAGAAAGGTTAAATAAATATTTTCTGATGAACAACTTATTCATGATAATGCATGTATAAATGTATATTGCTTTGATTCGTACTACTACATCACATTGGCCATGATGCCCGCTATTGACATCTCAAATATGTTAGAAGGTGTTAATCTAATATGCAAAATAATAGTTGACCTTCCATATCTCCAACCTACATCCATATAAAAAAAATTCCAGGTTATCACCTTATAGAAGAAACATATTAATATGAATCTTCCAAAAAAAATTGCAGCAAACCAGAAAGCAACCAATTTTACTCAGGTCAAATGCTAGTTGAAGCTTTAATAACCGTTTTAGTTCAAAACAATAATTTATTATGGATTCCAAATATATTGCAACATGCTTGCTATTATGCGTCAACCAGCCCACCCAGGAACCTACTTGATGAACAAATTGGACAAGTCATACTTCAATAACCATGCTTTGACAGGCATTGCCAGGGTTTAAAATGTCATAAAGTTCCATCAAAATTCATCTAAATGGCCCCTTCTACGGCCAGTTACTTTTGACGGTCTCCCGAAGGCACTCGCGCTACAGTAGAGAGAGGGCGATTCGAAGGCGAACTGGAGGTGATTTCGTTGAGGGGAAGTCAGATTTGGAGCAGAGCGATGTATAAGTTAGTCCTAAATTTAGTTTTTAGTTTTTGGATGCTTCTCTTTCCCATGGCGATTTCTTCTCGTGGGGGAGTTTATTTCTTCCTCGACGGCGACAGCTCCTGTATGGTTGCCATGGTGAAGCTTTTCGTCCTCGGCCTCGTCTTCGGAGGTGGCTCTGGTGAAGGTCTGTGGTACGACCTTTTGTGCGTAGGGGTGTATGTTCTGGACATCCTTACTATTGTCCAGGCTGCTGAGTGATTGGCAGCCTTGGATTTAGAATCCGACTGTTGACCTCTAGGTCAGCAGTGATGGATACCGTCCCCCCTCTCTTCGCGGATAGCCAATATTCGTTCATTGACAATGATCCGTTCTGAGGAGAGTCCAGGTGATGGGTCTTGCTGCAGGTCCAAGCATTGGAATCACTGGTTAAGATGAGAGGTGGGATGTACCTGGCTTCGACGTTCTGCTCCGACGGAGAGCGATGGTGAAACCGAGGAGTCTCTGGAAATTGGAGGTTGCGTAATGTAATTTCCATTTTTTTTCAGAGTGTTTGTAAAAGCTCGGGGATGTTTTGTGCTTTTTTAGTAATATAATTCCCCTTCGAAAAATGGCCCCTTCTAAAAAATATATATCTCGTTATGAGCTATAAGGAATGCATGTAATGATATTTTTACTATTTCCTTCTCTATCTTATTTGTCCATTTACATGTTTCAACTCTGAAATTCAAATCAAATATTTTTTTCAAGAATCTAACACCGAGGGTGCCAGTGATGGTCTTGTTCTTCTGTGCCAGGCATTCTGTTGTTTTAATAACATCCAGTCCCAAACAATATAACCTTAACCCTCTCTCCCTAAAAAAATTTCAACTCTCCAAAAAGTCAAGCAAGCTATTTACTTTTATATTCTTTCTTGACTAATAAATGGAGGCAGATATAAAATGCTGCCATATATTTAAGGGTGAATTTGATACATGTCATTACAATTTTGTAAACTTTAAAATATGCTATTTATATGTCAATGACAAATGAGACCCTGCAAGCGAATGACACGTTGGTCCGAATGGCATATTTTAAATTTTACAAAATTGTAATGACATGTATCAAATTAATTCTATATTTAAACGGTGACTTGGTACCGAACTAAGACGTCATCAATAAATAGATTGATACAATACTAAAGCCTGGAAACGATTTGAACTTCTCTACCCATATTTGTTTATCGATAGATCAATAAGTGAAAGGACAGAATGAATATTTGGCGAATTTGCACATTGTAAGAAAAAAAAAGCAGGCATGACTTCATTTTTCATAGCTATTCTGCACACCGGCCCTGTCTTCTCGTACCCGACACCAAATTTAAAAGACAGATATTACATTTTGTAAATTAAGAACCTACAGCTACTTTTTGTAAAATTTATACAAGATATTAATTAAATTGCATACTTAGCAAAAAAATCATGGTCGCCGGAGAGGGAAATGCTAAATGCATGGCTCCTCAAAGTCTCCTGTCCCCTGTATAAATACCCCTCCGGCCTGCTCTGTTATCATCCTCATCAGCTTCTCCTTTCTCCCGCTCGATTTGTCCCCATCCAAATGGACACCAGGGGACGATCCAACTAAGCTGCGGCGCGTTTCTTCGCGAAGCGTCGTCAAGCTACAGGCCGCGCGATACAACAAAGCCCCGTGCGCGTTGCTTTGTCCGTGGTGAATCCCTTGCCGGCGGAGCGCGGCACCAGAGCCTCTTCACAGCTAGACGACGCGGGTTCCAGCCCAGACTAAGCTAACCCAGCTTCGAACCCTTGTTAATCTCCGTTCTCATTTCCATCGATAGATCATATCCATTTCCGCCTATAAATTTAGCCGGGAGCTAGCTTTTGAACTCCCCTTCCCAGGCTTCCCTCCAAAATTCAGCTGCGCGCGCACACGTACATCGTGCAGCGGCAGAAGCTTTGCGCCGCCATGTGCGAGGGGCTCGTTGGTCAGCGGCTGTTGCTGTGCCGGTGCAATGCAAAGGGCGAAGGAGGTGTCGGCGACGACGCGGTGGTCCCCCCGGACGTCGTTGTCGTGGATATGCCGAAGTCGGTGAACGAGACAACGTGCAAACCGCCTCCGGTCTTGGTCGACAAGCCGTCGTTGACCAGGGGCGCGGCGACGGAGGCCGCGTCGATCCTCAGGTTGTTATTGCCGATGATCATGACGGGCCTCATACTCTACGTCCGGCCGATGATATCGATGCTCTTTCTTGGCCGGCTCGGCGAGCTCGCTCTCGCCGGCGGGTCGCTGGCCATCGGATTCGCCAATATAACGGGGTATTCTGTCCTGTCCGGCCTCGCCATGGGGATGGAGCCGGTGTGCGGGCAGGCCGTGGGCGCCAAGAACCTCCGCCTCGTCGGCACCACCATGCAGCGGATGGTGATCATCCTCTTGGCCGTGTCCGTGCCCATATCCTTCCTATGGTCGCACATGGAGCCGTTGCTCCTGTTATGCGGCCAGGATGCGGCCATCTCCGCCGCCGCGCAGCGCTACATTCTTTTCTGCCTCCCGGACCTCCTGTTCCAGTCCTTCCTCCACCCTTTCCGCTTCTACCTCCGCACACAGTCCGTCAACTTGCCTATCACAGCGTGCGCCGCGCTCACCGTCCTCATCCACCTCCCGATCAACTACCTCCTCGTCTCCATCCTCGGGCTCGGCATGGAAGGCGTCGCTCTCGCCTCTGCCTTGGCCAACCTCAACCTTGGTCTTCTCCTACTCGCTTACATCATTGTCTCCGGCAAGCACCGCGCCACCGGTGGCTTCACGTTGTCTGACAACATGTTCAAGGACGTCACCGGGTGGATGAGATTGGCCCGGCTCGCCGTCGAGAGCTGCGCCAGCGTCTGCCTCGAGTGGTGGTGGTACGAGATCATGATCCTGCTCTGCGGCCTCCTAGCGAACCCCAAGGCCACCGTCGCATCCATGGGGGTGCTCATCCAGATCACGTCCCTCCTCTACATCTTCCCTTCATCTCTCAGCTTCGGCGTGTCGACGCGTGTCAGCAACGAGCTCGGCGCGAACCGCCCGGACGCCGCGCGCGCCGCGGCCAGCGCGGGGCTCGCGCTGAGCGTGCTCCAGGGCCTCGCCTCGTTCCTGTTCGCCGTGTCCGTGCGCGACGCGTGGGCACGCATGTTCACGTCGGACGCGGACATCCTCACTCTCACGGCGTCGGTGCTGCCCATCCTCGGGCTGTGCGAGCTCGGGAACTGCCCGCAGACCACTGGCTGCGGCGTGCTCCGCGGGAGCGCACGGCCCAAGGACGGCGCGCACATCAACCTCGGCGCGTTCTACGGCGTTGGGACGCCGGTGGCCGTGGCGCTGGCGTTCTGGGCAGGGCATGGGTTCAAGGGCCTCTGGCTCGGCCTCCTCGCCGCGCAGGCCGCCTGCGTCGCCGTGATGCTCGTGGTGATCGCCCGGACGGACTGGGCCAAGCAGGCCGAGCTGGCGCAAGTGCTCGCCGGTGTCGTCGATACCGCATACGACGAGAGCGGCGATGTGAACGGAAACGTCGGGAAAGACGAGGTGCCACCGCGCGTCAAGGTTGCGGCGCCCCACGGCGACGAGGACGCCAGCTTGCTCCTCACTGTGCAACGCTGACTGGCACGGCGCTGGACAGCGCGACGGCCGTCTAAGTACATATCACGGTAACTAGCTGGTAGCCTGGTCTATAGTAAGTAGTAATATACTTCTTTTTTACGACAGATAGTAAGTAGTATACGTGTGTGAAGTGAAACGAAATTTTTGCAGCGTGAACATTTTTTGGGGGTGTTCATATTACCTGGCGAATTGTATGTGTACCGCGTTATTGCAGGAAAACACCGGAAACTTTGATGTGAAAAAGTTGGGTGTTTTCTGTATAATTACGAGGCTGCTTAGTTTTTTTTTTTTTGAGCCTGTACGTGGCTGCTTAGTTAGAGTTGTGTTTTCTATACCATTTTGATTTTTTTTCCTTGTTGTGTAATGGATACTTACACATGTATACAGTATACAAACAATAAGATTTTTTTTTGTTTCATTTCTTATCAGTCTTAGTTAGTTGCAATTCCGCTCAAGCTCGAAACACGTCAAGCACAATCTTGAAAAAAAAAATCTGCTGGAGCTTCAACGTTTGAATTTGAAACACTCAAAAGCGGCAGTATACATGGCTGGCAGAAAAGTTCAAATTCAAACCAAATTGGCAGTAATGGATGGTATGACCCGTTCCTACATCTAGCCCGGCCGAAACAGCGTCAAAAATATCAAGCTCGATCGATTACTACGTCCTCCATTACGTAGTTGGCCCGGTGTTTGACGTCCTTACATGACGCATCGTCTTCGTGGGCGTCGCTGTCGCGCGAGGTGTCGGCGGTGGAGGATGCAGGCTGCTGCCGCCCCGGTCGCCGGCCCACGCCAACACCACACGCATCGGCCACGGCGGCGCCGGTGAGAACACAAGCGGCGCAAGTGAATTCGATCTCCATCTTCTCTTTTGACTCCACCAAATTTTACCGCGTCCCTAGCTAATGCCTGTCTAAGCAAGCAGCCACGTACCAGTTCTTGCTGTGACCAGTTTCTGCTTTGCACACTAGCAACTAAAGTGTAATGCCGCGTATGTCATCGATGACAATTGACAGCATGCATTGCAGTCATTAACAGGTCAGTCAATGAAAATCCTGAATCCATGTGGCTTTCACGCGTTTTTTTTTTCATTTTGATTTTTTATATGCACGACAACTGTGCATGCAAGTGTTCGCTCACCACTTGCTTTCAGGAGATACTAGATATATCACGAAAGAAAAAGAGCAAATCCCTTGTGAGCCATTGAAAAAAAATCCCGATCCATCCTCAACCACTGAAAAATTAATTTTTCTTTTTTGTGCCCTCATTTGAGGTTTTCCTTCCCCTATATACCTCTCTCAAGTAGAAAAATACCCTAAAATATTTTTCATCAACGTAGTTTGAAACTGTTTTTTATGAAATATTAGATCACCAAAGAGAATTCCGGAGATCTTTTTAGATTTATTCGAGTTCGTTAACGCATCTAAAAATTAAGGTAAGTTGAATTCATGTGAAAATTTAGTTCATAATATTTGTTGAACGTGCAGTGGACCTAATAACAAAAGTTATTCATCGCAATATGTTCTGTCACTTAAAAAGTTATCATGGATATTGAAGCAATAGTAGTGTTGAATCCGTGCGAAAATTTAGTTCATATTTGTTGAATTTGCAGTGGACCTAATAACAAGTTATTCATCGTGATATGTTCTGTCACTATAAAAAATTATCATGGGTATTGAAGCAGTGAAAGTAGTCTTTCATTGAGCCATACACAATGAAGAAAATTAATAAATCACTAAAAGATAACAAAAATCCCTCGAGTGATATATAAGGGAATGGGTAAAAAAAAATTTCTGGTGGCTAAAAGGAATGAGATTTTTTCAGTGGCTCTCAAGGGATTTGCTCAAAGAGAAACTTAGCATGTTGCTAACTGATTAAAGTTAGTTGTATACATATCCTACGGAGTGTTGCTTTTCAATCCGATTTTCTTTTCTTTTTTTTTGCTAACTGAAAGCTTGAGATAAAATGTTATATCATGAAATTATTGTCGTACTTTAGGGCCTGTTTGTTTCAGATTATAATCCACCTAAATTATATAATCTAGATTAAATGATCTGATTGGAAAACAAATAGATAGATTATTCATCTGGATTATATAATATTAGACCTCAGATTATAATAATCTAATAATCCATCTCAAAGGAGATTATTTCAGATTATTTATAATAAAAGACCCACTACCCATGTCTCTTTTATCAAAATTGCCCACCCTGTCACCTCACCATTTCAATAACATACACTTCACCATTCATAGCACTTTATTAATACAAATAAAAAAATGATTTGACTCATAATCTAGACTACCAAACTGATAGATATAGATTATAATCTTTAAAATATAATCTAGATTATATAATCTACCAGGGAAACAAACAGAGCCTTAAGCTTTAAGTGAATTTTTAAAAGTACGATTTAGGTTTCTGAAAATGTTATGTTGAACTAGTTTTAAAATGTTGATAGGTGCCAAATTTTCTTAGGACGTGGGAGTCGATTACAATCTGGTAGTTATAACATAAACCTCATAGGCCTCACCTTACGTACTTATACTCACAAAACTAGTGTAAATTCGACTCCGAAGTCCGACCCCATACTCTCCCAAGCGTCAAGTGGACACTCGTGAACATGCTCGTAGTATTGGCTAGCCGTTGCTGAAACACAATCTTAGGTTGACATATGGCGAGGTTTTCATGTACTCTCTCCGTTCTTTTTTAATTGATAATAACATTGACCATTTGTCTTATTCAAAAAATTTGTTCGAATATGTAAAATTTTAAGTTGTGATTCAAATAACTCTAATGATAAATCAAATTATATTAAAATATATGAAATTTATCAAATTTTTTTGAATAAGACGACTGCTCAAAGTTGAGTTTAAAAGTCAATGGCGACATTAAAGAACGAAAGGAGTACAATGCATCATTTTCACGGACCAAAGTGTAGGTAATTTACAGTACGCTTCACTTTCTCACCATGTTGTCAATATAATATGACATGTACTCCCTCCGATCTTTAGATGTAGTCGCGATTGACTTTTAACTTTAACTTTAACTATTTGTTTTATTCAAAAAAGTTTGATGGATATTATATTTTTTTTATTATTTACTTTATTATTAAAAGTATTTTAATCATACTTTATAATTTTATATTTTTTGAATAAGACGAATGATCAAAGTTGAAGTTAAAAATTAACAGCGACAACAATTAAAGAACGGAGGAAGTATATATAGTTAAGACCATTCGCACATTTGTTTATTTCTCCAAAACTCGAAATCTCCAATCATTGCATATCAACATACAATAATGATGAACAATAGCGCACAGATCGTCTACTCTATCTACATGGACCTGCATATTCAGAAGTTTGATAAGGAATCTAGCAGATAACATCATACGTAAGCAAAAGGATTGCATTGTTAATGCCGTGCTTCCACCTTTTCAAAACTTCGATGTTCGTATTGCCCTTCCATGCCCACATTTTTCAGTATGTCAGTTGGTGCTGGCCGCACAAAGTACGAAAAGTACATCAAGATTACAAGGAGCAGAGGAAGCAGGAGTAAATGGCTTATGATGACCTAAAAAGCTACAATAACGATGAATCGAGGGTCAGCCGCGGCAACTCGATGGATCTTCGTTCGTCAGAATGTGATCGGATCGAAGCTTCAATTACATTGGTCTTCTGAAGGTGCTGAGACCATTCATATTTAGTTCAACAACCCCAAAGGGATAAAAGAAACAGCAGGTCAGTACTATACACGCCTCAAGTACACAGTTCTTAATGTTGTCCCTGATCTAAACAAATCCTTGATTGCCCCTTGTGAAGTAGATTGAGCTAATTCAACGGCACTAGAAAATGCTTGATTCGGATCAATCGGAAGCTTCGAAATGTTTTTCTTACTATGCCTATCCGGTAAGTCCGTTGACATTTTGATGCCTAATTGCTCGTGCATGAGCAAGAAACTCCTAAGACCTGTACTTTTATAATCGGTTGACTAATGAGATTATATCCGACCCAAGATGTGCAATTTTTTATGGTAGAATGGATCGCGAGTTAGGGACTGTCTATCTACGAGGTTGCAAGGCCAGCACGCTTACATGACAGTATGCCACGTGCCCTTACAGCCAATGAGGATTCGCTGACCTGATAACAGAACTACTAATTAAACTAGCGACATTCAGTCGTGTTATATGCGATTTAGGTGTACACCCTCCACCATGCATATAGGCTCATGCTATGTTCAGCTTGAATTTTGAAGTTTCAGACTATTTTCTAAGCTTTTCTTTTCGAAAAGATGATTATAGATCGTATTATCATTATTATTTCTTTATATATGGAAATTTCTGCAGTTTGTGCACTGTATCATATTTTGGAACAGTACTACCCTTTCTATACGCACATGTAATACATATTGGATGTGTAGGATTCGTTTGCACATGTAGCTAATCAATTCATTTCTGCAATAGCAATGGCAAATAATGACTGTATATATCTACACCCAACATAGGGTCACATGGAAGACACAAGTATGGCTGTTATGGAATACGGATCGTCGCAATATTGGGCTTACATGGCCTCTAGCTCCCATGAGGGAGGCAGATCTATGAACACATAGGGTCATCTGCGGCAAATCGATTACTACTATGTGTTTTGGCTTTACCAGTCTTAAGGAAGCCAACATGTGCAAATGCATTATTTGCCCTAGAATAGTAGCTGCCTCTAATTATGTACTAGCAAATGCATAGATGGATCAGGGTATTGTTAAGTGCTTCAGTACACAATTTATCAAGATTAAAAAATAAGGCTACACACGAATTTCAAGAGAGATTCTAACGCCTTCAAGCAGTCTGTGTTCAACATCGCAGCCCAGCAATAATTGGTTGATTAAAAACAAGTTACTGTACTGCTTAGGATAGCCAATGGCCAGCTCAGATATAAACATCACGTAACATAATTGTTTTATTCACACTGTACTATATGGCAGCCAATTCTATACATATGGGCATTGTTTTTCGTTTTGAGTCCTGAATATACGCTTCATTGATAGAATCAGGCATTTAATCTGATTGTGTCTGGAGCATGAAACCTGTAATATAACTCTACAGACTACTATTCTTTCACATGACATATATGTGTGCCGCGCTAATATGAATCTATCCCCATTGTTTAATGTATATGTACTGGAGTGTGTGGTAAAATAATACTGTATAATGCATCGTCCCTTTATAATTAAATTGTATAAGTTATTAGGAAAAAAAGAAAATTAAAGCTTTCATAAGATCTAATTCTTTTAATTTTGAAAGACATTTTCATTGATATTACTATTGACCAGTAGTGCAATATTATGAACCTTTTTCGATGTCTGATTTATAATTTGGATCAGTAGGAGTAGTTTATTAAGGGCCTCTTTGGAAAAGTTTCTAGCTCCTGATTTTCTGGATTCACTCATAATTCTTTTGTGAAGTGATTATGTGGCTGAAAGTGATTTTATTTGATTCTCTAGGATAAACTCTTAGAATCAGTATAGGAACCACTTCACAAAATCAGGGGAAGCTACTTTTTCAACTTCTAAAGTTTACTTCAGAGAATCACTTTACAGAATTAGACAAGAATCACGTATTCTGAAAAACAGCGTTTGACAGAGTTCTCCTGATTCTACTTAAGAATTACGAGCTGGAAGCTCTGCCAGAGGGGCATTAAATAAGGGCATAAAAGGAGACTGTAGATTGAGCTATCTATTTTTTAAAAAATAGAATAGTATTCTCACCTCTGCATTCCACACACTACGTGTAGATTACATCTACGTATAGATGGGAGGCTTAAAACATACGGTGAATTGAAACAGGGTACTGAAAAGCGGCACTAGAGATTCATAAACAGAACACAGACCTCAGGCCAATAAGTTTTTGAGCCTCTCCATTGCTACTGTCTATGTCCTAATAGAACCTTATTTCTAGGATTTGGTTTGACTATACATTTGACAATGATTTTTTATTAATTTATTTAACTTTATTAATATATAAAATATATATTATGAAAATATTTTCCATAACTAATCTAAAAATATAAAAATCTTATGTTGAACAAATTAATTGAATTTATAAAAAATTGTTAGTCAAAGTCTCAATTAACAAATCTTAGAAATAAACTTTTATTAATACGGAGGGGTAGTTTTTATTCGCTTGCGGCAATATGGAACCTTACGATTTGATGCAAGTCATTGTCTAGATCTTCTAGAAAACAGCTGTAATCAGTTTAGAATGTACTCTCTCCGTCTAAAAATAAGTGATATTTTTGACTTTTTAAAATCAATTTAACCATTCATCTTATTTATGAAATTAAAAACAAACAAATCATGCTTAAAGTATTTTTAATAATAAATCATTTCAAAATAAAATAAATAATATTTTCACAAAATTTTTGAATAAGATGAAAAGTCAAAATAGAATTTTAAAAATCTAAAAAAACACTTTATTTTCGGACGGATGAAGTGTCGTACTTGGGAAGCTAGCTAGTGTGCCTACGTGTTCTTCGGATGCAACTGATCGAGATGCATGCTTTGCATCTCTAGGGCGGCTTTCGATCCTGTCTCTTACTATATCATTTGATCGTCTTCGTATCTTAGTGCTAAGTAAGTACAATATACTCCCTCCTTCTTTAATTGATATCGCCTATTGACTTTCAACATCAACTTTGACCATTCGACTTATTAAAAAAAATTATTTCAAATATGTAAAATTTTAAGTTTTTATTCAAATAATTCTCATAATAAATAAAATTATAACAAAATATATAATATTTATTAAAAAATTTTGAATAAGACGAATGGTCAAAGTTAAAGTTAAAAGTCTGTCATATGCAAACCCTACAGGTTTTTCCATAATAAATTAGATGTCATGAACAAATCCAAACTGCACGCGTCATGCTGCATTAGATTGTTTGTCGTTTGTCGAAAAAGAAAATGAATTATGAAGACTTAAGCAAACCACACTAATGCTTGTTGCATGCCATGAGAAGGTATAGACTCGGAGTAGCTTATACAGAGGGTAGGGTTGACATTTGCTTTGTAGTACATTCTTGTGTTCTCCTCGAATTATGGCTTCCGTCTGAAGCTTATTGTTACAAATATTGAATTAGTAGCTGGTTCAAGCTTCAAGTGCCCGTGGTCAGTTGAGTTATAAACCTATGATGAATGGTCTCACGAATATTTTTGGTGCTAGTTCCTTCGACCGTACTGGATAAGGTATACTCTCTGCATTCTTTAATTGAAGTCGTCGTTGATTTTTAAATTTAACTTTAACCATTTATTTTATTTAAAAAAATTGTTCGAAGGTGTAAAATTTTAAGTTGTAATTCAAATAACTTAAATGATAAATCAAATTATATCAAAATATATGAAATTTATCCAAAAATTTTAAATAAGATGAATGATTAAGTTAAATTTCAAAGTCAATAGCGACATTAATTAAAAAATGGAGAAGAGAGTATATCATACACCTCTATTCTCAAATTGTTATTGTTATGATAAAAAAGTTTAGTTTATTTTTAAACTAAAATCGTTGTCGATAACAACTAGTAAAAAATAATAATGAGTAGACTGGAAGAACCGGGTCAGTTTCGTAGCTTTTGTACGTTGCCGAGGAAGCAAGGTAGGTCGTCGTTGCTGCTGGCTGACGATAGCAAGCAGGATTCTTGTGGAAGTGGCGGTGGCATCTCCGTGGAGAGTTGGTTGCCAGCTTGCCATCTGCTTATTCGTCACCCGAACCTGGGTTCTTAAAACTAGCCCAGCGGCAGATGAACCCGTCGATCCATAATCCAATGCGAGGCGGCCCACACGCACGAGACGCTGCAATGGGCCCGTTCTGATCGCTGCTACGAATACGAAAAGGGACAATTGCAAAACTGCTTCTATTTTGAGCGCTAATTTTGAAAATAGATTTTTTTTTAATTTTGCAAGAATGAACTTATTTTTTTTGAATCTGAAGTAATGAGTTGTCTATATTCCGTTATGTGATCCAAACAATTTAAATTTCATGCAAAAAGATCCAAAATATCCTTCGCAAAATTACTCATATTTTCCTTACGTACTTACACGTGCAATGAGGAGATTAAAACATAAGGGGCCGTTTGGATCTCTTCGTTCTAGAGAAATTGAAATCTTAGATCATTTAGCTTGGAATTTGAAATTTCACAACTTTTCTAAGCTCACAAATAAGCCAAGTATGTCTCTTGTATGCCTAATAATAAATATACAAATATATTTTATATACAACTATATTAGTTTAATTAATCTATATCTAAATTGTAATTCTCAAAATGAATTCAATTTCAAAGATCCAAACAGGCTCTAAGAGTATTTCCATCTTTTTCCCATTTACCAATTAATTTGTTATTATTTTTAATTCTCTAATGAAACTGCACTTAAGGATGTTACAAAACAGGAGCAAACAGAACATGAGGTTTCAAAAAACAGGTTCATTATTGCAAAATCCTAAAAACAAATCTATTTTCAAATCACTCAAAACAGAGCCAATTTTGCAACTGCTTCAATACTAAACCAGTGCCAGAGGTAGAGGGAGAACGATTCGGGTGTGGGTATTGATGAGAGGTCAGTCAAAAACTGAAAATTCAGGAGCTGTGATTTGGGCGCAGCGGTTGGCAAGGTGCAGCGCCTCTCATCGTCGTCCAGGCTCCAAGCGGCCCTATGAGCGGTGGCATGCCATGTGCCCATGTACATGTCCGCGCCAAACGAATGGAACCGTTTCAGTCAGTCTCATTCAAAGATTGCCTGGTATCTGCACGGTGCCCACTGCCCTGCCCTCACATGGATGGATTTCAGATTCCCTGTTCGATGGGGACTAGGACCAAAAGAGGAAATAATGGTTAATGTTTGCAGATTAAGTATCCATCCATATACTGATTGGCTACTATAGAAAGATTAGCAAAGACTGAAAACTCGACAGCGGCGTAGTGAGATCATATTAGGAGAGTTAAAACAGAGATATGGTAGTAGTAGCAACGATGCTCCGTTACAGAGTTCAGTGGTGAAAATGACATCTTTACACATCTTTCTGTACAAAAAATCTAGCAGAAGCTGCAGGGAAGCAGGCCACTATTGTGAACGCTGGACGGATTCATCCAACTACTCTGTAATTGTCAGCGAACTAGTTAGGCAGTGCGGTGTTATTATCTTGACTCTATTATCTCCCGCCTCCCGGTCATTGTAGATCGTAGACGGTGGAGTCGGCGGCGTAGCAGCCGAGCACGCGCACGAACACGGCGAACTTTTCGATATCCGCAATGGCCTCGCGGACGCGGGGGTCGTGGGCGGCGCCCTCGCAGTCCACGTAGAGGACGTGCGGGAACGCGCGCAGGGTCGGCGCGTAGCGGGCGCTCGTGTCCAGGATCACCACAGGGGGCGGGGGGCGCGCGCCGGTTGCCGCGTCGCCGGCGTCGGCGTCGTTGTTGATGACCTCCAGCTTGGTGAGGTTGATGTTCCGGGAGGAGAAGGCGGAGAGCACCTTGAGCACCACCATCATGGATCCGCCGCGGTGCGCGACCACCATGCTGGTCTTGGCGTCGGCGGCGTCCAGGGGAACCGTGGCGGGCGAGAGCGGCGGCCTGGAGAGCAG
This sequence comes from Zoysia japonica, assembly GCA_001602275.1. Taxonomy (NCBI): domain Eukaryota; kingdom Viridiplantae; phylum Streptophyta; class Magnoliopsida; order Poales; family Poaceae; genus Zoysia; species Zoysia japonica. The sequence continues at coordinate 967,532 of BCLF01000102.1, read as the reverse complement.
CAGGAAGCGCGTGACGTTCCACGACTCGTCCTGGAGTCCGTGCGCGAGCACGTCGAGGCCGTAGAGGTCGGCGGCGCGCGGACTCGCGATGGCGGCGGTGTCGAGCATCCGGTTCGACCGCAGCATCTCCACGGCGCCGGCCGTGTCCTCGACGGGCTCCACGTCCACACCAAGCCGCGCCAGCGCGCGGCCGCAGTGCGCGAGCGCCATCGGGTGGCTGATGACGCGGCGCACCTGCGCCGCGCGCACGCCGGGCATCGCGAGCAGGCAGTAGTGCACGAAGAGGCTGACCTCCTGCGCCACCACCAGGCCGTGGCGCAGCAGGAGGTCGTAGTTCCGCAGCGCCGCGCCCTCCATCGTGGACTCCACGGGGAGGACGGCCCGGTCGGCGGCGTCCCGCTCGACGGCCGCCAGCGCTTCCGCGAACGCGCGGCACGGCACCGTCTCGCACCCGGGCAGCGCCGTCTTCGCCGCGAACTCGCTGAACGCGCCCGGCGCGCCCTGTTACGCCACGCGGAGCGCCGTGCCGTCCTGAACCCCGACGACGCCGCCCGTGATCACCGATGGGTGGGTTCGGTCCCCATGGCCGTTGACACCCTTCTTGACGTGCCCGTTGACGCCCTGTGCCACCTTCCCGTTGATCAGTACTACCTTGCCGTTGGGAGGTGCTTTCTCGGCGTGCCCGTTCACGCGCGGGGAGCCGTCTGTCTTGGACGCAAACGGTACGAAGGACGGCGGGCGCGAGGAGGAGGCCGGCGTGTGCCGGCGGGCCGTTGGTTGCAGGAGGTGCTTGGGCAGCTGGAGGGAGGAGGCGTAGGCCATAGAACGTCGCACTGAGGACTGAGGTGGGAGAGGGAGTTGTGGAAATTGGGATTGCAGCCTGCAGGAGTTGGCTGGCCGAGCGGCTAGCCGCAGCCGAGCGAGATAAATTCTGCTGAGCAAAGCGAAGCGCGGTGGTCTATGATTATCCGGTGCTGAACTGCTGATCGTCACTGCGCTCGAACAAATTCGTTTATTGGCCTCGCTCCTCTCACCGTGAATCATTGGGGGGTACGCTTTGCTCGGCTTCTAGTAGAAGGCTGCCGTCGTGTTCAGGCTAGTGGCCACTCTCCACGGCGGCTTACTTTCCTAAAGCATGGGAGGACGAACCGTCTACTTTTTGCCACTGTCACTCACTGATCAGAATCCAATCAAGCAGATTATTTGCCGCTAATGACCGACCAAATTTGTTCGAGTACCTGAACCTGACGTCGAGAGAAGCGAGAAAAGCTGAGCCATGGAACTATGGCCTCGTGTTAGGCGTGCGAGCTCACCAAGGCTTTCAATTTTGTATCAGTAAAACTAAGGTGCTTCAAAAATTTTTCACTGGACTCATAAATCATAAACACAGATGATTTTATATGTTATTTACATAAATAATAAATTTATAAAAAAAACAACGTTTCAAGTTTCAAATATACAGATTTCTGTTTGTTTACCTGTGGTCGCGCACGAACAGCAGAGCATGTTCCGCGGCGGACGCTTCAGGCCCAAGCCACCGTTTGTTCCCATCAGTCGCGCTTGGCGATCTTGCTCAAACTCTCGGTAACTCGTAGGCCCCCGCCGCGTTGACAGATTTGGACGCGCGTTCTCCGCTCTGCGGTTCCGTCTTCGTGTTCGCCGCACCGGCATCGCTCTCGGGCCGACGGGTGGATGATTCCGGCATCCATTCACATTGAACCGGTCGTAGCGATGGATGGGCACTCTGTTTTCGCTTTCCGCAATTGATATTTGATGCGGCTCGGCCACTCGCTTTCATGGATGGAACAGACCCCCTAACTCTCTCTCCCTTCTGCGTTTAAACCTGTCAATGGGTCAGAAACCGGAGCCAAATTAGACCGAACCAATCTACTGAAGTAGAGACAATCCGTTCCAAATCAACCCACTACGAATCCTTCTCAAACCAAATCGATTGAAAATTTCAGTCCAAACCGCACCAGCCTAGTTGCGTTGCGACGGTTCAAAACCGGTTTCCAAACCATTAGTACGTGTGGGCCCAGCCCAAGCCATTAGGCATGGCAGTTAATGGGAAGATGAAATCAGGAGCCACAGCAGGCCGAACAAAGGTGCAGAGGATGCAGCGGCCGCCGATGCCCACGCGTCGTTGTTCTTACGCTGGTGGAGATGAGGAACGATGGGCCATTGGAGATGAAGAGAGGCTACAGAGATCAGCTGGTAGTAGGAGACATCAGAGCAGCCATCGAGCGCCGCAACTCGCCTACCGGCCGCTGGACATGTCGACTTCCCGTCGAGCACTGCCGTAGGAGCCCCCAAGCTCTCCCCGCAAGAGTGACGAGCTTCTGCGAGCATTAGTTGGATGGGCGACAGAACAGTGAGATCTTCCGCATGTCAAGCATCGCCGCTCTGCTGAGACTAATCACCGCCGCGCCGCCGTATGCGGTGATGGTGTCTAACCCTAGTTCCTACCTTGGAAAGAGTTAGGCTTCTCGTGCAGACTCATGATGACGAACCGGCTTTCAAACCGCGGTCTAGAACCAATTCAACCCGAACCACTTCCACCCAAATTAAATTGGATCCAAACCGAAATATGGTGCCACCATACTAAACCAAACTATTTAGCTATTCAACCCATTTCAACCAAACCAAAAACAGTCCAAAGCAAAAAACCAGACCATTCTAACCGGTTCAAACCAAACCGTTCCCACATTTATCTGCGTTGGCTTGGCTGTTCGTGGTACGTGATGGATGGAGCATGAGGCCGACCACACGAGGTGAGGTGCTGGAAGGAGCACGCGCGCTTACTCCATGGATCAGATTCAGATAAGACCGGTGCATGTTACCGTCGTTCCTCTAATGTTCTGATCCGAGTGTCGAGTTGGAAGACAAATGATAGCGACCTGCTAAATTGGACTTCGGTATTAGGCACCAGTAACCTTTTCTAGGCGAGATATGCCACAATGTCAAATACTAAACCCGTATTAGGATAAACTCCAAGACTTCGGTAGTCGATCGGCTCAAGTCAACATTATCGCATCATGATGGGCTCCGTGCAACTGCGAACCATTCCAGGCAAGTCAGAAACGGCGGCCTCCTCGCCATCAAACAAGTGGAAAGAGCGTACCGCACGGCTCTCCCAGCTCTCACCGACGCGCTGCTCAGTGCTCACCACGGCCGTGCCCAGCACCGGTGATCCTCGAGTGATGGAGCTTGGTGCGTGATGACTGCTTGCAATTGCCGAGTTTATTCTGCGCAAAACGTTCCGGTCATCACTGCAGACTGCGGCGGCGCCCTTCTAAAACGATTTGCCTCGTTGGATTGTTGTTACATTTTTCTCCCTCGTTGGAGGGACGACAGAAGCATGATTTGATGCTTGGTGCATGCTGCATGGAGCCTCGCTTGTGCGTCACTGATGACTGACCCCTTCTCCTTTTACGTTGGTAGGCAGTTTGTTTATCGCTTATACCATCCTGTGGAGTATGGAGTGGCAGCATCACCCGGGTGGACCGGTGTCTTATCAGAGGGACCAATATGGGGGTGATTGGTTCACCGCACCAAGCCCAGCCAAGGCTGCACGCGTGTAGCAAGCGCATGATTGGTTGCTGGAGCTGTTTCAATCAGACTGTGCGCGTGCAGTGAAGCTGCGTTTAGTTGTTTGCACGCCCCGTCTGTGTTGCGTGCATGTACAAAAAGTAGCGTCCGGCCTGACTCACGGGAAACGCAAATCGATTTCGTTTCTTCCGAGCCTGGCTCGGCGCAAGCTGCCCAGCTGTGGCCTGGTTCGGCAGGAAAGAGCCTGGTTGCGGTGAGATGAGATCCAATCATGCCCTATATGTCATGATCGCAATTGAAATAGAAAGTGGCGGTGTGAGCCAACGCACTATTTAAAAAGAAAAGAAAAGAATAGCTTTTCACGGGCCGCCGCTATAAGCAGCTCGTTAGTACATGGCCCAAGGTCAGCAGGCTACATATATAAGACACAAGCTGGGCCTGCTGCTGTAGCATTCAACATTTAGAACTTAGGCCGGTTACCAATTGTTAGTCGAGATTTCACTCAAGATATTCATGCAACGCAGAAGCATGTATATTCAAACAGTCCGCCCAGCACAGCACAACGGCTTTGTTTGGGTGGAGGGGAGCAAGATACATGTGGGTTTCAACCCCAAAGGGGATTTTTCACCCGTATGTGCCATCCCCTTCCCACCAGGGATATAAAACCCCCTCGACCAAATTCTCGGCCACCTATTTGGGAGACTTGGGGATAAAAACCCCCCAACAATCAATAAAAATTCAAAAAAATCAGAAAAAGTTTTAAAAAATCGAAAATAATGCTGAAATCCATGAAACATGTATCTTAAATAAGTTTTCACTAAATAATAAGCTTCCGTCACCTCTTTTGTTGCTTTTGTGGCATACATCTACCACAAATTACTACGTACATGTCAACAACTATGAACACAAAGAAGGAAGTAACTGCTGCTACTCACGCCTCACCTGTCCTTTTTTGTCCATGGATTCACTATGAACATGCCCACACATCACACAAATGCTAAACCACATGATTGTTAACTACAAAACGGATATTCTCCAAACCACAATTTGTTGCCCACCAACTTCTTGGCTACTGCAGTCAGAATGTGTTGCAATTGAATTTCAAACATGAGTCAATAACTTTAGTAGAATTTTGATGAATATAATGTATTAACAAAGGCAGCAGAAGTAAATAAACGCAAGACATAAGTTGTTAACATTTGATGAACATGCAAGGATTCTGCACTGAAGAATCAACAAGTAGAAGAACATACAAAAGCAGAAGTAATTGGTAAGGGAGCAAGATTGTTATGACACAGACTGCAACTATAGTCTATACCCCAAGTAGCATAGAGAAAATAGTTGTCAGTCATATTGCAAAAATTGGGTAAAAAAACTGGCATGATAGGCTGTCATATTGGGAGGAGAAAAACAGACTAAACAGTTCTTAATTAGTTAACTATAACAGCCTCTCACACAAAACAATTCTTAATTAGGCGAGGAGCAAAATGTCATCTGTCCACTTACGTGAAGTTCAAAACTGATTTACAGTACGTATCTAACTAATCAAACTTGAACTCTACAAATGATCAGTAAAACAATGATTCTACTGAAAAAAATTGTTGGCAAAAATTATGAAGTGGGATGTGGACAAACAGATATTTTATCATAGAACAGTCAATCCATTGTAACCACCCCTCCTCTCATATTTTATTTCTTTCTATTTATCTAAAGAAAGCTAGGAAATTATAAAAACATTAACATCAACAGGCTGATAATTGTGCTTGTCACATCGAATAAATTTTTTAAAGTTACAATAGCAACAAGCACTGATTGGAGGATTAATTGTACATCATTGTTGGGTAGAGAGAAAAGCTAAGAAACGGGGAGCAAGCTGCTGTTCACCTGCGGAGCTGAGATTCCAATCGAGGCTTGGGAGCTGGGGAGCTGAGGTTTCCAATCGAGGCTTGGGAACTGCTGCTGCTGTACGTAGGCACGATGAGACGAGAGAAACGGGGAGAGGCACTGGCCGGCAGGGGAACTGTGGTGGGGAGCCACTAACACGAACCTAGATCTTGGGCGCACGCCGGAGCACAGGAAGTCGTCGACCGAAGCTTCAAGGTCGTGGAGGAGCGCTGCAGCCAGGACTCACACGGACGATGGCGCGGCGAACCCACGCAAGCGGCAGCTGCGACGAACCCAGACGAGCAGCCGGGGGCGGCGACGGCGAACCAACGCACGCTAGAGAGACAGAGTTCAGGGAAAAAAAGAACGAGTCGGGATGCGTTTTTTTCCTACCCCGGGGATTGGAGGGGAAAGGGGGTGGGCTGGCACGGGGATGATCGACCCATTGGACATCCAAATTACGCAGCGGGATGGAAGGGTAAATATTTCCACGGGCCGAATTGACCCCGGGGATTGGGCCAGATTCCCCGAGGAATTCAGTTTCCCAAACAAAGCCTCACAGTATGACCTGAGCCCGAAAAGGCTCAGAACTTTTTAAGTTGGAGCGCGGCGCCCTGGAAGATACTTTTCAACGGCCCGGCCACTGGGGACTCGCCGCATCGACATCGGGTAGCCTGTTTAGCTCGAAAATCAAACTTACACTAAAACATATTCCTTCCGTTTTTTAACTGATGTCATCGTTGATTTTTAAATTCAATTTTGACCATTCGTTTTATTCAAAAAATTTTAATAAATTTTATATATTTTGATATAATTTGATTTATCATTAAAATTATTTGAATCACAACTTAAAATTTTACACATTTGAACAAATTTTTTTGATAAAACGAATCGTCAAAGTTGATTGTAAAAATCAATGGCGATATCAATTTAAGAACGGAGAGAGTATCAGTATCAGAAGTCAGTACAGAATTTAAAAGGAGATAGATAGAATTCAATGAACTTTCCATTTCAGTACAGAATTCAAAGAGTAGAACAGAATAACAACAGATTGTACAAAGTAAAAAAAAAGATTTATAGTATGTTTAGAGCTGTTTTTGGTACCTCATTAATAACTCTTCAACTTAACAGAAAAAATAGTACAACTCAGCTAAGTCTGTTTACTGTCTACTAGTGTCACAATCAAGTAAGGATCGACTACATTACTACTCGGATCAACATCTTTCTTACAAGGGCTACCATCTAGTTACAGATTCTCAAACGAAGCTTCAGGTTCCTCCTGGTGGACCTGGATGCACTGATGGAAGACATATGGAGTTACTCTCTCTGTTGTTTAATTGATGTCACCGTTGATTTTTAATATCAATTTTTACCAATCATTTTATTCAAAAAATTAGTTTAAATATTTAAAATTTTAAGTTATGATTTAAATAACTCTAATGATAAATAAAATTATAACAAAATATATGATATTTATTAAAAAAAATTTAATAAAATGAATGATCAAAGTTGAAGTTAAAAGTCAACAGCGACAACAATTAACAACGAAGAGAGTAGATTGTACCACTTTATTATTTTTCCACAATAAAATGAGTAAAAAAAATATAAAGTTTTCGAACTAGAATATATGCAATTAGGAACATCTCTAGTTCTTTTTTAACTAGAATTGTTGTTCTAAACGACAACAATCTAAAAACAAAATAGCGCATCCTTTCACCTTTGATCCTGCTTTTCGTTCGACCGAGTCAGCTTCAAGGAGTTTGCAGAACATGCAAGAAGCTGCTAAAACAAAAGGAAAAGAAAATAGGATTTCGTTTCGACATTGACAATATTACTTGGAAGATAAGATCAGAGGTCTCTTTCTCCTAATTCCCCATAGAAACGCAACTTTACTCCAACATGCTACGATGGATACATAGCAGCATCAGAATGTGCGCCTGTGGGGACTCATGCGCCCATCCACAAAATTCTGCTGGTCCTACCAGCGCTGCGAAGTGAGATTTTAGGACACACAACAATGGCACACGCCTGACACCTGGAAGCGGATTAGACGTTGCCGTCCGTACGTGACGATGCCCATTCGTCAAGGGTTCTTTGGATTACGGAATTTTTTTCTTTAATCTGATGTTTTTTTTTCTAAAAGTGAATTTATTATTTTGAAATTTCTACGCTCTAAAGGAGGCCCAGGAGGAAAAGGCGGCCCAATGCAAGTTGATCAGCTGCAGGTGTTGTTGAATGAGCTCTGATAGTTGATCACCACGCATAGGATTATTACAGATATAACGAAGCTTTAGGCTTTTTGGTAGAGCTCTTAGCTTTTGATTTCTCGGATTTACTTTTGATTCTTTTGTGAAGTGATTTTATGGTTAAAAATAATTTTTAGAATAAACTCTTAAAAATCACTTCACAGAATCAAGAGAAGCTATTTGTTTTTTTAGCCTTCAGTCCTCTTAATTTATTTTAGAGAATCACTCTAACAGAATTAGATAAAAATCTATTCTGCTGAAAAACAGTGTTTAAAAAAGCTTGTTTAATTCTGTCTGAAAATCAAAAGCCGAGAGCTCCGTAACTTCTGAGGGACCCACAGCTTACTCTGAACTCTCAGAGCTGAATTGTGAACCTCTGAATATGGAGTTACAGTCTGGCAGGAAGCTTCTCTCAGGCATCGCTCTCATTTCTCTCTGCACAAAAAATATCTCCCTGACCACCATGCGCCGCCGCGTGATCTAGTACCAGATATATAGGTGATCTAGTAGGTGACAAGAAAGAACGAAAGAATGATGCACCATCTCAGTTTCACCTTTCCATGAAAAGCTTGTCATACTGCCGTCCTCGAATTGAACGAGTCAAACCAGCAGCGCTCGGTTTCACTCGTTAATCAGCTGCCGAGCTCGGCTTTCCGCCACCTGGATCGCCCGGCGACGACGATCGATCGTGTACCGGTAACCTCGTCGTGCACTAGCCGAACAAAGCGGCTTTTTCGAAGACCTCCGATCGCACCCGTAACGCCCCTTGATGTCGATGTGGCGACTCTCCGGTGGCCCGGCCGTCCAAAAGCCTGATGAGAGGGCGGCCGGCGCTTTTACCAGGGGCTTTGTGTGTGCGCGTCCCAGCTAATCACTAGCCCAGCGTTGAGCGAGCAGGAAACGCGTTCCGTCAAGTCACGTTCGCGCGGAATGATCTCACCAACTCCGACGGCTTCCCCCCGGTTTTTTAAACCCTCCTGTGATCCTCAGTTTTTGTACGCACTCGATCTGCGAGAAGATCACGAGCTTGTACTACTAGCTTCCTCTAATTAATTATCATTTGCAAACTTTGCCACTTTGGTCGGTGCTGTGTTACGTCGATCGTCTAGCGCTTCGTACGTGCAAGCGGCAAGCTTTGTTTGTGCACGTGCAATGCTGACGTTCTGATGGAGCGAGGACGGCAGGATCAGGAGCGTTTCGTCAGGCCGGGCGCGTCCGCGTGCGTGCGGCGCGCGCGGGCGGAGACGAGGCACCCCGTGTACCGCGGCGTGCGGTTCAGGGCGGGCAAGTGGGTGTCGGAGATCCGCGAGCTGCGGAAGCCCAGTAGGATATGGCTCGGCACGTACCCGAGCCCGGAGATGGCCGCCGCGGCGTACGACGCGGCCGCATTGGCGCTGCGGGGCGCCGGCGCGGCGCTCAACTTCCCCGACGCGGCGAGGGCGCTCCCGGC
>BCLF01000102.1:931893-955887 GCA_001602275.1 Zoysia japonica | reverse complement strand
GTCGGGCGCTCGTCAAGCCGCCTGGTTGGAGCGGTAAGCCGCGCTCCAGACGCGGCTAGCAGCGCGCCGAGGGCGGTTAGCCGACTCCACCGGTAAATCGCGCGATTTGTGCGGTAAGCCGCCCGATTAGCGCGGAAAGCCGTCCGATCTGGTGGGTTTCTGTGGCAGAGAAGATGAGATGGTTGTTTTTCTGTTTTTTGTTCAAATATTGATCGATTTGTTAGCAAATTTAGAATATAGTTGGTCATTTTCAGAAATTGTTGGTTGTAAGATGTCAGATCAGGCCAATTTGATTCAAGCAACATTTGGCACATCGTGGAAGCAGCGTACTTGGGTGTTCTCATGTTTCCACGGACGTGCGGGACTATTTTTGCCGGGAGCTTGATAGAACCGCCGAGCGGAGGAAGGACCGAGCTAAACAGACCCTCAGATAACATCTAGAGAGGAGGAGGAATTTCGACAGCGTCAGCGTTCGTATGGTGGTCAGTTCGAGAGTAGTGGTGCTGGTGCTGGTTCATCACAAGGTGCTTCTGGTTCGTCGCAGAGAGGTGGTGGGTCTGGATTGTTTGGCACGATGAGGAGGTCCGTATCACAGAGGTCAGGTAATGAACGGATTCAAACCATGATCGATACAGGTCTATGAACTGCGAAGAGCAAGCTAGCAAAGTCGGCCATTGAACACGCATGGTCAAAAAAATTTCATACAGAAGCCATTTCTGATAGAAAAGTCGATAGTCCATACTTTGTTAGTGCTATAAAGGAGACACAGAGATGGGGTATGAGACCTTTATTTTATTGTATTACATGTTTCCTTATATGTTACCATATTTATGTCATGTGCCATGATGTTTGCAAGTGAGGGCGTGCCTAACCCAACTGGGAGGGAAATAGATGTCACATATCTTGATGCTAACGAGCAAGACATCAAGAAAGAATTCGATAAATTCAAGATAGAGTGGCCGATGTACGGTGTCACGATTATGTGTGACTCTTGGACTGGCCCTACAGGGATGAGCTTGATAAACTTTATGATCTACTGTAATAGTGTCATGTTTTTTCACAACTCATGTGATGTTACTGGGCACAGCCAATCTTCGAACTTCATATTCAAGGTACGAGACATATGTTTATTCTATGGCACTATTTGTTTTATTTGTACCTATGATATTTTGAACAATGAAACATTTTTGTGCACTATTTATTTTATTTGTACCTATGATATTTTGAACAATGAAATGTTCTTGTGCAGGAAATGAATAAGGTATGCATTGATGTAGGTGCAGACAATATTGTGCAGTTTATTACAGACAATGGTTCAAATTATAAAAAGGCGTGTAAACTGCTAATAAACAAGTATCCTCATATTGTCTGGCAACCATATGTGACATATACAATCAACCTGATGCTAAAGGCTATTGGTGAGTTTTCAGAGCATAAAGCTATGATACAGTCGGCTCGCAACATTTCTCGTTGGTTGTATAATCATAATCAGTTGGACTCTATGATGACCAATGCTATTGGTGGTGAATTGGTAAGATGAAATGCAACACGTTTTGGCACAAACTACATGTTTTTTGAGAGTATGCTTCATCGAAAGAAAAATTCATGGCATAGATGGGTTCTGAGACATTCTTAAATAGTAGATTTACCAATACTGAGGACGGAAGGCATGCTCACTTCTGCCTAGCTAGCATGTCATGGTGGGATTCAATGAAACATATGGTAGATGCAGTGCAACCTTTGTATGCGTTTCTTTGGTTTGCTGATCAAGACAAAAGCCCTACCTTGAGTGAAATACTTCTCAGATATCATATATGTAAAAATAAGTATGAAGCCTTTTATAGGAATGATGAGCGAGAGATGCAGAGGTACATGGACATTATAAATCGTAGGATGGTGGATATTTGCAATGATACCTTTGTGAATGCAGGTAATACGTACTTACGAAAAAATATTATTGTATTTTTCGTTTATACTGCAACAATATCTAACTATTGTTATATGTGCAGCTGGATCTTTGAACCCAAGAAGTCACTATTCTTACAGGATATGTCGAAATATGATGAACGATATTCGAGAGGCATTTACACGCGTAGCATCAACCGACTTGTGTGCAGGCCCTGCAGGAGGCTGAAATTTTTAGAAGAAAATAAGGTTCATTCGTCACTGAGTTGGCCAACAGGATGACAGTTGATAAGAATACTTCTCCTGCAGCTTGGTGGAACATGTTTGGAGGTGACACACCTCATCTTCAGCAGCTTGCATTACGGATAGTATCACAGTGTGCATCATCCAGTGGTTGTGAGCGCAACTAGAGTACATTTACATTGATCCACACGAAGGTGCGTAACAGATTATCTCATGAGAAATTGCATAAGCTGGTATATGTTAACTACAACCTTCAGATCCGTATGCGTGATGCTTCATGGACATATAAGCCACCAGAAACCGATCCATTTGATCGTCTCATGGAGCTGTCGTTGTATGATTCTTCAAATCCTATTTGAGAATGGATGAAACATGAGAGATCCAATTCTGACCCTGTTCTTAATGAAGAGGGCATCGAGACTGACAGTCCTGTATCCAGCCGTCTTGTTACAAATGATGACGCTGGTAGACAGTTGCTGCGCTTGTCTCGTGCTGCAACAATATCTGAATGGACGGATCAAAATGTGAGTGGTACTCACATAGGCAAGAGAAAGGTTCAAAGTACAAGACAAAAAAAAGTGGTAAAAAGATGAGGTTAAAAAGCAAAGGGAAAGGTAAGAATGTAGACAGTGACGACTCCACAGATTCTGGAGACGGCAGATGAAGCCCATTCTACCAAAAATCAAATGATAGCAGCTCTCGGACTACATCTGGAGACCCACCAGGCAGTATGGTTCCTGACTCAAAGGCACTCGTCACAACTCATTATTTCACAGGTAACAATTTTTTCGCATCATACGATCAATTTTGACTCATTTATCTTACACTTCACTTCTTTTGCAGGTGAGACAGACTACACAGGATGAGGACCATGGTGCTCCACAGTCACCAAAGACATCGATGGGGGAGGTAGCATTACTATAGCATGTATTATTCCGTGTCAGACAGTAATTCCTCGTACAGCTAAGGTAATGAGTATTACAATTATCCGTACGGTGATCGTAGCACAGAACCTCCTACCACATGGGTCTACCAATGACAAAATTCAGAGTTTTATAATATGTTATACTCACATTGGGAGATAACTGCTGCTTGGACGAGACAATCTTGGAATGAATTCAAAGCGGAGTTGTTAGCTAATAAAGAAATTCAACTCCTCTCAAGTGAAGAATGCGACAATGCATATTTTGATTGTAATACAATCCAAAAGTAAAATGTACTTCAAAAACTATATATGGACTTTGGATTTATTGTGGATGAACAACATGTATGTATAGATTTATTGTGTTCGAAACTTTAATTTGTTATGAATGAATAACTGTCTTTTATTTGTGGATGAAGTATGTTGTGAATGTTGATATTAAAAAAATTAGAATAGGTCATGCTCAATTTTTTAGCACTTTTTCATCTAATTTCTTATTTTTCACTAATTTATCGGTTTTCAGATAAATCAAACGGTTTACCGCAAACATCGCGCGGTTTTCAGCAAAAATCGCTCGGTTTTCGCTGTCATCGGTTTTCAAAAAAAACCGAGCGGCCTACCGCTGAAACCGCGCGGTTTACCGTGAAAACCGTCCCAAAATTTAAAAATTGAAATTTAAACGAAAAAATAAACGGTTTTAACGGTTTTCGCGGTTTTCGTCAAAATTAAACTCTGGTCGTGGCAACGTTGGAGTACTCTTGGTTGCATGCCGGGGTCCGGGGATGTTGATGTCGCCCGCCGCGCCGTGCTGCCACATTGGTTGCCTGTCGCTTGGTGCCGCCCGTCCGGTCTGAGCTGCGCGCCCAAGCACTCGAAAGCGAAGCAGCTCCCTGACCTCCTCTGCACTCACCGTCACCGTGTCGAGCGCAGGATTGAGACCAGGTCATACCGAGACAGATGGACGGAGTCACAAGGGGGACAAGCCGGAAGCCATGCCGGAGTCGCTAGCGGCCAACACGGCAACACGAGCGGCGCCCGAGATTACGGAAACGACGGCACAGCTGGAGCTCCGATCTCGAGACCAAAGCAAAACGCGGCGGGGCCCCAGCTCCTACGTGCGTGCCGGTCAGCGGGTGCCTGACTCGACAACTCGTAGAGTCGTAGTAGGCTAGGCACACGAGCGGAATCTGGGGCGAAGCGCATCGCCATCGATTCGCGGCGGCGCGGCCGGCCGTGGAAACCGCGCCGGAGGTTCGGCCGGTCGACGCGCCGCGCTGTGCGTGGTGCTGCCATTGGAGACGACAGAACAATGTAAACTAATCCTCTCCGAGCCGCCGGTCTCGATCGCGGTAGTACTTTCTCATCAGGAATCGTTTACCAGTTGCCACGAGTTTCTCGTTCAGAGGGGGGGGGGGGGGGGGGGGGGGGGTTGTGAAACAGGGGAGGTGCCATTGTGGGACATGCCTTGTGCGGTGTTCACCTCACAGTTAAATGACACCTCTCCCATACATTTCTTGTGCGGTGCCATTGTCGGACAGTGATGCTGTGTTCACCAGGATCACCGTCAATTACCTTGTGCAGACACAGCACGAGCGGCTTATCGCAACAGCAGTACGGCCACTACGGTCGACGTCGAGTACAAGGCAGCCACCAGCCACCCAATTATTGAACAGTACTATCAATTACTGAATGGATGCTACTTGCAGAAACTGTAGCGAGCCATCACCTTGCGGGTCGCGGCAGGCAGGACAAGGCGAAGGCAACGAACCGGGTGCCCGGCCCCCGTGCGGCTTTAGCGTATTTAGGGGATGTTTGGTTCTTATCTTTCATAAGCTTTACTAAAATTTAGGGTTACCAAATCGTGCGCACTGTCAAATCATCATTAATATATCCACATTTAGATGGAGTCTTACCAAAATTTTGTTTTACCAATTTACGGGTAAGAAAATGATGTTTGGATTGCTTCCATTGTTTTAGTGACCAATGTTATTAGTATGATGTGAGGTCTACATATTATAATAATATTTTAAATAATCGAGTGAGATTTTATTTTGTAGATTTAATTACAAAAAATTTAATGGTCAAATCGGATTCTAAAATGAATATGCGTTATATAAAGTAGGATGATCAAAAGCTTTTTAGCATTGAAATCTTGTTTTGTGTGTAGCCACTAGTAGATTGCCACCTCAGGTGGGAAAAAAATTCTCCGCTCACCGACTGCAATCCATTGTGGGACTGCAATCCATTGTGGGACTGCAATCCATTGTGGTACAGTGCTGCTTCCGATTTATACCACGTGTCCAAACCTTCTGATCTAAGGTGCGTTTGGCACCTTGAAACGTTTCAGATACTCCAATAAATCAAACGGTGTCAAACGACTAAAACGGTGAAAAGTTTCACCGTTGAATCACTTGAAATGTTTCGAGAATTTGACTTGGACGAGTGAAACGGCTTCGAAGGTGTTTCACCTGTGAATCACTTTGCTGTTAACCATGTAAAATTTTTTGAAATTTTAAAAAAATTCTCTCAAGTTTTTAAATTTTCCCTAAGTTTTTTCGTTAAGTTCCTCTCGTCAAACTGTTCGTGTATATGCCATTTGAGTTATTTCTTAACATTTGTAAAGTTGTTTTATTGGTTCTTAAAGTTTTCTAAAATTGTTTTATTAATTCTCAAAATTTTCTAAAATTGTTTTAATATTTTTAGTATTAATACAAGAAGAGTATATTAGTCATTTCAATCTTCCTCCTTGTTTTTTTAATCTGAATCATTAAAATTTGTCAAACGGTTTTTAAAGTGATTCTGTTTTTGATTAAAAAATTTTTTTTTTACTAAAACTGAAATATTTTTGATTCTTCAAAGAATCGAAACCGTTACAAACGTACCCTAAACCGCCGAGGAAACGTGAGCACGGGTCCTCCTCCGCCATGTCGGGCGCCTCCACCGAGCCACCGCCAAGCCGCAGATCCATCCATCGACGCCGCCACGCCCATAGCTGCCAGGAGGCTCCGCTTGTCATCAGGTCGCGCCTTGTCCACACCAGCCACGCCGTGCCGGCGATGCCACACGGCGCCTGGGCAGGCCGCGCCGAAGGTGGGGGAAAGGGGCTCGCTGGAGCACGAGCAGAGCAGCACCGGTGACGGTACGACCTGGAGACGAGGCACGGCGTGGAGAAGGCCCGCGACGACGGCGACGAACCAACAGCGGCAGGGAGGTACGCGAACGAGAGAGTGATGAGAACAAGTGACACGCTGGAGTCAGCCCCTGCTTCGTCGCTGGCTTCGATCGAGGCGCCATGGCTGGCTGCTGCGCGGTGGGAGCCAGGGGCTGCTGTTCAATGTAGGAAGATGACTCCTGGCTCAATCAGTTAGCAGCCGCTTTGAGATTGGTTGCTGGGACAGGTGTCGCAAATCCATCCAAGACTGTACAGGAGATTGTTTGCAGCCCTCCTGCAGTGAGCATTTTGCTCGCCCGCGACTTGACTCCGCTTCCATGTTCAGCGCGTCGATCAGCAGGGGCAAGCTGGCCAATGGCACAGGGCCCCAAGATTTTGGGGTCTCATTTTCTACCCACTGTAGAACACATACTAATACATGCCACTGCAAAAAATTAACTAAATAATACTACGTGATCAGATTCAAATGATTTTTCGGCCAGAAGTCAGCCATGCGCCAACTAATCGCCTCCGTCCAAATAAAAAAATCACAAACCTGCTCAAAATTGCCACTGCAGCTATTACAAGGATAAATATTTTGCTACTTGCCTGCTAGCTGGATAAATTAGAAAACTTCATGATGCAACTTCAAAAATATATTTGCAGTAAAAGAATCTCATATTGCTTTAAAAAATGAACTTTATATGCTTTTTTTAGGTATTGATGCTATAGTTGATGACGGTCATGCATGGGATTACATGTTTTTGCATTTTTTTTTCTTTTGGAGTGTAGAGCCTCAGTTTGATTTTCGCACCGGAGCCTCAAATTCTCCGGGATGGCCCTGCCATGTTTACTATGCATTGGCTTGCCAATTTTTCCATTGATACACCAAATATTGGTAGCGATTCAAATAATAACCATTTTTTGTGGGCAAACCAATTATTGGGAAGTATATGTTGGTAAGAAACCAAACACACCCTTAACCCGCGGCCGCACGCGAATCCCTCCGATTCTACCACCAACCTTGCGCTGCGCGCCGCGCCCTGTCTCCCTCGCCGCTTGGCGCTCCCCGTCTCCTCCCCGCGAGCCGCAGCCCGAGACAAGCACCTGCTCCCGCCTGAAAACGAGCTTCAACTCGCGAAGCTTTTTTTTACTACCACCCGCACGGCCGGCCAGCCAGAGCCAGGCGCACCGCCGAAGCTGCCAGGCAGCCGCGCCAGCTTCCCAGCCCCCTTAAAATCGCACGCGCTCAACAGCTAAACGCGGCCGGCCACCGCGCGCACACGCTAGCTCGCCGTAACTCCTACATTCTGCTTACTTCTCCACTGCTAACCTCAGAGAGATTACTGGAGTGAGACAGTGAGCGTGCACACTGCACGTTGCAATGGCGGACATGGTCAAGCCGCTGAGGCTCAAGGACCTCCTGGAGCTGGACTGCGACTCGTGCAGCGCCGCCGGCTTCCGTTGCTACCCGCGCCGCCTCGGCGAGTCATCACCGCCAATGCCGCTCAGCTTCTGCCGCTCGCCGTCGTCCCTCCGGCGCCGCTCCAGCAAGCTGTCCCACATCTCCAGGAGCCTCTCGCGCCGGCTCAGAGGAGGCTTCTGGTGGCGTCGACGCGACGACGGCGAGGAGGTGGACGCGGCCGTTCCCGGCGGCGGATGCCCCTCCGAGCCGGACACGTCACCGTCCGGGTCCAGCGGTTCGTCCGGAAGCACGACGAGGAGGTCACCGTCCGAGTCGGACTCGGAATTCTCGTCGGCGAGCTCGAGCTCGGGCTCGGAGAGCATGCACGACGCCGTGGTCACCGCCGAAGAAAAGCACGAGGTAACTAGCTGCTCTTCGCTCTCCACTCTGTTCATCATCATCAATTCATCATGCTTCCATAATAGGGCTTGATTCAGTTCAACCGTGTCCCGCTCAACTCGCCTCTGTTCGTTGTATCATTTTCGTGCCTACGTGCTCTTGATTTGATCAGCGATTAGCAATGAAAACGGTTACGGAAGCCCCCACCCGTTGACACTATCACTGTATCACAGCACAGTACCACGCAGCTACAAACGGCCGGCTCATTTATGCGGATCTTTTGCACTGTGCCGATGCATGAAGCATCCAAGGGGATCATCTACACATTGATGCACAATGAGCACGCGCTGCATACATTCGTGGTCCTATTTGTACAGTGTAGAATTACTCTGATGTGAAGAAGAGTTGTTCAGGACTGTGAATAGTAATTTATACTGCTTTTCAAAAAACATAGTATCACTTTACAATCCGAAATTTATCTTATAGATACCGTATCTTACGAAGTTTGTAGCTCATGTTAGCATTACCAGTGTAGTACTTCTGAATTATTTGCTTCAACTTTAGTGATTGATTTATGGACACGAACTGTCCAGATTGTACCGCTAGTACCCCCAGAACTTTATTAAGGCCCTAAACCGTTTACCTGGTTGTTAATTGTCCTTCTTAGCGTTTGGTGGCTCAATGAGATTCGCGCCTCAACCTTGACCACTTGGATCAAGACAGTACTAGCACCCGGTAGTACTTTGCTGTCTAGTGGCGGTCAAGTACTGATAACCACATAGTACGTTGTAGGCCGGTGAAAAAAATGAATCGCTGGTCCACAGCTGCAACCACCGGGCCTCCCTGACGAGACTCGAGAACTCGCTAACCGTTCGGCCACCCAAACTGTCCTGTTCACGCACTGCACGTCGATGGTGCCCGGCCGGTCCAGTGCCGTGCCGTCGGTGGACCAAAAGGAAAAGTAGATGCCAGGATAAGTGCCGTACAGTGTTCTCGCTCCGAAGCCCCGGCCGCCATTGGCGTAGCTTCGACGGAGCTTGCAGAGCGAAGGCTCTGTCGTCCGGCGGCCCACCGGGCGCTTCCCCTACCGTTCCGGCTGGTCGCTGCCGTCGCCAAGTTGCCTGCGCACCGCGCGTCATGCACAAGCGTACTTGTACCAACCACCAGGTGGCAAGGTCCACTACCACCGTGCTAGCTTATCTTTCTATGCAAGCGTCGCATGTGGCCACCATGGCTGGTTAATTTGAATGGCCCAAGCTGCTAGTGATTAACACGCCGGTTACTCTAGTAGGAGTGGTCAACAAAGCGTTCGCTAAGCCGGCGCCGCACGTTCTGCTCCAGCTTCCCGGGTCCCGGTAGTGCTGCGTGCTTTGTCACCTACGAAAAGGTCACGGCTCCCACCACCGGTCCGCACAAAACCACCGAGAGAGAGCAAGGGCGGGAGCGCCCATGCCCACGCGTGCGTGCGTGTGTCCTCTCCTCTTTGGTGCTGCTGGTCCGTACTCCGGCTTGTGGCCTCTGTCGCGGAGCTAGGCCACCAAGTCATCCGCGGCTTTCTTTGTCAACCATGGACATGGTTGGTTGAGGCTTGGGAGCGCTTTATGGCGGTGCTCGAAGCTGGTGGCTAATGTCGTTTGGCTGCCGCGCAATGATGCAGGGCGGGAGGAGGAAGAAGGGGGGGGAGGGGTCCAGCTCGGGCTCAGAGGCGGGCGACAAGGAGCAGCTCAGCCCCGTGGCCGTCATGGACTTCCCCTGCTTCGACGGCGAGGACGACGCCGGCCTGGGCTCGCCGTCCTTGGATGACAGCATGATTTCACGTGTCCAGAGTAAGTGAAATATTCTGAACCAGGAAGTACCAAGAAAATAACTTTACCACTAGTATATACGTGTCCGCGAGATCAATTCATCCGAAGAAAAATAATAGAGATAAGATGTCTCTACCATTAATTTAAGCAGAGAATATAAATAAATAAATTAGTATCAACCGATAATGTAATTCTTGATTAGTGTCACATGCTAAAATCTACTGCTAATTACTTTTAAAATTAAACGATACAATAATTTATATTTCTTAGAGAATTTTTAAGGATAATTTAAATCTCGAGATCAACACAAATATATGATCCACAATTATTTAGTCTATTTTAAAATCTACCAAATAATACTACGAAGTACTCCACTAATCACCGAAAGAAATAATAAGGCCTCCTTTGAATTGAAGAAATTTTTTCTTATTTCTACGTTTTTTTTAAATTAAACTGATTTCCGTGAAATTTCTGCACAATACCTGTAAAAATCCTGCATTTCAAAAGAGGCCTAAAAGTAAAAATAAAGTCTACGCGAGCGCTTAACTGAACAACAGGTGCTGGACTTGTTCCGGTAGTATCTCCGGTCCTCAGCCACGGAAAATGCAGAGGTCAGATTCAACCATGTATAGTGTGTCGTGTCAGTAGGGAAAAAAAAACTGCACGACATGAGCAAAGAGACACAGTCACACAGGCTGAGCAGTTGACCGTGCCTCCAGAAATGTTGTCTGGTGGAGTCAGAGTCCTCTCCTTTCATTTTTAATTGTGATTTTAGCTCTAGGCGTGAGAATCAAGAGAAGATATTCGGAGGAGAGGAAGGTATGCTTAATAGAAAAGATAGAGAATGTATTGGTAAGTGAAAAGTTATGTTAATAAAAAATATATTAAAAAAGAGAAAGTGTATTGAAAAGTGAGAACAAATGTATTTGAAAATAAACATTAAATGCTAGAATATCAAATAATTAAAATGAACAGAAGAAATACATCTTTTCATGTTGAATGCAGCATAGTACAATTGTATCCTTTTAAATATGTAGAGTACAGTTGCTAGCATTACTTATAAAAAAATATAAGCATTTCAAAGTTTAGTCACAATTAAATTTAAGATTTGATAATAATATCTTTAAAAAAATTTAAGAAAAGAGTTGCATATTATGAAAGTTTATTTTATGATAAATTTAGTATCATAATTTACAGACGAGAAAACATTAAAAAAATTTCCATTATTAATAATCAAAGTTATTTTTTCTTTGATCAATATTAAAAATGCTTATATTTTGAGACATCCTCCCTCCGTTCTTAACTTTTGATCTTTTGTTTTATTCAAAAAATTAGTTCAAATATGTAAAATTTTAAGTTGTGATTCAGATAACTCTAATGATTAATTAAATTATAACAAAATATCTAATTTTTATCAAAAACTTTTGAATAAGACGAATGATCAAAATTAAAATTAAAGTCAATGGGCAATATCAATTTAATAACGAAGGGAGTAGGCAGTAGTGTGCGGTAGTCTTGTGCGGTAGAGAGAAATTTCATGGGTTTAATGCTGTCATATCATAATAAGAGTAGGTTTACAACGATTAAAAAAAGAGAGTAGGTTTACAATGTTACCGAATTACTGTAAAAAGATATTGAGAACAAGATACACTCTTCAATTATTCTCAGACATTATTTTCTTAAAATTAATACCAGATCTATTATTTTTTTTTATAGTGGATCTACATATTAAAGTACTTTTTAGTAGATAACTCAATTTTTAACTGTTATATCTAATCTAGTATACTACAATAAACAATTATTATTAACTTCAAAAACTGTAACAAGCCTACGATTTGCTCCAATCTCTCCTCTGTTCCGTCTTATGCTCGACACGATACGGGCGATATAAAGCCAGTCAGATTTGCTTCTTGTCATCATGCAGGAGGGAGAACGGCGCAAAAGATCCGACGGTTCGGAAGCCTCGACGAGCTAGTCCCAATGGACCTCGAGGCGCACCTCGCCGCCAGCCCCGACCACGACGACGTCCCAGCAGCGCGGCAGCTCCCGCGTCATGCCGATGAGACGACACCGCCGAACCCAACAAGGATCAGGAACGGCGCCAGCGCCGACGTCCACGACGAACCAGGCCTCCTCGCGCGGCTCATGGACACGGTACCGGCCAACAGAACGAACGACGTCACCCAACGACTTCTGCTCGATTACTTTGTCGAGATGAAAGTGGAACGGCGCTCGCAACCACACAGCGCACCGCAACGAAAGGCCGCCGAACGGTTGGGTGACGACGACGGTGAGATTCTGGCCGCGGCCAGGAGATGGTTGCTGGACGGCGCCGGGGCCGAGCGGTGGGGCTTGGAAGACGTGCTGCGCGGCGGGGAGGCCGTCCTGGCGGAGATGGAGCGGGGCCGGCGGTGGATGCAAGTCGGCGAGGAGGAGCGGGAGGTGGGCACGGTGGTGGGGAGACTGCTGATCGATCAGATGGTGGATGAGATGGTCAGAGATTTGCTTGTGTAGATTATGTTTGGATGTCTATGTGGAATGCAATAGAATATGTGCAGTAAATAGTGAAGAACTCTGTTGACTGATCCATCCGATTCCCGGACAACCTTTGCCTTCAAATATGTACAAAGAACGACCGTGATTTTTTTAGCACGAGGGCACGATCACGCTCGAGTTTTTTTAATTAGGATCAAATACATTGACCAGAAACACGATGTGAGCTGCTGTTTGTTTTCAGTCTATCTGTAAGCTTCCGGTTAATGAAAGTTTATTCCATCTTACAACAGATTTGTTGATGCATTCGAAAATCATCCGCGTGCAAAGCAATTTCAAGATTGGCAAGTAAACTCTCCTGCTTGCTGTTTCCAGCGAATCGGACCCATGCATCTACTCTTTCCGCTCTCTGTAAAAAAGACTCATCACAACTCGTGCATGTCCAAATTATACTCTGAATTGCCCCTGCTTTCTGAATCACCATGTCCTGGATTCCTTGTCGCTCATCTTTGCACTGCAGAACAACCGCGCATTTTTAAACATCTACTCTCAATCTACCGATCAGCTAACCCTGAATATATAAACGAGCCGATGTTTTCTCTCATCTTACCACTGGTGCTGCGGTGATCGCCTGCGAAAATGGCGGCGCCTGGGCTTCCAAGCTCAGTGGCACTGGCTGTAGCAACCGTTCTTGCCTCCCTGTGCATCGGCGCGCTCTCAGAAGATGGTGCGTGCTGCGGTCTCCATACGTGTTCTTCTCTGCTTTGGATTTTGAGTTATTTGCATTAGAGTGAATGTCGTGTGTCCGTGCAGATCGACTGGAGAACCTGCGGTTCGTGCGGCGCGCGCAGGACGCGCCGCTGGTGTCGAGCTACAACTACATCGTGATCGGCGGCGGCACGGCGGGGTGCCCGCTGGCGGCGACGCTGTCGGAGCACTCGCGCGTGCTGCTCCTGGAGCGTGGCGGCCTCCCCTATCGCAACATGTCCAGCCAGCAGCACTTCACGGACGCGCTGGCGGACACGTCCTTCGCGTCGCCCGCGCAGCGGTTCATCTCCGAGGACGGCGTGGTGAACGCGCGGGCCAGGGTGCTGGGCGGCGGGAGCTGCCTCAACGCCGGGTTCTACACGCGCGCCAGCAACGACTACGTGCGCGCCGCCGGGTGGGACGCGAGGCTGGTGAACTCGTCCTACCGCTGGGTGGAGCGCGCGCTGGTGTTCCGCCCCGACGTGCCCCCGTGGCAGGCCGCGCTCCGCGACGCGCTGCTCGAGGTCGGCGTCACGCCGGACAACGGGTTCACGTTCGACCACGTCACCGGCACGAAGATCGGCGGTACCATCTTCGACAACAACGGGCAGCGGCACACCGCCGCCGACTTCCTCCGCCACGCGCGGCCCGGGCGCCTCACCGTGCTGCTCTACGCGACCGTCTCCAGGATCCTCTTCAGACAGCAAGGTGCGCACGTGCACGTGATCTTCTATACCGAACTTTACTCTGCACACGGTCGCACTGTACTGAACTTGAAGAATCTGTTACTATGACAGAGGGCGTGCCGTTCCCGGTTGCATACGGTGTGGTGTTCACGGACCCGCTGGGGGTGCAGCACCGGGTGTACCTCCGGGACGGCGCCAACAACGAGGTGATCCTGACGGCAGGCACGCTGGGGAGCCCGCAGCTGCTGATGCTGAGCGGCGTCGGGCCGCAGGCGCACCTCGAGGCGCACGGCATCCAGGTGCTGGTCGACCAGCCCATGGTCGGGCAGGGCGTGGCCGACAACCCGATGAACTCGGTGTTCATCCCGTCGCCGGAGCCCATCGCCCTCTCCCTCGTGCAGGTCGTCGGGATCACCAAGATGGGCAGCTTCATTGAGGGCGTCAGCGGGTCAGAGTTCGGCATCCCCGTCTCGGAGGGCACCCGACGCTTCGCCCGCAACTTCGGCATGTTCTCTCCTCAGGTGCGATCCGCTTAGCTTCGCCGCCTTGCTTCAATGCTTGCTTTCTTCGATGCCGAGAATGTAGTTTTCGTATCGACCGTCGTGTTCACGCAGACTGGGCAGCTCGGCACGCTGCCGCCGAGGCAGAGGACACCAGAAGCACTGCAGCGCGCGGCAGAGGCGATGCGGCGGTTAGACAGGCGGGCGTTCCGCGGCGGCTTCATCCTGGAGAAGATCCTGGGGCCGGTGTCGTCAGGGCACATCGAGCTGCGCTCCGTCGACCCGCGCGCGAACCCAGCCGTGACGTTCAACTACTTCCGGGAGCAGGAGGACCTTGATCGGTGCGTGCACGGTCTCGAGACGATAGAGAAGGTGATCCAGTCCCGGGCCTTCGCCAACTTCACCTACGCCAACGCCTCCGTCGAGTCCATCTTCAGCGACTCCGCCAACTTCCCCGTCAACCTGCTGCCGCGGCACATCAACGACTCGCGGACGCCGGAGCAGTACTGCAGGGACACCGTCATGACCATCTGGCACTACCACGGTGGCTGCCAGGTCGGCGCTGTCGTTGACGACGATTACCGGGTCTTCGGGGTGCAGCGGCTACGGGTGATCGATAGCTCCACCTTCAAGTACTCCCCCGGCACGAATCCACAGGCCACCGTCATGATGCTCGGACGGTAACAGATTTCTCTTACTACAAAGCATCTGAATGTATTTTTGCTATGAAATGAGCTCAATTGAGATGATCAAACCTACTCTTCTGAATCCATGCAGGTACATGGGAGTGAAGATTCAGGCTGAGAGATGGAAAAAGAACAAGTAATTTCAGGATGAAATAGGTGGTGATGACACCTGACACAATTGTAACTGGGTATCTGCTGTAGACTAGACTTTATTTCTTTCTTTGTTTCTTTTAATAATATATTTTACTCTTTTCTAGACACAATTTGAGTTCCTGCTAGTTGATTCTGAATCGTTGACACCCCTCGAGATGCATCACTCAGCATTTTAGAACAGTAAAACAGTGAACTAATCAGCGATGGTAATTCTAGAAAAGTGAACAATGGTTCAGACAGCTGCAGTGTTCATTTACACTGGCAGGACTTTCTTTATTCAGATTTACGCGGAAAGGATATGCCTGATGTAGTTGCTACTAGTGGCGTCTCCCTGAACACAGGGATCTGAGATGAAACCCCATCAGTTTTTCTGTACGTACAAGAATCAAATGCGAGAACTGCATCGGCCAAGTTAATGCGCTAAGTAACACAATGCACAGAACGAAATAAAAGGTGAAGAAATAGATTCCCCGTTAGATTTTTTCCCTACTACTCTACTTCCCAGAAATCTGTAACTCCGGAAATTCCTATCTGCGCTCTCAACAAATAGCAAATGCTCTTTGTTCTGCTGCTCAACTAGGAAGTTTCTAGCAAATAGCAACTATATAATGACAGCCAAAAAATACATATTGAGATTTCCTGGATGGCCAGAAATGAACCACAAATGTTTCCACCCCAAATCTGGGAATGCTGTGCATCCTGGCAATGGTTTCACCGTGCCATTACAGTGAATACTAAGGATACTGCATGAGGTGTCAGTGTGACCTCATCGGCAACGAACTACATTTGATCGACGACGAACTACTACCCGCCTCATGCATTCCAGTACTCTTCCCCAACATGCCGGCCGTACCCTCATGCATTCCAGGCTTTCTGGATGGTCGAATGTTTCCTCAATAGCACCAATATGTTCAGCCCATGACATTCTGTAGCCATAAATCTACATGTAAAACCATCAAATTCGATTTACTGTGCAACTTCATATGCATCAGTTGCCGCTACGGCATCTGCTCCTGGAACATGCCAACGCTTACTAAACCAATCTATAGCACTAGACCATGAATCTCCTATTCTCTCTAGCTTGTTCCTGAATACTAGTAGCAAGCAAGAATAGACGATTGGGCTTGCATGCAGGCATAGTTCAGGGAAACAACAGTGTATTGAGCGAAAAATTCCAAACAAAAGGTTAAAAAGTTCCTGGTAAAATTCAATTGCAGAGACAAATTCAATATGATGCAGCCCAACAAAGCCATGTGGTAAGTTCGACCATTTGACAGTCGCTGGATATTTGTGTGACAGAACCGCCCCAAAACACTGGTAGCTCGCTTAGGATGAATCTCGAGTAATATTGGACAACAATATCCAAATAGTACAACACGAGTGATATTATAAAATATAAAAAACAACTTAACTCTTACAGTAAGTTCAAGTTCTTATAAAGAAAGAGCTGAAAACATAGTTTTTAAAACGGCGCGGAAGTAAAACACACACACGACGGTTTATTTATTCTAAGACATGCATTGCCCTAAGACATAGTTCACTCCTCGCGATCGAAGGTTGGGGAGGCAGGAACCGGTTCACAAGGCCAGTTTACAGAGCTTCTCCTACCCAATCCCCTTTGTCGCAACAGTAACACCAGCTACCTGAAAGAGAAACTACACCACAGCAAAAAGGAGAAACAACAAACCGTGAGTACTAATTACTCAGCAAGACTTATCCATCAAAAATGGCTGACTACAGCCGACTCCTAAGCATGAAAGGCTGACTCATAGGGATGGCTCTTTGCTTAAAATACAGCACTATCAATGGATTCTTACTTTTAACTTTTAGCAGTAAGTTAAGTTACGGAATGTAAATTTAATTTGCACCGTAACTATGGCAAGAATGGTGGCCAAGCAGTTGCTAATAAACTAATCAAACAATCCATATTATTATTATTAGCCCAGTTGTTACTACGACATGACGCAGTGAACAAGTGATACTCGTTACTGTGAGGAGCAACGATTATAATCGATTTACACCAGCTGAGAAAGATCTAAAATACACGACACGTACGCGCTTTCCAGAAACCGCACGTGACCACATTTCACAGCAATACCATAGTGTCGGCCCGAGGCCTACCGCTCCCAAGCACATAGTCCTCCCTGTGATCACCACGCCGGGTGCATCCATAGTTAGATACAAGGCTTTTCTCTGCTACCCGCCGAAAAAGTGGTAGAGGACGTCCAACCACTACGGTATTGAGCTACATCAGTTTTTTGGGTCCCATGTCTCTAGTATGCATTCGGTATTGTTCAAACTTGCTCAATAAGGTCACACTCGAATCGGTCCTTAACCGATATTGATAGGGCTACGACACACCGGCCATGAGTCCACACAGAAACATGCCTCCGTGCCATCCTATTCCCTGCCCGATCTCAGGTTAATAGTGTGGTAATAAAGCAAACAGGATAACAACCTATAGATCGCGAGTAAGATTTTTCATTCACTCGACTTCTAGCGTCAAATTTACTTAGCCTAACTCTAAATCGAGTTATCTGTACCAATATACATTCAACATGGGTAATTGGCATTATCATACAGTCCAAGGTTTACAAACAACTCCTACAACATAATGCACGGTACATTAACCATACAATACATAGTGATAAAATAAAATTTAAAACAGGGTTAATGCATCGAGGCTTGTCTTCGGTTTGTTGAGGGTTAGCGCAAACAAAAGGAAGCTTCTCAACGACGGACGACTCCGGAGCAACCAAAGCAAGTTGCTGACCTTCTCTGACGATTCTTAAATGCATGAAATGATATGCGGTGTGATTAGGTATGCACCTAATAGCATTCTAATATTTTAACTCGTCATCGCATGCGACGAGAAGTTCACATGCGATGATATGATTATGAATGCATATGTCAAGGAGTGTTATGCGAATGCTTTCATACAAAAAGGGCTTTATTAACTTAACATGATATCTGTAATTATGTGGCAAGATTTAAATTTTTACTAAAGGAATGATTTTTCTATAGTATTCTATTTGGTCCTAATAGGGGAACTATTTCTAAATCTTGTTAATATGGTTTTTGGGGACATAAATCACAAATTTAGTTGCTCATAATATTAATAAAGCTATAAACTAATTTTTGGACCAATTTTATAATTTATTGCAATATTATGAATTTCTAATGAATTAATTCGTATCTAAGAGTAATAAATTATTTATAAATAATATATAAGTATATAAATTCTAAGTAACTTTAAGATGACATATATTAATCAGTAGAACATAATTATGCATTTTTCACATTTTTAATATGCATGCAAATGGATATATGAGTTACTGTATGATGCACTCTATTTAATTAAAATAATTATTGAAAATGCAGAAAAATGCACCTTTGATAGTTCTAAAATATTCTAGATGATGAGAGGATTCCAACGGTATATTATTTGTAATTTTTTGGGCTTATATGCATTTTCTATGATTTTTGCAAGTTTTTACGAATTTCTGCGCAATTGAAAATTGGATTTTCGGATTTACGGGAGTTTGGATGCCATGTGGCGATCCGCGAGCGCAGCCGCACTGGGGCGCACTGGAAACACTGCCGCACGGGACCAGGCCGCGTTGTCACACGAGATCCCGGCGCCAGGGGTCGAGTTGGCCGAACCAGCCAAGGCGGCCGGGCGGCGGCGCGCGTCGGCAATCTCGCCAGAGCGCGTTTCTCGACGGTCGCGCGCACGGGCCTGGAGCCAAAATAGTCGCCGCAGCCTGGGGAACTCGGTGAGGGGGTCGTTAGCCGGAGAAGCTCACCGGAACAGGCCGACGACGAGAGGAGGCGGCGGTGTAGGTTCGGTGGTGTGTAGAACTCGGACCCGTTGACGAAATCCCGAACAACTTTCTCCTAGAGCTCGAGGGCGACGAGGAGAAGACCGGCGTCTAGGTTGTCGCCGTCGGAAAGGTCTGGAAGGGAGTCGTCGGCATTGAGGGTAGGGGTCACCACGGCGCCGGCGAGGGTGAGCTCCAAAATCCTGCAAATCCGGCCACAAAGCGGTCGATTGAGGAGCCCAGTAGATGTTCGGGGAGAGAGGGGAGGTCGGAACCGAAAGGAATCAAGCGGAACTCGCCGGAGCTCACCGGATTTGGTCGAAGAACGGCCGGTGGTCCGAGAACTCGTGAAATTGGGAAAAAATTCGATTCTGGTTGTCGTAGCTCGCGGATGGAGGAGATACCACGATAGGAGGTGGAGGATGGGGGCAGCGCACCTGCTCGCCGAGGATGGTGGCTGGAACGGCACTCGACGGTGGCTCTCCGAGGAGGAATGGTGTGTTTGGTCGGGGAGGCAGTGAGCGAGAGTGAGGGACAAGATGGAGAGCGAGAGAAAGGGACGTCGAGGGAGTCTCATGGGGGAGGGACACGGGGAGGGACTCGTGTCCTTTATGCCTCAACGCGGGGTGTCGTGGCCAGGCTGCATGCCGGCCACGGACGGGGGCGCGCTGGCCGTGCGCGGTTGGAATAGGAGCAAGAAAGAGAAATAATGGGACTGACAACTGGGTCCCACGGCCTTTTTCTTTTTCCCGAATTTTCTCGGATTTTCAGTGCATCTTTCTGTTTTTATCCGAAAAGCGCACTTTCTGAGCCCCAAGATTTTTGAAATTTTGCAGGATGATAAAACATTTAAAGATGAACAACTTTTATTTTGGGGTCAAGTTCAGAATCGAAATAAATAAAATGATATTTAATTTTTGAAGACAGGCTAGCTTTTAAAGGAAAATAAATTATTTGAGACTTTTAAACCTCAAATAAAATTTTCCAAAAACTCCTCAAATTCAAGTGGTTGCAAGAACATTCAAGAGAGAGTTTTGTTTCACAATATTTCATTGAAAATTTTGAACTCACATTTTGAATTTCAAACTTAAATTTGGGACTAACTTGAAATTAGGTTTAAATTCTTTCGAGCTCGAATTTTTGAGAATTTCGAATTCGAATGGAGCGTTTTATTATTCGTAAACATGAAGTGTTACAATTTGTGGGTTCGCCAACATTGAACTCCCTAGCAAGTTGACGGTGCGGTCCTTCAGGAACAATAACTTGATTTGTCTGAACTCGGAACACGCAACACTCGTTCCTGCTACATTTGCATCCGCAGTTCTGTGGTTCCCATACTACGGAGCAGCACTCATACTACGGAGCAGCACTCTAAATGGCAGCTGCTCGTACACGACCTCCAGATCTACCAACAGTAACAGTTGCCGGAAGCGGCGGGAAAGACAGGTTCGCACAAGCGCATGTGACAGACAGCCCAAAAGGTACATTTACATATGCACTGCTAGTAGTAGTAGTATATGCACGTCGCTTTGTTGCCTACTGTTTGGCCAACATTTGCACAAACCCAAGGTGCAAGGCTGGAATCGCAGATCGGTGCCAAAGCATACCGGGTCACATGTGTTTTTAGGAGGGTCCTGATGATGATCAGATCACGGCAGTTAAAAAGGGGCGGTTTACTACGTAGCGTCAGCCTCGTCGTGGTGGATCCGTGAACCTTGTACTGGTACTGTACTACGGCACCACCAAACGACAGCGTTCTTCAGATCAGCCGGTGTTTCGGTGGCACTGCATCGTCGCTTTCGTTGCCATCATAGTACAGCAGCTGAGATTCTAGGAAAAGGCGATCAAAAGATCGTGTTTGGTGGCACTGAAACTGAACACGTTGTAAATCAGCTATGATTGTTGACGTGCTCAACCATGTGCTGACAGTTCGAAGAAATCTTACTCGTAATACATTTTTTCTCTTTTTTTTTTTGCATTTTTTCGACGTCAGATGTGGATTGAGTCACCAACAAAAGTTGCAAAAGAACAGGTGAAAGGAAGCCAAGTTTGTGGGTCGTGGAACTATTCCCCTTGTTCACATTTAGTAGTATCATTTTAGCTCTCAAGAATAAGGGTATGTAAAGTATTGCACAGAAAAAATGAGATAGAAATGTAAAGTGTTAGAATGATAATTAAATATAAATGCAATACTCCCTTGGATGCTATAATTCTTGGGTGCTGTTTGAGAAGAGGGAAATGGACGGTGGGATTGGATTTGGGAAGAGAAAGTGAAAATCTACGCCCTCCATTCGTCCATTTTTTAAAATCTCAACTATTCATCTTTTTCAATCCCAAACCCATTCAACATTTTTCATTTACCAAACGCTAAGCCACATTGATGTTTTGGACATGTCTTAGGTCAAACTATATGAATTAATTTGTCTTGAAAAAATCTTTTATAAAAATATACATATTCCACTTTTAAACAAAAATTTCTGAAAAAAAATTTGGATTCAAAATTGTATTTTAAAAATTGTGTTATTGTCTAAAACATCGAAAAGATATGAAACCGAAGGGAGTATGCATTTTGAAGGTTTATGCTCCAAAGTCGTACTACTAGCTTTATTAATTCCCGCTATTTACAGAACAAAATTGCAGCTGAGATAGCATACATGAGGTGGAAGAAACTCCGGTACATGCTGCGGTACACCTACTGTACGTAGTAGCAGCGAAATTAGCAGCAGTCTATGAACACTGGGAGCAGAGGAAGTGCGGGCTACCCCTGACAATCGACACGCTTCGCTGTTGTGTGAAGCGCGCTCCCTCACAGCCCAGGCGGCAGCGACCTTCGTCGCTCTGACGATCGTCAGAGGATCCGCTTCCGCAGAGGAGCCCCTCTGTTCGCGCGTTTACTGTGTCTTCCCTGAAATCATAAGCGGGCTCCTCACGATGTAGTAGTCATCGTCGGAGACCCACTTCAGGTTACCCTCGGCGCCGGCGACGTTCGGCTGGCCGGCCCAGCGCACCGTGACCGTGAAGCTCTGCGTCTCCTTCAGCCTCGTGAACCGGAGCATCCTCGGCTGCACGATCACAGACACGTCCTTAGGCATTTCGACGACGGCGGTGTACACGGAGTTCGGCTTCCCGACGTTGGTCACTGTCCTGTTCACAGTGATGGGCTGGGACAGCAGGTTCACGACGAGGGACGGGTAGTTCAGCTCTGCTTCGGTGATGGTCTTGATCTTGCCGCAGGCGACGGGGCGGTGCGCGATCTCGGTGACGCCGTCGTCTCCGAGCCCCAGCCCGCACAGGTAGGGGATGTAGTCGTCGGCGTGGATGTCGTACACGAGGCCGGGGTCGAAGGCGAGCGCGGGGTTCACGTAGCCCGCGCCCATGGCGTAGAAGGTGGCGTGGC
This sequence comes from Zoysia japonica, assembly GCA_001602275.1. NCBI lineage: Eukaryota > Viridiplantae > Streptophyta > Magnoliopsida > Poales > Poaceae > Zoysia > Zoysia japonica. Next base: position 933,574 of record BCLF01000102.1, on the reverse strand, counting down.
GGTATTGCTCGTCTTTGATGGGCACGCCGGTGCGGTCCACCGCGTCCGAGGTGGTCATGATCGCCGACTTGATCGCCGCGGGGGACCAGTCCGGATGCAGGCTCTTGACGAGCGCGGCGACGCCGCTCAGGTGCGGCGTCGACATGGACGTCCCGGACTCGACGAAGAAGGAGAGGGCGGCGCCGTCGGAGAACTCCGTGTGCGACTCACTCGGCGCCCACGCCGCGAGGATGTTCATCCCCGGCCCGGTGATATCCGGCTTCAGGATGCCCGGGCTGGCCTTGCCCGGCCCGCGGGATGAGAAGAACGTTACTGTCGGAGACGGGTACGAGCCGATGATCGTCCCCTTGAAGAGGATGCTCGCCGTCGCGTTGGCCGTCGAGTTCAGGTACGACGCGATCTTGGTCCCGGCGTCGTGGCTCACGTGCGACGCCGGGAGGACGTGCGCGTCGGCGAAGGTGGTGAACCCCTCGACCGCCTTGTTCATCACAATCATCCCCACCCCGCCGTACGCCGCCACGGTCTGGCCCGCCTCGATGCGGCCGTCGAGGCCCCTGCTCTCGCAGAGCACCACCTTGCCGGCCACCTCGGTGTCGCGCAGCACGCTGCAGTCGCGGCTGGTGTCGGAGCCGTCGGCGCCGGGGTACACGAGCGGGAGCGGGTCTTTCGCGGAGTTGTTCCCCGGCTGGAACAGTGACTCGCCGTGGAACTCCTGGCCGTTGCCGAGCTTCACCGTGGTGCGTATCGCACGGTCCATGGTGCCCGCCGCGACGGTGAGCATCCACGGCGCGCCGTTGCCGACCGTGCCGGGATCCGGGCCCGCGTTGCCCGCGGCGCAGCTGACGACGATGCCGCGCTCCATGGCCTTGAACGCGGCGACGGCGATGGGGTCGTAGTTGAACTGCGTGCTCGAGTACGCGCCGATGGAGAACGAGAGCACGTCGACGCCGTCCCGGACGGCCGCGTCGAGCCCGGCGATGATGTCCATGATGGAGCAGCGGTTGCGCGTGCATACCTTGTATATCGCCAGGTGCGCGTGCGGCGCCATCCCGGACGCCGTGCCGTCGGCGTTGCCCCTGACGTTGGCGTTCTCGACGAAGTTCCCCGCGGCCGTGCTCGCCGTGTGAGTGCCGTGGCCTGCGTCGTCCATCGGCGGCGCCGTCGTGTTCATCGCCGCGCTCCCGAACGCCCGCGCCCCGATGATCTTGTTGTTGCAGCCGCCGCCGGCCACCGCCTTGAACTCGCACGTGCCGTTCCACCCCTTAGGCGGCGGCTGGATCCCGTCGTCCTGGAATGAGGGGTGGCTTGGCAGGATCCCCGTGTCCAGGATCCCAATCACCACTCCCCGGCCGAACCCGGACCGGCTCCAGAACCCCTCGTTCCCGAGGTGGAGCCCGAGGAAGCCCGGCGAGCGGGTGGTCGCCAGCGGCAGGAACACCTCCGGGTACAGCCGCGCGCACCCGTCCGTGGTCCGCAGCGCCTCCGCCTCCTCATCCGTCAGCCGCGCGGCGAAGCCGGTGAAGACGTCGCGGTACGAGTATATAATCCGAGGCCCGTCGTCGCCGTCGGCCGCGTCCGGCGCGGTCACCTGCGGCAGGAACGAGCGGTGCCACTCCTCGACGTCTCCGCCGCCGCCGTCCCGCGGCTTGAGATGCACGACGTAATTCTTCCGCTCCTGCAG
>BCLF01000102.1:910871-930570 GCA_001602275.1 Zoysia japonica | reverse complement strand
AAGTACTATCTTTTTTCGACCAGAAAGCTTAGCTCTTTTGGAACTGAAATCAACTGTTTCCCCTGCTGCAATGCAATCCTTAGCATGCTTCCATACGGTTTGGATTTGTTTCCTATTAACATTGAATAAACCAGCTACTTTTGTGGTTGTTGTCCTTTTCAGTTTTCCATTGTTGCTTCTCATAAGTAAAGCTTCATAAATTGCGTGCTTTTCATGCCTTTTTAAATTCTTTCTCCTGACAACACTTCCATTTCCATGTTCTTGACCACTAGATGCATGGGGTTCCTCTTTCTCAAACACGACATCAACATGGTCATTATAGACAAGGTTATCAACATCATCTACATGCTAGCATACAAAATCTACGTGAGTACACTTCTATTTTTTCAAGAAACATGCTGTTAAGTAATTGATTCATTACCTGCTTCATATGCATCAATGTTTAGATCAAATGATTGTCCTCCCTGTCCAACATGCGTTTCTTCCAACAAGGAGGCAGCAAAGTGCAGGAATCTGCATGCAGGCAGAAATAAGGTTTGAGAACATGATTTGTACTCTTAACACATGTATGGTTAAAACTTTGCATTGCTATAAAATGTCTCGTATTAACAACTCCATGTAGTACCTGATTCGTATGGGTCAAGTGCTTCTTCGTCATCATGGATATCACCAATGTCACATGCTTTCTCCTCGTGTTCCTGGGCGCCACCACCCTAGGAAAGCTGATCCAGGTCTGCAGCAACATGGTGAAATTCTTCACCATGTTCTTCCAGTGCTGGAAAGTTGAGGTCAATGGCCATGGTGGTCACAGTTTGATCAAGGCTGCTACGAGTGTGTATTTAAAGGCTACTGCGCCATTTGTAATTTGAATTACCGCCTTCTATTTCACATAGTATTGGAATTCTGAGTTGACGGTAAAAACAAAATTTTAGTGTATGCGTGTCTTATTTTAGCGATAGCAGGCTCTAAAAAGTGAGTGAATTCGGTCATTCTCAGCAATTAATGCTTTTGCATGCTTCAACGGTTAGTGAAGGTTAAAGTGGTAATATTTCTCTGCTGCTATTTTTTTTAAGTAAGTCCTCCGATACTTTATATTAAAGAGGACGGAGAGAGTACTATTTTTTTCTTCCATGAGCCACCGCTCCAAGCATTTCTGAATTGACGCGGGCATGTTGGGGTGGGAGAGAAAGGGACACGACCCCTGCTCGCTCCGGAAATCCGGTACCGAGGCCACATGTAGGCCGAGTCCCTGCGCCCGTCGGTGGCGCTAGCGGTGGCTTCCAAACGCGGATGCGGCGCCGGTGCTCGTGCCGACGCCGCGGTGCCGGCCGGTTTCGCACACCGCACCCGGCAAAACAAACTCCTGGGCCAGGGAGGGAGGCAGGCAGAGTCACGCACGCACCGTCTTCTAGGATGCGGACACCGGCGCGGCACGGGCGCACTCCAAGCCGCAGCGCGTGCCGCTTGATCTCGAGCAGATTAATCTTTTCGCTTTTGTTCCGCAGCGTCCGGCTCCGGCAGTCGGGCTCCCCCCGAGGATCAAGCCACCCGTCCACCCCCTTCCAAAAGCTCCGCACATGATGCAAAGCGCCGATGCGTAGCCGAGCGCGGCGTGCGTGCAAGTGAGAGCGGAAGCCCGTGGCGCAAGCATCCAAGGCGCCCCTGTGTCCTGTACTCCGGTTACCGGTAGTAGCTACCGCTAGGCCTGAACGTGGAGTAGATGCTCGCCACTTGGCTTGGCTGCTACGTTGGCAGCCGTGCAAGATCAAGCGCGGTACAAATCGAGCGTGACATCCTAGCGGCGACCTAGATTCTGCTGCTAATGCGCGCGGCCAGGAATTTTTGTGGCAAGTCAAGGACGCAGCGAATCAGGATTAGTTCGTGCTCTGTTCCCGGTTCTTGATTTGTTTAGTATTAGCGCGACGTCTCTGCAATGACCCGGATGGCGACGGCTCGGGTGAGCCCTGCACCGAGTGTGAACCCCTGCATGGAGGTGGCAAACTGGCACCGCGCCGTGCCACGGGGATGCGGATTGAGAGAGACGGACTGACGGCATAGTTTAGCGGTCGTGCTGGTTTGATTATTGGCCTGCCTAAGCGCTAGACCAGTGGTTGCTAATTAGTAGGTCTGCCTATGATTTTGATGCTACTCCCATCGATGGATTATTCCATTTGCTAGGTTTTCTTTTATTCCAGAAACAGAGTACTCCTACAGGATGCTTCTTGTTTGTTGGGATATCTCTTTCTCCTTGTTGGATCACGATCAAACAGGAAGCACAAGTGTCCTAGCCACTAACCTTTGGACAGGACGGCAGGGCGTTGGTCCGTATGGTACTGTGGAGTAGTCATTACTCCACATCTCAAGCGTGTTAATCAATGTCTCTAAATGAGCTGTCCCTGGAGAACAGTTACATATGCACCGCTTCAATGATGCACCAGCGGTGAATTGAGTAGAGTATATTACTTCTACTCCTACGTTGGAGTAGTTTGATTTGAAGCTGATGGATCTGTGCGAACGTGTCGTCCGGTTTATGCGTGCGCGTAGCAGTCATCGGCTGCTGTCAAGGGTACACTTGTCACCTGCTCAGGCGACGTCGAGATCATGATTCACATCGTGTCACGCGATGGTCGACACGACATGACGGGAAACATGAAATCCCGGGAATAACGTGCATGCTAGTAGCAGTCACGATTCTGGCGAGGAATCTGATATTTTCAGACAATCAGACATGGTCGTGTGGCAAGGAACGCCGATGCCACAACGGTGACGCTGACACTGCACGGGAAATTTAGGGGCAGACCAAACCGTTTTCATCGTAGTCTATTTTATCTCCAGCGAGGATGAGCTAAAAATTAGCGGTCACGATTTAGGCCGTTCATCTTATGTACGCCGTCTCTCGATCTTCTTCTTTAAAAGCGGCCGATGTGATATCAGTGTGTTGCCTATAACAGTTCACAGCTAGGTGAAGCAACAAAGTCAGAGGAGATCATATCTCTTGTCTTCTTCACACCATCGGAGCCACCACGTTATGTACAGGTAGGTCATTTTTTAGATGGATGAATGGTTGGAAAACTTATAAAGTGAACTAAATCCCTCCTCCATCACTACAAGAATATAAAATAATTAGTCATTATATTTCTAATGTTAGTCACAGTAATTATTCACTATATGTCTAATATTACTTACTATAGATATTTTACCCAAAAAAATTTAGTTGCACTTTGATGGCTAAAAATTTGTCACTATATGTATATAGTGATTAACAAGTGTATATGTTGGTTGGTAAAATTATAACAACTATAGAACCCTTAGATTGTAGAGTATATAGCTTTTAAATTAAAAAATAGAGTTTCATTCTGAAAGGCAATGAAAAAAAGCCTTTGACTTAACTTAAAAAGCAGATATAAAGAGAATAAAAACAAAATATATTTACCAATTAACGATTATATGCATTGGTGACTAAAAATACATGTTCAAGTAAAATAAAATATAAATCACTATTTATCAATATTTAGTGAGCCAATTTCTTAGTCAATAAACTCAGTGAAAAAACTCTATTTTCTTATAATACTTCTTATATTATTAGTAGTATAAATGAATTGGAGGGGGCTAAATTAAAAGGTCTTCTTAACATTACAAAGTGTCGTTACAGAAAGTCGCTGCTGATCACTTGTCCCTGCACATCTGTACGAGAACTTGTCTCTCGCGCAGTGTTCGCGCCGGGCCTGCGACGTGCCCCGGCACACTCATCTCGCCGTCGCCGTCAGATAGAGACCGTCCTCGATGTGGAGGGTGAGCATGGCGCAGTAGTTGACGCTGGCGTGCTCGCCGTCGCGGAGGCGGAACGCGAAGAAGCGGAGGAGCACGGCCGCGAAGACTTTCATCTGCCGGTACGCGAACTCCTTCCCCAGGCAGATCCTCGGACCCGCCTGGAAAGCTGTGAACTTGAACGGGCTCTCGGGCTGGAACTCGCCGTGGTCATCGAGCCACCGCTCGGGCCGGAACGCCTCGGCGTCCTCGCCCCACAGGTACTCCATCCGGCCCATGGAGTAAGGCACGTAGAACACGATGTCCCCCTTGCTCACGCTGGAGCCGTCGGGCAGGACGTCGTCGGAGAAGCACTGCTTGTTATCCTGCAGTATAGCATCGTGAATATATTTACGTAGTTGTTGGCACATGTCCCAAATCAACGGAACGACATTTTTATGAGCACGATGTAGCGTAGGCTCACCAGAGGAAGGGAAGGGTACAGCCTCAGCGTCTCCGAGAGCGCGGCGTGCAGGTAGTGCATCTTGTTCAGCGCCTCGTCCGTCAGGCTCTGCGCGAACTCGTCCGCGGACGCTGTCTCGCCGGCGTCGGTCGCCTCCGTGACCTCGCGGCAGATCTTCTCCTGTACCTCCGGGTGCTTGCACGCCATGTAGAGGAACCAAGCGAGCGCTCCCGCGGTCGTGTCCTTGCCGGCGATGATGACGCTCAGGATGATGTCTCTCAGGTACTTGTAATCCACCGTCCCAGATTCGTCAGTGGTTGCTCCGATTAACCTGGACAGCATGTCTTGCCTCGAGTCCTGTTAAATACAAAATCAGTGGAGAAGTCAGATCAGGCTGTGCAGTGGGCGTGCTAGATAGAATCAAGTGATCGAGGTGTCGAGGTATGAGGATTGTTACATGGTCTTGTGTCTTGACGTCGGAAAACTCCTGGACCCTGCTACAGATGCGCTCGTACACGTACGCGTCGACGATCTCGACACGCTCCTTGAGCGCCGCCTCGGCGCCGACGTTGACGAGCCTCATCGCCTTCCAGAACGGGCTGATGTAGCGGAGCATCGTGAACTCGCTCGCGTCGTCGAACGCCGCGGCGAAGCGGCTGCCCTCGGCCGACCCTCCCAGCGTGTCGAGGTCCATGCCGAACGCAATGGTGAAGATGGAGTCCATGGTCGCCTTCAGCATAAGGCCCTGACGACGGAAGATGAAACGTCAGCTAAAACCGATTTGGACAACCAGCAAAGCCTGAGTGAGACTTACCTGGAAGTCCACGGGCTGCTTCGACGCAGCGTGTGTGGAGACGACGCCGGAGAGCTTGGCGGCGTTCCTCTTGAAGATGGCGCCGCTGAAGTCGCGGAGCGCCCTCGTGGAGAAGTCGTAGCTGGCGATCTTGCGCTGCTGCTTCCACTTGTCGCCGTCAACAGCGAAGATGCCATCGCCGAGGAGATCCCTCAAGTTCTCGTAGTTGAACGTGCCCTGCTCCCATTGTTCAAGATGAGATGCGTCAGCAACTAAAGGGACACAGGGTATAAAAATATCCATAGAATATATTTTATCTGTGGTACAATTTTTTATCCAACAAATAAAGATTTTGAAACCCAGAATCCTGTAGAGAAATCGCTCGAAACTAAATTACGTATTTTGATGAGAAGGAGCCCATACCAATAGCAACATATTGTAGTTTTACAAATTTAATAAAATATGTTATTAATAAAAATCGTGTACTGCACTGGAAGGCTCGTTACGTCTTTGAGAGCAATGGACCTCTTAATTCCAGCCCAACCAAAAAATTGACCCTTTTGAATTTGAAGGTCTAACATGTCTGGACCGTGGACCTATTAATAATCACCCAAAAACACAAGTTTGCGCCTTCCAGAAAAGCTATTGGGACAACAAAAATTCACATCCACCAATGTTTCACAAAAAGAAATCTGTTTCTCAAAAAAAAAAAAAGTTTGTGGCAGGTCAGACATCAGTGATAATGACAATGAGCCTAAACTGTACTGTACCATCAAGAATTTATTTTGAAAATTGTCGCGAACGGATAAGATTTATTTTGGTGTCGACATCTCCTAGCGACGTTTGACGTTGACTTCCGATTGGCCGAAATATTGACCATTCATTTTATTTAGAAATTGTTGGAGAACAGTTTCTTCTCTTCATATAAATTCAGTTTTGAAAAGACTATCAGATACGAGACTGTTGAAGATGCTTCGTCATTTAAAAAAGAAAGCGACATGTATGCTTCACCGGTGAAGCTATGTAGAGCTTCAATGGTGCCAGTGCATCGGAGGAAAATCATACTTTTGGCGCCAATAAGCTTGATTTTGACCATTTGGGCCTATCTTAGCCTATACTTTGGGTGTTTGGCACCGCCATGGTGCTAATTCTAGCATTGCCCCCTGATCATTGCCATGTACCTAACCTATCGGTGGAATTGAGTATTGAAGAAAACGAGTGATGGGAGCAAGTTTACAAAACCGGTAGCCCGCTGATTTTCAACAATGCAGAAAATCGATCGGATAGCCAGTTTTTAAGAAAACCGTTTGGTTTTCAGCGCTTCTGTGAACCCTGAAGGGAGTGATTTCCGTGGAATAGGCGTACTGGCTCAAAGAATCATCATCTCTAGAGAATTGCCGTACTCAAACGTGAAGAACAAAGGGAAGAACGCCGGCATGCAGGCAACGAGCTAGTTGGCAGTTGTTTGAGCTCACCTTGCCGTAATTAGCAAAGTTCTTCCTGAGGATGTGCTCTACCACGGCCGGGTCGCACGTGTAGATCTGCCTCCGGCCGGCCGGCGTGAGCAGCTGGAAGGTTTTGCGCTCCCGGAACAGGTCCGTGTGGTAGTCGTGCAGCCGCCGGATGTGGTACATCTGGTGCAACACGGTGCCGACCACGGGCGCGTGACGCCTTGGCTTGCCGCCGCGCCTGCCGCCTCCGACGAGAAGGTAGAAGAAAGACCAGGCGGCGAGCAGTGTGAGGCCGGCGACGGTCAGAGCCATCGTGAAAGATGAAGAGGAGTTTTCGGGTCCCATGGCGGCGGCTCGAGGTAGATGGCGAGCTAGCCTTCGTTGATTGATGAGTTGGTTGGCTAGCTTTATGGCTTGGCCGGTGGCTTGAACGTTGCAAGCAAAGTTCGTTATATAGCCGTGAAGGGTCCTCTCTCTTATACATGGAAACGTTATATTACTCCTTTTTTTACTATTAAAAAATATCTGTTTGGATGCAAACATTTGGTATTGCGCAGCAAATTGGCACACGTCACCCAGTTTGGACCAGATGCTGTCTGGTCAATCCATAAATTAAATCAATATCTGTACGAATGGACTTATACGTCACAAAATTGACATAGTATACCAATTAAAGACATCGCGCGCAATAACTTTTTTTTCCCTAAATTGAAGATGAAACAAGCGCTCCCGTTCGATCTCTCGCAGCGCCACGCGGCAGCCATCAGATGTGGGTTTGCAGCGCGACTCCCCTGCGGACGGTCCGCAAGGAATTTTTTTCCCCAGAAAGGACACATCCAGTCGTGCAGAGTACACATACCTCACCAATTGTAGCACCTATCCTTGTGAGTATGAAAAATAATACTCCCTCGGTCTTGATTTATAGGTTATTTTAGAGCTGGGCACGAGAATTTAAGAGAATGAAAAAGATAAGATATGTTGAAAACGAAAAGAAAAAAAATAGAGATAGATAAGTATTAGAAAGAGAGAATGTGTATTAGAAAGTGAAAATAACTTATAGTTTGAGAAAATTTTTTGAGTCCAGAATGATTTATTATTGGGACGAAGAGAGTAGGAGTACAGGACACCATATGTTTCCATGACGAAGCTGTATGGAAGGATATAATTAATCGTTCTTGGTTGATGCCACGATGCTGTCGGCCGGTCACGTTGGTGTGGTGGTTTGGTTGGTGCGCTTTTGGCAGACGTCGACGAAGTCCATCCTGCAAAGGTAATGCCAGATGATCCATGCATTCCATGCATGTGTGACCGGCAATGCTAATCTGTTCATCATTTGCACACGTTTGCACGTAGTCTCTCTATGCAATGCACAGTGGCATAACTTTATCAAAGACGACACTGAATCCAGCACGCCACACATCACAGTTGACCGTACTATTTGTATATTCTGATCAGGTTTCGTCCAAACCGCCTGATACGTTTGACGCGACGGCGGTCAGAGCTTTTCCAGAACTATTTGTTCGATCCCTAGACTTCCATGCTGACCATGCAGTTGCGACCGCGCGGCCGCGCCGTCGCGTCACGCGCCCAGGCAGGCGCATGCACTCATCTCGCCGCCGCGGTCAGATGAAGACCCTCCTCGATGTGGAGCGTGATCATGGTGCGGTAGTTGACGCTGGCGTTCTCGCCGTCGCGCAGGCGGAACGCGAAGAAGCGGAGGAGCACGGCCGCGAAGATCTTCATCTGCCGGTACGCGAACTCCTTCCCCAAGCAGATCCTCGGACCAGCCTGCACGTGAATGAAGCATCAGGACAAACATCACTCTTCGTCAACTCAGAACGAACCCGCGATCGCCGATCGAGACACTCTATTTTGGTGTTTGATTGGAGATGGCGGGATGGTTTTGTGCGGACAAACAGAGTACCTGAAAAGCTGTGAATTTGAAGGGGCTCTCCGGCTGGAACTCGCCGTTCGCGTCGAGCCACCGTTCAGGACGGAAGACGCCGGCGTCCTTGCCCCACAGGTACTCCATCCGGCCCATGGCGTACGGTATGTAGAACACGATGTCTCCCTTGCTGACGGTGGAGCCGTCGGGCAAGACGTCGTCCGAGAAGCACTGCTTGTTATCCTGAACGAAACACCAAATGCAGATCAGCTCAGGCACAATACTCGGCACGTATATTCGAACACGTGGTTCGAGTGGCGGTTCACGATCGATCACAGTGCAAATCGTTGAAGAGTACTCACCAGAGGAACGGAAGGGTAAAGCCTCAGCGTCTCCGTCAGGACGGCGTGCAGGTAGCGCATCTTGTTGAGGGCCTCGTCGCTCAGGCTCTGCACGAACTCGTCCACGGAGGTGGTCTTGCTTGTCTTGGTTGCCTCCGTCACCTCCTGGAAGACCTTCGCCTGGACTTCTGGGTGCTTGCACGCCATGTAGAAGAACCAAGCGAGCGCCCCGGCAGTCGTGTCCTTGCCGGCGATGACGTCAGAATGATGTCTCTCAGGTACTTGTAATCCACCGTCCCGGACTCGTTCGTCGTTGCATGGATGAATCTGGACAGGATGTCTTGCCTCGAATCCTGTTTAGAAAGATGATCGATGGATGAGGGTGTCCGTCCGATCGATCAGAGCATAATTAATGTGTGTGCGCGCACTGGACAGAATGGAGGGGTCGATCGGAGCAGGTGGCTTACGGGGTCCTGTGCCTTGCCGTTGGCGATCTCCTGGGCCCTGGCACGGATGTGCTTGTACACGAACTCGTCGACGACCTTGATCCGCTCCTTGAGCGTTGCCTCGGCGCCGACGTTGAGGAGCCTCGCCAACTTCCAGAACGGGTTCACGTAGCGGAGCAGCGTGAATTCGCTGGCGTCGTCGAACGCCGCGGCGAAGCGGCTCCCCTCGCTCGAGCCGCCCAACGTGTCGAGATCCAGGCCGAAGGCGATGGTGAAGATGGAGTCCATCGTCGCCTTCAGGACAAGGCCCTGATATTCGAAGCACAATTCAGGTCGATGTCCGCAACAGCAAAACTCTTCGGATTAGAAGACTGATGCACGGTTCGGACAACGAGAATGAGGCTCTTTCACTTGCCTGGATGTCCATGGGCCGCTTCGACGCCGCGTTGGTGGACACAACGCCGGCAAGCTTGGCTGCCATTCTCTTGAAGACGGCGCCGCTGAAGTCGCGGAGTGCCCTCGTGGAGAAGTCGTAGCTAGCGATCTTACGCTGCTGCCTCCACTTGTCGCCGTCGACGGCAAATATGCCATCGCCGAACAAGTCCTGCGTGTTCTCGTAGTTGAACGGACCCTGTTCCAACATGTCGAGATGCATGCTAATGCTATGTCAGGCAACAAAACAAAAAATTGTTTTTTTTTACAATTATGCCAATCATATAAAACCTATTGATCCTCCCGTCTCTACTATTTATAGACTGTTCATAGACAGCAGCAAACTACAATAACACTTCCATCTTGGCTGTTCGCCCTCCCGCTTGAGTGATTGCAGCCTCCGTGCGCGACCTTATCATCTCTTTCCCCGCACGATGTCCCTCTCCTCCCGACTCGCCCCCATCCTTGCGCTCCCTCCCGCAGCCGCTCTGCCATCCCCGTCGCCTGTCGGTCGACCACAGCCGCTTGGACCTCCCGCGTCGCCCTCCCCCCGCACACCCCACGTGTTTCATGTCCATCCTCTAGCCGCCTTGCCCCCCTGCCTGCAACCATGCCAATCTTCCACTTGCCAAACCCTAGTTTCATATAAATTCCACAAATCTCACTGCATGGACCAAACTAAAACTTATTTTGCACTGCGATTTTTTTTAAGATAAAGAAAACATAACTTATTTCCATCCTCTGCATAAAACACACAGCGCAATTTTTGTTACAACTTTTTCAACCCTTTGAACTCACCAACACAAACAAAATAAAAAGTAAGCAAAAGAGAAAAGAACTAGCAAGCCTCAATTCATTATCCAGCCGTGAACTACATATACTTTCATGAGACTAACTTCTAGAGCTCCACTCACTGTTCTATTGTACCAAAATGAAGGTAGGATTTGGTTGACGAGGTGCGTCATCACAATTGACACATGAGAAAGGTACATGCCATCTATGACCTACAACCGATCTATTGTCAACATCTAATAAACTTCATTGACCCAATTCTAGATCAAAGTCCATATTGATACAAAGTTCTTTTTTCTTTTGACTAGCTTTTGAGATAAAAAAACAGCGCTATTTTTTGGGAAAAAATAAAGTAAACAAGATCTTATAAATGATGCAAAAGGTCTACTATACTATCCCCAACAATTCAATATCATATATTAGACTCTCAAACAAAAAATATTATCTACAATATTGCAACATCGACTCAGCAAACAGCTGTAGGATTGCCATACTGTTTTTCAGGCATCACCAAGCTAAAAGTATCAGAGAAAGGGGTCCCAAAAAAAATCTTTTTTAGAGAGAGAACAGGAGGGCCTAGGCACTACGTACTCGACGAAACACTCTGTCTCGTCTCTAGGAGATTAAAAAAATTTGTGTTGCGTGTGTGTGCTCTATCGATGATCCGGTGATACTTTCAACACTGACTGAGGACTCTTAAATATTTGCTTCGGATGGACTATGATTACGATTACTTGTCCAACCACATCTACTCTCTCACTTCTTAAACTGATGTCACAGTTGACTTTTACAAACAACTTTAATCATTTGTTTTATTCAAAAAATTGCTCGAATATGTAAAATTTTAAGTTGTGATTCAAATAACTCTAATAATAAATCAAATTATATCAAAATATTTGAAATTTATCAAAAAAATTAAATAAGACGAAAGATCAAAGTTGAATTTAGAAGTCATTAACGATATCAATTAAATAACGGAGGAGGTATACCACAGTAGCATATTCTTTGCAGTATTTCCCACGCAGTAGCCGTGGCTCTGCCAGGTCACATGTCAACCACTGATACTGCGTGGGTAGAATGGCAAAATGATTTCATTCCCTTTGGTCATGGTGGTTATGAATGGATTCTACTTGTGCCCAGCGACAATAAGCCAAATATGGTGATGTAACATCTGATTAAATGATATTCTAACATGTGGCAACAATAATTTTAAAATGGAGAGGGTAACTATGTAATGATTGAGATATGCTGGGGCTACGAAGTTGATAAATGAAAACTCCTATAGTTTGCAGGTGTTATGCTGGGACAAATAAAAATAGGTTGATCCGACATCTAGTATAAATTTAATAAAAACCTGTAAATTTATATTAGATGTGTGTTGGCGGGTTAGTCCACTTTCATCTCTAACCATCGCTAGTAGCTACTATAGGACTAGCGTTTTGCGCTTACCTTGCCGTAGTTGGCGAAGTTGGTCCGAAGGATATGCTCGACGACGACCGGATCGCAGGTGTAAATCTGCCTGCGCGACGCCGGCGCGAGCAGCTGGAAGGTCCTGTGCTCGCGGGAGAGATCCGTGTGGTAGTCGTGCAGCCGCCGGACGTGGTACATCTGGTGGAACACGGTGCCGACCACGGGCGCGTACCGCCTCGGCTTGCCGCCGCGTCGGACGAGAAGGTAGTATACCGACGACCAGAGCGCAAGTAGCGAGAGGCCGGCGGCGGCCAGGGTCGCGGAGGAGGTCCAGGCGGAGGAGGAGGAGAAGCTTTCTGTTTCCATGGCCGGCCGGGGCAGATGGGTAGACACTTTGTTAACTAATGATGATAACCTGTGGTTTGGTTGCTGGTGTGTGTTTGGACCTCGGACGCAGGTTGTTTATATAGCGGTGCTCTCCCCCTCTCCCTCTCTCTCCGAAAAGAATACCCCTTCCGTTCTTGGTCTTATTTAAAAAATATGATAAATTTCATATATTTTGTTATAATTTGCTTTATCATCAAAGATATATGAATTACAACTTATAATTGTTCAGATTTGAATTAATTTTTTGAATAAGACGAATAATCAAAGTTGATGTTTGTAGTTAATGGCAATATTAATTTGAAAATGGAGGGTACTACAGTATTTGATTACCAACGGACACATGATGTGTGATCGCTGACTAACGAACTGTACGAAAACACAGTACTTCTATGTTTGGGTTCTAACATAAATTTTGAATATCTATTTTATTTAAAAAATTAATTTAAATTTTAAAAAATATAAGTTGTAATTCAAATAATTTTAATAATAAAGTAAATTATAACAAACTACTATTTTTCTTTCATATTTTTTTAGACGTATTAAACCTTGGTACAAAGATCAAGTGAAAAGCTGTCATTCATTTTGGAATGCATGCCGCCAGTAATGTTTCTTTTTACCGCGTGATTACGGTGCTAGTAATTGTCAGAATTATGTACCTCAGGTACCTAAAGGTCCGGCACAGACGTAAAGGCCTAGATCCATGAGTACGGCCCACGGCCCAGCTCACGGTCCATGAAGAACCTCACCGTCGAGGTAAAGCGTTCCGGCGGCAGGTAAAGCTGCTCACCGGAGGGTAAAGTCAAACGGTAAAGCCATCTTTGTTCTCTGACAAAGGACAAAAGGACGATCGAATGACGCTGACCGTCTGCTTCAATGTCAGCGAGCGTCAAAAGATCAACTTCGCAGAAGATAACGGCCCCATCTGTCAGAGAGCCACCAAATACCATAGGAAACAAACCATGTAACCTCGGTCCGACCCCTGTATAAGGGGGTACCGGAGACGTTAGTTGACCAGTCATTCAATTTTAGTTCTCATTCACACCACACACGAGCGCAAGAGTCCTCCCCCGTGCAGGGGCCCTTCCACCACTGTAACTCTGTTACGAACTCATACCATACATCCACTTCATTCCTAGACGTAGGGTATTACGTCTCCGAGGTGGCCCGAACCAAGTTAACTTTTGAGTCTTTTTTACACTAGGCCACATCGAATACAAAGAGCGCATCTAATTTCTCTTCGATTACGTAAATTTTATTGTGTCGATGGTCAGAACATCGACAGTAATTAACCTTGCATGTGAATGCCCCGCGGGCATCTTTCGTTTTTCACGCGCGCTGCAGTTGAAAACGAATTTCATTGAACAATATGCAAAGATTACTTAATGTTAAAAGTTAACGGAACAGAAAGAGTATGCTCCATGTACGTGGTGCTGAAGAAGATGCCAGGCGGGAGATGGATTCGACGATTTGATACATGTCATCCACCCGGTTAGTCCTATATATAATCCGCACTCACCGCGATTAAAGTCTCAAATCATCAATTTTTTCAGGTTGATTGGAAGAGTGCGTATATAATTTTGAAGACACGCTGACCGATTGACTCCAGGCGGCACGTGCTGCTTTAGACACGGAAGCAGTTGGCCACTTGGCCTCGCACTGTCTACGTATAACCCGACCTCACGTCGCACTTGCCGTCCTGACTTATCGCCGGCGAAGCGGCTGCTTGAAAACTCCTTCGGGGCGGCAAGCTGCATGCAGAATCCATGACAGACCCGGAAGCTTGTTCGGGTCAGAGTTCGCGACACTTAGCAGCCTATCTAGTCACCTGATCCATGCATGCACGCCGGGTTATTTCACGAAGCAATGTCCCCGGAAGATACTCCTTGTCTCCTTTCGTCCATTTCAAGAACGAACAAGGCACTACAAGTCAGATCATAATTAGTGTCGCAAGCGTACATTAGCAATCATACCAACCAAATTAGTAAAATTCATAGGAGACTGCTTATTAGACCCTGACGCGTGATGGTAATTAACATCGTTTTAAAACACTAAGTGGAGAACGCTATGTAGTCTAATTATCCGCCACAAATCCTAAGACATTTTGTTTTGTAGGGAGGCGTCGTTTTAAAACACTAAGTGGAGAACGCTATGTAGTCTAATTATCCGCGACAAATCCTAAGACATTTTGTTTTGTAGGGAGGCGTTTCAGCCTTGGGTGTAGCATTTTGCATAGAACTTCACGAGCTTGTCCACTTCGAGGATGACACCTCTCACAAGTTTGTGCGCACAAAATCGGGAACTTTGGATTGCGAAATTTTTTCCTCAATTCTAGAGTTTCCCTACGATTCTATAAAAATATTGCGTTTAGGACATGTTTCGTTCCCGACGTCACCGGTTGCCACGCAGAAAAAGAAGACGTTTTATTTAAACCAAACCTGTCGCTGCCACAAGACCCACAACTTTTTGGAAGCTATTTTCTCGCAAAGTTTGACGCCATAAAAGAATGCCACAAACTTTGGCATGTAGTGATAGCCCAACGGGCCGTACTTTGTGGACTGGCCCAAAGCACAAGAAAAAAGCCTGGCCCAAGCACGGTAAGGCGTGGCTTATTTCGTGTGCAGGTCAATTCGGCACGGGCAACAGACGATGCTTGGGTCAAGGGATAGCTAAGGTTTACAAAACCGGTTGATCCGGTTCGATTTAGAACCTATTTGTTTGAGCTGGAGATTTTGATTTTTAAAAAAGCTGATTAGTGGCTAATTAAAAAGCTAGCTGATAGAGTAGTGACTGTTGGCTTTTGTAATATATAATTGACTTATCTGTACAGTAAAAGCTAAAAAAGAAACTCTAGAAGAGCTTTTCAGCATTTAGTTCATTTCTTCAGAAGTTAGCTTTTTTAACGTTCTAAAAGCCAACGTTTCAAAACTTTATTTGTTTTAGCTTTTCAGCTAGACAAACCAGTCTGAAAAGCTGAAACAAACATGGCTTAGGGGATCGATCGTTTTTTGGTTTAATAAATTCAAAAAAATTTGAAAATTCAAAAAGATTTGAAAATCCGAAAACCGGTCAAACCGATCGGTAAAGCGAAAAAACCGGTAAAAAACCGCTCGAACCGATTTGATTTCAAATTAAGAAAAGGTAAACCGAAAAAACCAGTCGGTAAACTAAAAAAAACTGGCTGATTTTCTCTCAAAAATTTTGATTTTTGAATTTGTCCAGTTTTCGAGGTTTACTATAGCGGTTTTTCGAATTTCTTGAAAACCAACCAAATCGCCAAACCGCGGTTTTCGACACGTGACCGGTTTCTGAAACCTTGAGATAGCCTGATGAGACCCGATTAAAATTTATTAATTATATCTTTTTTTTATATATAGTCAAATAATATGATATGGTATGGTGGTAAGGTTGATGCCTCACTTTCTTTGGTTGTGAGTTTAATTTCTATTTCTCACCTCTATTTTACATCATTTAGCATTTAATTTATGTAATTGGGTTGGAATACTAAGGAGCCGTTCAGCTGGGCTCAAGCCGGCTCTGGTTTATGCACTGTAGCATATTGTAGCTACAACGCATGATCAAGAAAAGCCTAAAAATTAGGGTTTTTTCGGCTTCGGTATTTTTATTATATCTACAATAAATAAACAGTAACATAAATCAGTGTAAATAAGCCGTGCCAAACAGTCTCTAAAAATTTGTTTGTTTGGTAGAGCTTCTCCACGGACTTGAATTGAAAGCACACTAAACAGTTTTAAGAGAAGTTATTTTAGAGAGGAGTCAGGAACGAAGCTAAGTGCCGTGAAAATGTAACTTCTCCGTGGCTCTGTCATGATATTTTCTTATATTATCTACTCTTTTAAAACAAAAGATCCTACAAAAACAGCTTATCTACTAAATATTTTTAAAGAACTGGACTCAGAGTCGTAAAAACCTCTTTTTTCGAAAAAAGCAAAGTAAGAGCTGTTTTTGGAAGTCAGAGCGCTACGCCTAAGCAGATCAGCGCATCTAATGGGCCAGCCGTCACAAGTAATAATTTTCGAGCCGTGTCGCGGGCAAGTACCTGAGCCCGTGGGCCGAGGCATTATGGCCTGTTAGACATGGGGTGCCAGACCAGCCCAAAATTAAATAAACAGTGCCATTTCATGTTTGAGCTGGGCCGTGCTAGACGACCTATTAGGCTATGTGGTGTGCCGAATGGTCCACAAACCAAAACATCCCTAAAATCAGTCCGCCTAGAGTCATCCACGGCCCAAATCTTTCGATTGAACGGGCCGGAAGGATTGCTGGCCTGTTAGAGGACCATAGATACTTCATCGATTCTTGGCACATTAATGGCCGAGTTTCCTTCTTGTTACAGGACGTTATTTTGTTCACATGTAAGTTTCAAAGTGTTTATTTATTTCTTAATAAAAGAAGCAGTATATTTTACTCCCATCAAATATATTTTAATAATTATTTTTGTTACTTTAAGATATTGAATAATGGAACCAATACGAGGAATCTTTTTTTTATACGAGGAATCTTTTTTGTTATGGAGTACACAATATTCCTACCTCTACGTGCATCTATAAACCAGAATACTTTTGTTTGGCAAGAGGAAAGGTAGGACAAGAAAGGCTGCGCGTTTGCTGCAAATTAATAGCATTATTTTATTTAGCATAATTCATGGGACTATGTGAGTACTGCTGACTGGATTTGTATCATGTGTCTTTCCTCATCAATGAAAAGTTTGCCCATACTCAATCTTCATCATTCATCATTTAACCAACGCTCTATGATTTTTGGCTGAATCTGCATTAATCTTTTTTAAAAAGCAAAAAATGATAAATCGTGCATCTATCATTAATTATGTCTATCGTTGATTTT
Organism: Zoysia japonica; assembly: GCA_001602275.1. NCBI lineage: Eukaryota > Viridiplantae > Streptophyta > Magnoliopsida > Poales > Poaceae > Zoysia > Zoysia japonica. The sequence goes on along the minus strand of BCLF01000102.1, from coordinate 913,560 downwards.
GTGACGAGTGATCAGGATTAAACATGACAAAATTTGTCATATATATAGATATGTAAAGGCAGACTTACGGAGTCAACATTTCGAATATTGTAAAGGCGAGCTAATTATTAAGTGATGAAGTTTTTATATGATTAGTGATCAAAAGGCACGTTGGTAAAAAACTTGAAGTTGACACATCATATGGACACATGGCCACGTAGACCACCGTACAAATAAAATAGATGAACAGGCGACCGTCATGAACACGGCACATATTTGTATGGGTAGAGGACCGTCATGCATGACGGTAGCGTCACATTGAGATCAGTTTCTGCTTAGCGCCTAATAGAAAATTTGTATTCCGAACACACAGTAGTAAATCATTCCACTCGCTTCGAAGCTTTGGCCTTCAAAACGCTAATGAGGTAAGCGTTGAACTCCGCGAGCCTGACGCCGGCTAGCGTCTCTGGCGCCTTGAGCCAGCCCAGGTGTGACCCGAGAACGAGGAAGCCGATGTTGTCGCCACCGAAGTAGCTCTTGCCCTGGCTGCACTTCACGAAGGCCTCCTCCAAGTTCTGTAGGGCTGTCGAGCAGTGGCGGAACTTGGACGAAAAATTTGGAGGGGCGATCAATCTGTTTCTCACCGTAGCCTGCTTCATCTCCAGTGAGGATGACCCGAAGCTTAAGCTATATATCTTATGTATGTTTCACAATTTCTAGAGCAGTCGAGGTGGTATCAGCGTGTTGACTATCGCAGTTCACAATTAGGCAAAGTGAGAGTTGGACGAGATCATACCTCGCATCTATTCTATGCCGCTGAACAACGGAGATCGCAACTTGGGACCCGTGTTAGCTAGAGGTAGGACATTTTTTAGATTTCTGAATGCGCCGAAAACTCTCAAAATAAATTAAATCCCCCTCCGTCACAAAAAAATATTTATTTATCACCAGAATAATTGGTCTTTATATGTCTAATGTTACTCACCGTAAATATTTTGTCAGAAAAAACTTAGTCACACTTTGGTGACAAAAAATACTTGCCACTGTATGTATATAATAATTAACAAGTATATATGTTGTTCATTAAAATTATATAGCAACTACGAAACACTTAGTAACTAAATACATATAGCAATAATTATCATATACAATGGTAACTAAAAATGTATATCAAATAAAAATAAAATCTTGATTACTATTTATCAATCTATAGCACTAAAATTTAGTGAAAATGTATTTTATATTGTTAGTAGGATGAATAAATTAGAGAGAGGACCAACAAAACAGCTCCTTTGAGAAATTTCAAATGTTAGGGGGGCCATGGCTCCTGCCGGCCCCCCTCAGTTCCGCCACTACTGTCGAGACCTGCGCCGCCGCTTCCACCTTGTCTCCCTGGACAGTCCCTCTGAGGACAACGGATGCTGGAGCAATCTATAGAGAGAAATTGTGAGGCGTTCAGTTAATGAATTTTGTTCGGTGAAGCTGGCATGCCATTTCGATAGCTGTTCGAAAATTTCTGTTACCTTGTCATCAGTGTACTGAGCCCAAAACCTCTGGACAGCACGGGCGTAGGGGTCGGCAGGAAGGATGGCTGGCCTGTTGGACGCCCAAACCTTGTCGATGTATTGGAGTATGATCATGGACTCGGCTATCGGTTGCCGTGGTGGAGCAGCACCGGGATCTTCTTGTGCACCTGGTTGGAACTGAGCAGCAGCTCGCTCTTGTTGCTGACCACCTCCTGCAGGAACTCGTACTCGACGCCCTTCAGCTTCAGCGCGATGTAAACGCGGATCGCGAAGTGGCTCGCCCACCCGCCGATGACGCGCACGGCTGCTTGCTCTTGGCCGCTTGATGCCATTTCTTATTATCTGTTGTAGTTGCACGGCATCTGAATGATGGTGTATATATAAGGAGAAGTCTGTTGGTAGGCGACGTCGTTGCTGGCGTTGATGCCGTCGAGCTTTCCGGGACCAATAGCCGGGGGCGGAGCCAGTGGCGAACCCAGCAACAAATTCTTGGTATGGCGAACCAATACAAGTTTAATCCGACCAAAAAAAATGACATACCTTTGATATGATGAGTAAATGCTAGCATTTGAGTCATGATCCATATATATGAAAGGAAACTAATAAACCTGTCAATTCAATGTATAAACTAGTTACCGATAATAAATAAAAATATCAAGAAATTGTATGAATGTAATATCTTAAACACTAAGCACGTGCAGATCTTCTCTGAGGCTTAGGTAATTTTATTTTCCGATCTTTCATAGCTTGAAATGTCTTCTTAATGTTGTCAAAATCAAGTCCTCTAAAAATTTCTTTCTCAATATAGCACAAAATCAAGTCGTTTAGCCACTCATCTGACATTCTTTTGCGCAAATTAGTTTTGATTATGTTCATGGATGAGAAGCCCCTTTCAACTGATGCTGTAGCCACCGGAAGAAGCAAGGCTAACTCAACTAGCCGATAAACCAAAGGAAATGCAAGATGTTTTTGGGTTTCAACCATCTTAATTGCAAAACTTCCAAGATCATGACAAGAAATAAAATCATCAACTCTTCTCACATGAAGAATAAAAGTCTCAAGTTGATCCCTTATCATTGAACGATCAGCAATTGAGAAATCTTGATCATAGATCTCCGTTAAACGAACAATCTTGTCAATATCAAACCTAGAGAATTTGTCTCTTGGATCAAGACAAGATATAC
>BCLF01000102.1:881885-910086 GCA_001602275.1 Zoysia japonica | reverse complement strand
AAATCTCACCACTCTCCAACCTATTCAAAATGGTAGAGCGGTGATTGGCAATTAATTTATCCTTCCTTCGACAAGATGAACTAGCACTAGTCACAATCAGACCCACATAGTTGAAGAAATCATTAAAAGATGAACAGCAAGATGTAACAGAAACAATGACCAACTGCAACTGATGGGCAAAGCAGTGAACATAGAAAGCATAAGGATTCTCATCACGGATTTGTTTCTGCAAACCATTGAATTCACCTCTCATATTTGAAGCACCATCATATCCTTGACCTCGTAGTCTAGCAATAGGCAAACCATATGCAGAAAGCATATTCACCAAAGCTTTTTTCAATGCACTTGATGTTGTATTTTCCACATGTTTAAGTCCCAAAAATCTTTCTACTACCATTCCTTTATCATTCACAAATCTGCACCATACATTGTACATTTCGTTGAGTAATATATGAATTCTTTACTTCTTAATATAATCATAATGCAATGCAAAATAAAATACAACTAACCTCACAATTACAGCCATTTGTTCTGCTATTGAGATGTCTCGAGATTCATCAATTAGAATAGTGAATAGTTTATTACCAATCTCTTCCTTTATCACTTTGCTGACCTCTATGGCACAAGCTTCAGTAAGATCCTTCTGAATCTTGCTAGAGATCATTTGGGCATTTTGTGGACACAACTCTTCAAATGCAGCCTTTACCTCTGGACACCTTTGTTTGAACCACTCAAGTAACTCTAAAAAATTTCCTTTATTTAATGAAGACATAGATTCATCATGCCCACGAAACGCAAGAGCTTGAGAAATGAGAAATCTTGTAATGCACAAAGAAGATGTCAAACGAATTTCATATTGTGCTTGTGAATCTTCCTTATTAGTTTGGACCCTATGTGAGATACTTGCTCTTTCATTTTTAAAATCATCACATGCTGTCCTTGCTCTATTATGGCAACTGGTTGGTCCACCAATATGAAGAGGAAATGCATGATATGCATTCTTTCAAGTCCTAAACCCAACTTTAGTGAAGGCATCATGACCAAATTTTGGATCCAAAGGTTCCTGCCTAAAAAGAAAGCAGTAGAAGCAAAAGGCTGCATCCTTCTCCAGACTATACTCTAACCAATCATTTTTTTGAAACCATGACTCTGAAAATGTTCTATTGTCATAATTACGAGGAAAATTATGACCAAAAGGCCTGCTTGGACCCTTCAGCAAATAAGCCCGCTTCACATCACCTCTAATGTTCGGGTGAAATCGCTCAATTGGTATGCGAAGTCCAGGATCAGAAATGATATGAACATCTGGAAGAAACAAATTAATAAGTTCTGAATTTTGTTCATCTTCAGCAACTAGTGTAGCCTGCACAGAGTTTGCAACTTGATTTTCTGCTGCATCTGCTGATTCGGTAGCCCTCTTCACTTCACCCCCACTCTGTTCAGTTGCAGCACCATTAACACTTTCGTGTGTGCTTGGGCCTGAACCACTACCACTTGCTGAAGTCCTACTGAAGAAGCTTTTTAAATCTACAAGGTTTAGTGGATCAGTCAATAAACCCATTCAATTTGTAATTTTCTATAATTGTATACTCATTTTTTTCTAAATGGACAAAAAAAATGAAAGAGCAGCTACAGTCTGCAATCCAGAGACGCACCTAAGCTTTTGAACCGCTTCTTCCTTGTACCCGGAGGATTCATGTGATTACAGCAAGTGTCCGGCATCAGTGCGGTCCCTCCTGCTTCTGTTCCTCTTTCTCGCCCTCGCCCACGGCCAGTACCCGCCATTAGATTTTTCCCACTACCACGCCCTGCGCCATTGCATTCGCTCCCCACATCAGCGTCAGGAATATGCCCATGACCAGCGCCGGACGGCCTGCACCTCGATGTTGACGAGCCCCCTCCCACCATTCCGGACTAGGTTAGAGAGATTTGGGATTTTGGGGCAGAGCTGGAGAGTGGCAGTGGAAGACAGAATGGGATCGATTGGGGAACTGGAGTATCGATCTGCTGTCACCTGTTGACTATAACCTGCTCTTGTTAATGGGCTATTAGAGTGGCCTGTCTAAAAAGCCCAATGTCCACGCTTGGTCCATAGGAGCCCATGGTCTTCAACTGAACCGGATAGTACTGTTTTTCTTCCTCCTCCTGCTGCTTCGAAGAGCAGCCATGGCAGCACAAAAACAGAAAATTTCAGCCGATCTCTATGGGAAGGGAACTAAGGGAAGGAGGGGTAGGGGGTGTTGGGCGCCAGAGCTAGGTATGGCGGCCGCCATACCATGCCATATTGGAAGGTTCGCCTCTGGGCGGAGCGAGCCTTCCAGCTGGCCAGGGTCACCACGTTTAGCAATGGGGTCAAATACCTTGATAAACAGTGATTTTCTACTGATTTTGAAAGAGATCACCGGTGTCAAGGGACATGAGCTAATGGTAGCTCCGCCCTGCCAATAGCAGCCGGCAGCTAAAACTGGCGTTGTGGTCGTGGCTAGTCCTGGGCATTTGAACCGCTCAACCCGGCATAACCCAGCCCACCTACGGGCATGGCCCGTTAAGGCATGACTCACTAAGGCACGACGGGCCGTGCCTAAGCAGGACACGGGCTGCACTGCCGGCCCACAGCACATCTGAAATGGGCCCTGTCAGCCCGATTGGTCCCCGAGGAATTTGGTCTAGATCTGATAAACCCTTTGAAAATCTGTAAAAATTGGTACAGGGATCAACCTGCGACCTGAGCTGTTAGAAGGAGTGAACTTACTACCGCACCAAGCCTACCTATGTGTTTCAATATAGAACGCAAATATATTTAATATAAAATTACAAGTAGGTCGTGCTGTGCTACCTGTTGTACCGGACCTCTAGCCTAGGAACGGATCGTGCCGACCGGGCACGAAACAGACCGGGCTGTATCGTGCTTGGACCGTGCCAAAATGACCGGGCCTCATTCGGCCCATTTGGCACGGCCCAAATGCCTAGCTATAGTCGCAACTAGCCGGATGGTGTGGAGTGATAACTTTTGGGCAAATTCCTTATTACCCATCCAAAACATACAAGTTTATTATCATCCACTTCAAAATTTCAATTTCTTTATCAACCACTAATGTGATCTTTCTTTCTTTATTCATCACTCCTATATATTTTTGAACTTAAAAAGACTTATTTGCCACTCTATTCTTTTTTGCTTTCTCATTACCCATTTTAGTGGACGTTGTTGGGTTCTAAAGCTTATAAATTATTCACAAGGAACAATTTTCATTTTCAATTCAAATTTTAAAATTTGATATGAACCATTTTATTTCCTTTTGAGCTCGTAGGCCACAATGTGAATTCGTGAGAGACGACTGATTCCAACAACATCCACTAAATTGGGTAATGAGAAAACTTAACAAAAAATGACGCAAAGGCAAATAAGTCTTTTTAAAACCCTCGAATGGATGGGAGTGGTGAATAAGAAAGTTAATATTGGTGGTTGATAAGAAAATTAAAAAATTTAAGTGGGTGATAAGAAAGTTGAATTTTTTTTATGGATTATAACTTTACCATAACTTTTATTATCTCTGTTTTGAAATTGTTGTTGTTAGGATAATAATTCTAGTTTTAAAGTAATTAAAGTTGTTTTCATAATGACCAATAATTTAACAATGGACAAAGCACACGTTTGCCGTGTGAATATAAATATATGCTTCTATCTGGTACTCCCTAGAAATATTAGTATTTATTGATTTGACCAAATTAGATGCTCTATTTTAATCTTTGATACGGTTACTTAATTTTACGCCCACCTTCCTGAAGAGAACCCTTGAAAGTAAAGAAAATTACTATATCGAAATACATTGCAAGAGCTCCTTGACATTTTTAGATAACGGAACAAACAAGTCCCCACCTCTACACCTTCGGAAAGACGTACACATCCATTACAACCACCAAGGACTAAGCCTCAAAATTAGAAAGAAAAGAAAATCAGAAAGGTTCACAACGAACAAAACCAAGACTTAGCTTCAATTCTATTCGTGAACCTGCAATCGAGCTTGGCAAAAACTTCCATGGTGATTTTCTCCAACAGTCTACATCCCTCCTTAAAGTTTGTTTGAAGCTCCTCTTTATGCAACACTGACCATGAGAGGATCTAAAATATTGCCCTGAAATTACCTGCAAAAACGTCATTGAGCAAGATAAATCCGTATCAAACATGTCTCTACTCATAGGGTCAGTGAGCGATAAAGATGGACAAGAGCAATGAGGAAGCTCAAACCTGATAGTCGGATGCGCGAAGCAGCATCCATTTTTAGAAGTGCCACCAGCATACGATGTTGGCCCAGCTTGCTCTCTCCGGAACACACATACACACACGAGATGGCACAAGACACAGGGATGTAGGAATTTACAGAGCTGCACACCAGCTCCGGCATTAACACAGCACAAAAACTTATATTTCTCTTCACTTGACACTTAAACACGTTGATTACACATAGCTTAAATAGACACAGTGCCTTGGCCGGCACTTACACACGCACCGCACCACATCTAGCGGCACTACCCGGCCATTAGCTCCACTAATCGCTCTTCCTGAGCATGCAAGCCACTCACTCGCCTGCACGTACACGCTCTGCATGCGTAAGAGCTGGTCCTCCGAGCTGAGCATGCAGACATGCAGCACGCCGCAACGGTCACCGGTCCAGGCTCCACTAAACTCGACACGCCGGCCACCACTAATCACCGGTCACCACTAATCTGCATCACCGCATGCAGCTCACTCATCTGTCGCACTTGACAGAAAACTCTACAACCACAACAAAACAACTCACGCAGCGATACGACTAAATATTCACAAACAACGAGATTAAATCTAACATACGATACACTGAGAAAGCACAATAAGTCACTGAATACGAGATATCGGCCGCATCCCGGAAAGTGAATTCGCAAAAGATTCGACAAAGATCCCATGGGAAAGTAAATCCAACCATCCTGAATGTTGGCATACTAAGGGCCTCTTTGTTTGAGCAGGAGCTTTTGAGCTTTTAGAAAAGCTGATTGGTGGCTAGTTGAAAAGCTGGCTGATGGAGGAGTGACTATTGCCTTTTGCAATATATACTTGACTTCTTTACACACTAAAAGCTAAAAAAGCAGCTCTGAATGAGCTTTTTAACTTTTAATTTATTTACTCAGAAGCTAGCTTTTCAATATTTTAAAAGTCAACTTTTCAAAACCTTATTTGTTTCAGCTTTTCGGGTGAAAAAACCAACCTAAAAAACAGAAACAAACAGGGCCTAAAACCGAACAAGCCCTCAAGAGGAAGCAGTTCAAGCAGGTCGTCACCAGGATGGAGCAAAACTGATGACGCACATATCGCCGCCGGCATGCATCGACTTCTACACACCAGAGAATGACAAACCACCATGCATGGACAGCCAACTGAGGTAAGAGGAAATTTCTTATTCACCCATAAAAAATTATATTCTTCCCTTATTTGCCATTGAAAATTTATTTATTTTTATCTGCCACTAGTTTTAATTTTGCTTCCCTTTTATGTCATGACCACCATTTACTCATCACCAAAAATGCATATCTAACATGGATTTTTAAATATCTATCAGACATATTACTTATACACTGCATGAATTTATATTTTTCAATGTTTATGATTAAAAAATTTGTCTAAAATACTCTACTTTCTAAATATAACTTCTGCATTGAGCATTTTAGTCATAATTTATATTTTTAATCATAAACATATGAAAAATATAAATTCATGCAGTGTATGAGAAATATGTCTGATAGATTTTCTAGAACCTAACTCGATATTTATTTTTAGCTAGAAGCAAGTGATGATCATAGCACAAAAAGGAAGCAAAATTAAATCTAGTGGCGGATAAAAGAAAAGTAAAATTTTGATGGTAAATAAGGGAAGAGTGTAATTTTCAATGACCAGCACCGATGCCCATGCTAATACTAAGGTTGAAGAAAAAATATTAAATTAAGAAAATAATATATTAAATTTAAAATTATAAGTTTCTCATTATTCATCACCATAATAAAGAAGTTTACATGCATTATATCTAAAACTTAATGAGCTTAAAAAATTCCTAAACAAATATATATAGGTATATTTTCTTTACCTTCATTATCTTGGTACTTCAATAATTATAGCAAAAACTTAATTCTGAGTATATTCCCATCCTACACTTCCTGTCATGTTTTAGATATGATGCATGTTAGATGATAGACTCAGGATGTATGTCTCTAGTTTTCTCCTTGTTCGGGTGTTTTATTGGTCTGTTTATCGTACACATATATTAATTTAAAAAATATCAACTCAAGAACTATATGAATCTAAAATTGCCCCACCAAAAAGGAAAGCACCGCTTCTACCTCAGCTAGACTGCTCTTTTTTGTCGGAGAAAACTGAATCCAATGGAAAAAGCGCAAGAGATCGGATTAGTTTAGCATATTACATTAAGATGCCATGCAACAGATGAATCCAGTCAGGGCTCTCATAGGAGAAATGCCGCTACTCAGATTAAATCCCTTGACTCTCAGATTGGCCTCTAGGTCTTTTTTTTTCTTTTTGACAATTGAGAACTCGGTACATTGAACTTTGATAATTTGACACAACTGTATATATATGACATATAGGACCACCCAGTTAGATGATATACGGTCGAGTGTCAAATTGTCAAAGTCTAATAAAATTTTGATTAGGGCCACGCGCCATTCGCGTAGTACGACGATAGTTATCTCTGCCGGTATAACCCAAACAATCTGTGACGCACAAGAAAAAAAAAATCTAGAACCCAAGGGTGATGGCTCGAGACTGGTATTGGCCGGCTCGTCACGATGGAAGGAATAAACTAAAAATAAAGAGGGCTGATTTATTAAACTAAAATTTAATGAAGACTGATTTAGTTTATAAAATGTAAGCACCCCATTTTCGGAATGCACTGTGATATACGCATCAGTACTTGGATCAGTAGCTGATACGCACAACATAATATAATGTATATCAAAAGCATACCTAAAAAAAAATAGATACCTGAGACAGAACTTTTAGCAGCAAAGCGGAGAGGATCTCTATGATTCTACACGGGTCGACCAGCTAAAAGCAAAACAAGCAGCGGAACACCAATGCCCAAATACACAAGCAGACTTGGGAAGCCGAACGAAAACCCAGCACATCGTCACCTACGCTGTCCTCTCTGTCTAAAACCACAAATGCAAACGGGTGAGTACATAAGGTACTCAGCAAGCTCTAACACTAGGCAAAGATAAATATATAGATATAAATGCACATTTGGTTCTAACAAGGATGAGACTAAAGGGTTCACTTTTGCGCAAAGCCATTTCTATGCAAGGTTCACTACAGAAGATTTTAAAAGGGAAGTGAAAATGTTTGTTGTCCATATTTTAAGTAGGTGGGTCATGTGGAAGATGTTTATCAATCCCATAAGTACTCATATTTTAATCGGGGTGCTGGCACGCAACTGTACCGACCCTTGGCACTAAGCCTACGCATTATAAAAACACGAGCATCTACACCCACTCACACGCCAAGGACATCATAGAAAAACTAATCGTAGGGTGGTCGAACAATAGAATGTCAATACCGTGACAACGGCTATTTCGGAAGGATTTTTACATTCTGCAGAGGTTGTACACTGTACCCACAGGCTATGCTCCTCTTGCGCGATAGAGTTGCATAACAAGTTTACCCCACAACTACATAGGTTTTCATAGATTTCACCCAAGACACATCCAGGGGCTATCCGTCGGGGTTTCACTCCCGATGACGAGACGGTACATTCTTAAAGCCGGATCATGAAGATTTATCACAGTCATGTCTTCTCCTGGTCCTCTACTATGCCGAGTATTACCAAACCGGGGGCTATATCCGTGGGCTTACGGTCCCATGACGCGGGCAATTACATAGTCGAAAGCCAAGCAGCGAGTTATCTCACGCCTTGCCCCTGGCCTCTTGTGTGCCACCGACCTCCTAGTGGTTCAATGTGAAAAACCTACATAGCGGAGATAAGTCCTGCCCAATACGTACAGGTTCTGTGGTTGCATGAAAATTACTAAGTCGAGCGCTAACGAACCGGTCCTTATATGGCAGGGGTGGTGAACTCGTCCACGGCAGGTGGACCAAACCGAAGCCTATACACCTATCACCATCACCTCTTGTGATCTCCACCCATAACCAGAATCACACAACTTCACCTATCACCAGTTGCACTAATCCCATCCTATTTTTTTTACACACACCACCAAACACAGTTTAACGCATTTTGTAAATAAATAGTGTATGGTGTGGCAGTGCGAGACACCGCAATTGAGGTCCTAAGCATTCTAATAACAAGGCAACTTTCCGTTCATTAAAGTATTTTAACGATGATATCCTATGGTTAACAAGGAGGGTATTGTCAACGGGTAATCAAGGTATTTAATATTAATGTCTAGTAACTAACACTAATATCAGTAAAACAATCAATCAAGTAGGGTTATAACTAACACAATGTTTTAAATCAAAATATCATGCATAGAAGTATAGATAGGCACTATAGGAGCATTAGCAAAATATAGGTTCAATATGATCAAGGGGTTAGAGCTTGCCTGCAAACTCCTAATCTTCAAAGCTTGAGGTCGGAGGCTTTTCTTCAAGATCCTAGTCTTCAGTCTCTGGCTTGGCGTCCAAATCTTTGCGCTTCTATTCACACTCAGTCTTTCTGGCTCCTCTCGAATCTTATCTCTTCCTTACACTCAACGTTATCTACACGAAGGAAAAGCGTAATAAAACTACTGCGAAAGAAACAAAGCTCGAGAAGAATCGATAAAATCCAATGAACTCCGAAACAAGAACCAATTAAACACTGCAAGAAAAACCTAGGGCAAGTCATGCATGAGGCAGTGCCTATTGACTTAAGTTGAGGTTCGGAGGAGGGCTAATGCACATACCCGCTAGCACGAGTGGAGATGCGGCGTTTAGCATGTGTCATTTTGTGCATACCTTAATTTAGAACTATTTACTACTTGTTGGCAAATTAGATTCATTTTAATCGTTACTTAGTGAGTAAGTTATATCGTGAGTGCGTTGTGCGTGTTTCTAAGACACGGCTCATGAACGAGTATCCGTGCATATCGTGTACTCGCACTTATCGTTGATCTGTGCTTGCATCAAATAAGTGTCATTGTTTCAAATGTGAACGTGCACGATGGCACGTGTACTAGTGCATACAAATGCAAAGTGAAATGCATAGGTATACTAATCAATATATGTTTACTTTCTAACATGACCGTAGGTGATCTAGTGCATAGCTATTAACTTTTAGTGTCAATAGGCGGCACGTTCACTAGTGTATGTCGAAGTGTTGCACGTGCTTCCTAGTGACTAAGTATTTGATTTCACAATTACAACTAAACTACTACATTAAGAAGATGACATTAACTATGGTGCAGTGATGGGCATATTGTCATTGTTAATTATTTAATTTATATACATATCGGTGGGTCATCCTAAGTGATCAACAATTAATTACCTAGTTTAATTTATATAATTAAACTACTAAAATTACCAAGTGGCACATGTGCTAATACGTGTTGTTGCATGAGTGAATGCATGGCAGGACACTTACGGGCTGCTATCTAAGTATTCACTTACTTCTTAATATTTAGTTATTAGTATTTAACTACTTAATCATATAATTCTAACCTTAGATTAGATTACTTAGTGCTAACATGGGTATGCATACTAATGTGCACTAATGGGGTGCGAACTAGCTTATTGTGAATCTACGCTTAGGAATGCATCATAACTAAATACTTGCGCTAACATCGATAAAACAAATAAAAGGAACAAGCAATTAAACTCCGCGGAGAACTTACTATTAAAACAAACCAGCAGGATCAGATGTTGGTTGAGGTTTGAATGACTTGATGTGGTGGAGCTGGAGACAACGGTTCCAGCGGTGTCAAAATCATTGAAAACAGAGTTGAGGTGTGGCTGTGGTGAGGCAAACAAGGTGCTCACGACCGAAGACAGGAAAAACCCCTTGTGGACACGCTACCCAACACGTGTCCATGGCTGTCGGGTGTGTGTAGGCATGAAACAGAGGATAGACTTCATGGTCGTGCCACGTGCGGGCGTGGAGTGGTGGAGCAGCTTCGAGGTCACGTGACTCGACCAGTGACCTCGGCCATTTTCTAACATGGATGGGAGGTCTGTGACTGGAATCTGAAAAAGATAGCGTGGACACATGGCTCGGCCTGTGTCCACAGCCTTTGGATACATGTGTGTTCAGAATCTGGGTAAATCTCGTGGACACGTGGTTCGGCCTGTGTCCACGGCCTTTGGATATAGATGTCCAGAATCACGGAAAACTCTGTGGACACGTGACCTGTAACGTGTCCGTGTCCGTACCCCAGGTTCGTGGTCACATAGCCATGACCGTGTCTGTGCCCGATTCGGGGTCACAGGAAGGTGACCGTGTTCGGGCACCAGGACACGTGTGAACAGGTCAACAGGCTATCGTGTCCAGGACACGTGCCGACTACCGTGTCCAACCCTGTTCGTGTTCTAGGCGTGCTAACCGGTGACGTGAATTGTGGACACGTGAGCATGGTTGTGTCCAAGGTTTGGTTTGTAGTCACGAGAACGCAGCCGACCGTGTCCGTGTCTATGGACACATGAGCAGCGTCGTGTCCGTGTCTGTGATTGTGTACACGTGTTTGTGATTGTGTCCAAGGTGGACTCGGAGCCGTGACCGTGTACAAAGTGGACACGGGGCCGTGCCGTGTCCGTGTTCAAGAACATAAGGCCGGGTGTAGATCCTAGTGCGAGCGTGAGTGTGTGCATGTGTGTGGCCGGCTCGCAGGGTCACGCGGCCCACTGGTCAAAGACCAAAGCCGCGCCTCTTGCGCGCGTGCCTCGGGGCGCAGTGCGGCACGGTGTCCTACCAGGGTTTCACCAGTATGGCTCAGCTTGTGGTCACGCGAACGTGGTCGTGGCCAGGCCGCAGTTTGCGTGCGTTCGGGTTGGGTGGCGACCGGTGCCCAAGACACAAGCTGGTTCCGTGTCCACACCCAGTGTGTGTGTATGGGTGCATGGGGTTTTTGTAATTACAGAAATGAACAAGGGTCGTGATGTACAATGAATAGGACTAAACTGTAAATAAATAGGAAGTTGGGGAGCTTTCTGCAAAGGCACTGGACCTAGGACTTTATGTGGAAGAATTGAAGGGCTTCTCTGCAAAAACAGGATTTCTTTCTGGGATCAGGCGTGCTCCTTTAGGCCATAACCGTGGACAGTGTCCAGGTCTGGTGGACCAGCGGCCAGGGGCCGGTCCATGTGCTCCGCTGTGGACCACAGCGGCGTCTAGGCGGCTAGCCGACCGGGGAGCTGGGGCTCTGGGTGAAGGAAGGGCAGAGCATTGCACTGAGTCGCACCATAGACTCGAGGAAGCCAGGGAGGCGCAGAGCTGCGTTGGCGACGGCTGAGGGTGGCGCGCGGCGCCAGGCAGCAGAGTGGCTGGGCGACCTTGGGGCTCGGGGTGAGCTGCCTTGTGGGCTCAATCGGGTCGGGGAGGCGCCCTGCAGTGCCGGCACCGGCCAGGGGCGGCGCACGGCACCGGTGTGGGGCGCCAGGCAGCAGGAGGCCGGGGCGGCCTTGGGGCTCAGTAGGAGGAGAGGCAGGGCAGTGCCTTGAAGCTTGCCGTGGCCTCAGGTGTGCCGGGGAGGCATTGCAGGACACCGACCGCTGAGCGCTCCCAGGGCGCGGCGGCGGCGCATGGCACCCGAAACGCAGGATGGCCGGAGGGGTTCAGGATCCCGACGGAGGAGCACAAGGGCGGCATGAGGAGTCCCCCTATGGGCTCGGTCGAGCCGGGAATGCGTCGAGGATCATCGGCGACAGGGAGTTGGCGGCGCGCCACGGTGGCGCGCGGTGCCAGAGAGCAGTAGGAGCAGAGGCGGCATGAGTCCAATAATAATCGGTAGAGGAGCTCGCAGAGAAGCTGTGTGGGTGGTGCAGGCTATGTCGGAAGGGGAGGCGCTCGCCGGAGAGCAAAATCTCAGCGGCAGCTGGCTTCATGAGCAGGGGCGTATGCGAAGCTCGATCGAGGGTGAAGGTGGTCGGGTGGGCTCGACTTCGCTGCAAACTGCTCACAGGCGGCACGTGTACAGGCACGCGGCAGCGGCGAAGGGCGCATGCCGGCGGAGGCCGCGTCGTCCGTCTGTCCAAAACCATGCGCCAAGCGGTGAGCGCGGCAGTATTGCGTGGAACGGCATGACGACGGCGTGACGGTTGACGCGACGGCGTCCGACGGCGGCCGTTGGGCGCGGCCAGAGGAAGGAGAAGGCGTGCAGTGCTGGGCCGAGTTGGGCCACGTGGAAGAGAGGGAAGGGAGGAAAGGAGAAATGCGGTCCAGGTTCCAAATTTGGATTTTTGAGTTTGGATTTTGATTTGGATTGAATTCAAAGGAGTTGGTTGGATTGGATATAAAGAATGGGATGGATTTAGGATTTAAAGAATTGGGATTCAAAAGAACACAAGAAAACAAACGACAAAGGAAACAAAAGAGTCAAACATTTGTCGCACTTCCAAATTTTAATATTTTGAAATCTTCATATTAGATAAGTTTTAATTTAGTGAGGATTTTACCTTTTGAAATAAGAAAGAAAAGAGAAGGTGAGAAGGAGAAGGAAAAATATTAGGGTGATTGTTAGAAAAATTTTGAATTTTACATTTTAAATTGACCTAAATTTTGGGATGTCACATAAAAGAAAATTCGTAGGTCAAATCGTTTTATCATGATACGATATCAGCGGCCCCTTATCTGAACTGCTCACGGCAGCTTTTTTTTTTAATAGTTTCGAAATCCGTGCTAGCGCTACAATTAAAAAAAATATTAACTTAAAAAAATATAAAATATATATTAATATTAAAATTTGAAGCTTCTCATTCTTCACCATTAATATTACTTCATCTATCATTTTTTTAAGAGGTATTTGTTAGTGGCACAAAATGCCGGCATGCATGTTACGTCGAGGGTGAGATTCATGGGGTAGGCGGGCACAACAAACAAGGAGAAAAAATAGGCATACAAACACAACTTCGCATACAGAGGGTTTTTTTTATATCTCATATATTTATTTTGGATGGTTGTATTTTATTAATTAATAATAGTTTTTAGCCAATGATTTGAGAGAGTCGGAAGAGCTTGTCCGTCAAATTTGTAAGAAGAGATAGTTTTGGTGCATTTTTTTGTGTGCATGTCTAATTTATCTTTGTTAAAACATTTTATCGTGTACACGTAAAAAAAACTGTGTGCTTTTTAAAAAGTAGAGATGAATAAGAAATTTACTCGAGGTAACCACCCACCAGAGCATTAACACGGTGCGTTCAGTAGTGCCACCGCATCGCGTGGTCCGCGGGAGTTACCGTGTGGTTTTCGCATCGCGTTAGGTACAGTGTCACTTTCGGTCCTCCTTCAACGACCTATGGACCGCTCGAGACATTGATCACTATTCGTCCTGGCGTCTGTATTATTGATCGGCAACGCAACAACCCTAACAATCGAGCATATATGATGATCCCAACGTGCTGCATCCACACCACATAATAAGAAGCCATATATTGAAGGTTTAAACCTTCAGAGCAGGTAATCCGCAACTGATCACCATGGCCACCGGCCGAGGCGACGAGCTCAAGCTGATCGGCATGTTCGCGAGCCCGTTCGCCCAGCGCGTGAAGCTCGCGCTCAGCTTCAAGGGACTGAGCTACGAGTACGTCGAGCAAAACCTCCAGAACAAGAGCGACCTCCTCCTCAGCTCCAACCCCGTCCACAAGAAGGTCCCCGTGCTCATCCACGACGGCAAGTGCATCTGCGAGTCCATGATCATCGTGCAGTACCTCGACGAAGCGTTCGCCGGCGCCGGCCACGCTCTTCTCCAGGCCGACCCGTACGAACGCGCCGTGGCGCGGTTCTGGGCTGCCTACATCGACGACATGGTGCGCGCCGCCATGCAAAGCTAATTAAATCTTCTGCTACATTTTACTCTTATTATTCATCATTATGTATGTGCGACTTGTGTGCTATGTGCAGCTACTCAGCTCGTTGATGATGGCGTTCAGGGGCAAGAACGACGAGGAGAAGGCTGAGGGGAGGAAGCACTTGGCCGCTGTGGCGGAGAATCTGGAGGGAGTGCTGAGGGACTGCGCCAAGGGGAAGCCCTTCTTCGGCGGCGATAACGTCGGTTTCGTCGACATCGCGCTTGGTGGCTTCGCCACGTGGGTGCCCGCGGTCGAGAAGATCTACGGGATGAAGATGTTCGACGCCGCCAAGACGCCGCTCCTGGCGTTGTGGTTGGAGCGCTTCAGCGCGCTGGATGCGGCCAAGGCGGTCTTGACGGATGTCGATGTGCTGGTCGAGGTCGGCAAGAGGAGGCAGGCCCTAGCAGACGCGGAGGCTGCGGCTCAAGGCAACTGAAGCTGCTCAAAAGTACTGCTGCTGGAGTATTTGAAAAACAAGAAATAATTTTCAATGCAAAGGTTGATATTTTACCTTCTAGGAGGTAAATATTCTAAAATAATTATTAATTAATGTATCTTTGAACTTTAAAAGTATTATCTGTGTTTTGAAAACGACACATACGCCATTTTTAGAAAGTAACTGATTTTATCTCTTTAATTTTCGGAATTAATCTCATTTGACACGTTTGAAAACTAGCACCGTAGCGTGTGCATTCAGAATAAAGTGACATGCACATGTTCCTTCGTGTTGCTTTGAGGTGGCGTTTGGTAATTAGGAAATGAGAGTTGAGTTTGAAATTAAAAAATAAATAAAAGATTAAAATTAAATGAAGTGGAGAAATGAAAGTCCGAATCTCCTCCTCCTCTCCTTTTTTTCCAAACCCACCTCTCGCCAAATGGCACCTGAAGGTGACACGGGAAGGGAATCAGAGGTTGCAGGTATCCCGCACGTGTTGCCGGTGAAATGGATTTGGTTTTTAATTTCGTAATTATTTCCTCTAATCCAAAATGAATAACTCAGATCAAATTCTTGTGTTTCCTCTCAAGGTAAGTAAATAGGGATTGATCTATTCTAAGGGCTCATATGTAGTTTGTTCACTGCAGAGCTCTTTTCATTAAGGAACTGTTTTTGCTCATTCAGAGTTAAAGCAAAACATTGAGACCTCGCCCTTGGAAGCATGGATCCTGTATCACACCTAATTTCTCTGTTTTCCTGAACTCTCTTTTGGTGTCATTAAAATTGATACGGGGACTTCGTCCCTCCAGTTTATATTAAAAAAAGAAGAAGCTGCGTACAGTTTTCTGAATGAGATATTTTTCTGTAATTAAAAATGTAGTTTTACGTACAGGACTACAGTGCAGAGTTTCCCCACGGGCACCACACAGATACCTCTTCGTCCACTTTTAGGCCACTTTTGCAACAAGAGAATTTTTTTATTGCTGCATTTTTCCAGTAAAATTGAACTGATTTACGTGAAATTCTTCTAAGATTGATGCAAAAATTCTAGGTTTCAAAGGAGGCCTTAGCTAGCTAATGTTTCAATAAGCTTGCTTTTTCTTTTTCATGTGTTAATGTCCATAAAGCAGAAATATTCTGGGAACAATTGTTTTGTTGCAACAAATGTTCCTATATAGTCAAATTTTTACAATAAATTAACCTAATATTCAAAACATTTTGGATACGCTCAGTTTTGAAAACATTTATAAAGATCTGGCAAATAACTAGTACCAGTTTATTAGACACACACACACACACATATGATGGATGGGGACCGAAGCATACAGAGCACATTCGTTCCATTCAGTTGGACACGTTCTTCGGGTTCGAAAACGACCCATACTTAACGCTGTACTCCACGAGCTTGTCGGCGTCAGGTAGCACGTCGACCACGGCCGGGTGGGCGGATATCCTGTCAGCCCACGCCACCAGGTGCGGAACCTTTGCCACGTCGAGGAGACGGACTCCGGCGATCTTCTCCACCGCCCTCACCCACCCGAGGTGCGAGCCCAGAGCGATGTCGAGGTACCCGGGGTTATCGCCGCCGAAGTAGTGCTTCCCGTTGCTGAGCTTCAGGAAGGCCTCCTCCAGAAGCTTCAGGGCGGCGGACATCTGCTCCGCGGCTTCGTCCTTGTTGCCACCACCAGTTTCTTTAAGGATCCGAATCCCCGAAAGAATCTGCTCATCATTCAGAGAAGCACACATTCAGTTGCATACACCACGGAGTGTACTGTGTACAATATTTTTCTAGACGAGTAACATAAACTGTATTAATGGAGCAGAAAGTTTAGCTTACGGCAATACCTTGTCATCGATGTACTGTGCCCAGAACCGCTCGACGGCGCGCGTGTACGGGTCGGCGGAGAGGATGGCCGGCGCGTTCGAGGACCAGACCTCGTCGATGTACTGCACGATGACCAGAGACTCGCAGACGGGTTTGCCGTGGTGGAGCAGGACGGGGATCTTCTTGTGCACGGGGTTGGACTTGAGCAGCAGCTCGCTCTTCTTGCCCACCACCTCCTGCAGGAACTCATACTCGACGCCCTTCAGCCTCAGCGCGATCAGGACGCGGACCACGAACGGGCTCGCCCATAGCCCCAGCACGCGCACCGCCGGCGTCCCTTCGTTGGTCGACGACATTGTTTGGGGAAAAGTTCTTGGCGAATTGGCTTGGGTATCAGAGGTTTTTGTGTGTCTTCGCTGTCTGGCTTGAGAAGAAGACTGATGAGAGGAGTGTCGCTGCACCTGATGCTGATATAGGGAGACGGAGACCTGTGTGCCTGTGTGCCTGTGTGTGCAAGGGCTTTCGAAGACGTCCTCGCTTACGTCATGGCTTGGGAAACACTAGGACCCTTTATGCTTTCAGGCGGCTACCTACTTTTTTTGACTAGGGGATTTGGAAGCTGGCAATTGCTCATTGGATTTTGTGTAGAATGATCTAGCCGTTTCTAGGTGCTGGCAATACACCTGTAGCATTTTCCTTATATTTCCTGCAAACTCTAGCTAATTGCTTCTCTCAAATTTGGATGAAGACCTTATTTGAAATTTTTGGAGAACCGTTCACCCTTCTCCTATGCTGAAGACTTCGTGAAGACTTGTTAATATGAAGTTAATCTTAATCATGAAATCTCGATTGTAAAGTATTATACTTCTTAATATGAGATGTGCAACGTGTGACTTGAAGAAAACAATTTCACAAAGAAAATGGATGAAGCCCACAAGTGCCAGAATCTTTTCTCTCGGTACAAGCCGGATCTATACTTGGTTAAGCCTTGTTCAGTTACAGAGGAATGGCAGGGAGAATGGGTGAGACTGAACCTATTACTTTATGTGAATTTAATTCTCTTCATTCCACTCCAATCCTCTTTTTCTCCTAAAAGGCTAAACCAAACGAGCCCTTAAGTAGTGGATCATGATCGTGGGCTTTGCAAGCATCTTGTTTCGTGAACGCCATCAGGACATTTTTTAAGTTGGGCCGGCTTCGGCGAATGAGCGGCCGTTTTAAGACCAGTCAATTAAGCCCTTTGTAGCTAATGGCAGCTCGTTCTCTCACAGAAAGAAAAATGCTAATGGTGGCTTCATGAGGGAAGTTTATTCAGTTAACCATGTGGTTGACTTCAATGGTCGTATGGGTTGATCCTGCAGTTCAGCATTTATTTGTTTCTAAATTCAAGAGATAAGCTGATAAGCTCATACTGGAATGTTCTTCACAGAAACAATCTGGATATTGACGTTAACCCTATTAAACTTTGCACTATATTATTGGAGGCATGAACTTCTTGCGCAAGAAGAAAGCACAATGCATGCAGATACATTTTGTTGGAAGGGAACAATAATGTATATAATAGCCTACTCCATTCATTCTTAAATTATTATTGCTACAACAGTCGCTAATTCATTTCTAAATTTAAACTTATCTAATGATAACAATTTAAAAACAAAGGGATTACCATGTTCATGTGTACTGGTCAATAGTCATGCTGCGTGACTAGTCAGATCATTCATATGCAAATATTTCCTCTGTTCCAAAATATATATGCATTTTTAGATTTGGTCAAAGTCAAACAAATTAACTTTAATCATTAATAATGATTTATCATATATATAAATTATTTTGGCAGATTAATCATGAAACAAATTTTCATAATATATATCTCTTTATATTAGAAATTTTGTAATTCTTTTTATATTCATAGTCAAAATTAAAAAGGGTTTGACTTTGATCAAAGCTAAAAATATTTATATTTTGGACGGAGGTAGTACAATTTATCAATTGGATTTCTAATACACCAGTTTTCATAAGAGCTCTGAAGTCAAACTTAACGGTTTGGGTGTAATAAAGACTTAAGATAAGGTGCATTGCTTGCAGCACAAAAACTACTAACCTCAGAAATGTGAATGCTACTAACAAGCGAGTCAAGTCAAACATATACCGACGCTGATCGAGCTGAGTTTTATGCGTGTAAAGTCACTGTCAGAACACTGATTGCAGATTTCTTTTTGCAAAACCTCAGAAAAGTTCATACGGATAACACTTGACCGCGCAACGGGTGAACTAGGCTCCTTTGAATTCTACGGCCTCATTTGGAATGCAGGAATTTTACAGAAATCTCACAAAATTTTTAAAAAAATTAATTTAATTTTATAAAAAAAACATAAGAAATAAGAAAAATTCTCTTGTTCTAAAGGAGGCCTACATCAATGTCTACATCATTGTACAAACAAATGCTTCCGAGCTCTGATTTCTGCACCTCTGACCATTTCAAACTGCTGGCTGCAGCATCGTCAGGGATGATGGATTAAGCTTCCGATCCAGATCACACGGCGCCAAGCTACATATAGACCATCATCTATATCCCCATCCTCCCCACCACTGACAAGAACACAAACTAAGCACAGACCAAAAGGTCCGAATATACCTTCACTCGAGCACAGAAATAACCTGATCAAAAATGGCCGGCCAAGGTGACGAGCTCAAGCTCCTGAGCTCGTTCGCGAGCCCGTTCGTGCTGCGCGTCAAGCTCGCGTTAAGCTTCAAGGGACTGAGCTTCGAGAACATCGAGGAGAAGGACCTCCACAACAACAAGAGCGAGCTGCTCCTCAAATCCAACCCCGTCCACAAGAAAGTCCCCGTGCTGATCCACAACGGAAAACCCATCTGCGAGTCCATGATCATCGTGCAGTACATCGACGAGGTGTTTGCCGGCGTCGGCCGCTCTCTCCTCCCTTCTGATCCGCATGAACGAGCCGTCTCTCGCTTCTGGGCCGCCTACATTGACGAGAAGGTCTGTACATGCAACTGTTACCACAACCAGAAACCAATCGATCTGTTGTAGTTTTTTTTTTTCTAGTTTTCGTTTACTGAATTGGCGCTCCACGGTACTGATCAATAATGACACGCGTGTAATTACCTGTGCGAGAGCAGTTGTTCAGCTCGTGGATGATGGTGTTCAAAGGCAAGACGGACGAGGAGAAGGCGGAGGGGACAAAGCAGTCCTTCGCCGTGGCGGCGACCCTGGAGGGCGCGCTGAAGGAGTGCTCCAACGGGAAGCCCTTCTTCGGCGGGGACGACGCGGGCTACGTCGACGTTGCGCTCGGGGGCTTCGTAGCGTGGGTGCACGCCATTGAGAAGCTCTACGGTCTGAAGGTGTTCGACGCGGACAAGACCCCGCTCCTGGCGGCGTGGCTGGAGCGCTTCTGCGCGCTTGAAGCGGCGACGGCAGTCATGCCCGACGTGGAAAAGCTGGTCGAACTGGCCAAGATGAGACAGGCTCAGGCAGCAGCTGCCGCAGCGGCTGCGGCGGCCCAAGGCAATTGAAAGTGGACATCTACTTGTGCTTTGTGCTCGACAGAAGAAATGGATGCTTTGCTTCCTTCAGTTTCTGATTGCGGTTTCTTAACTGTTGTCCGTGGTTGGTTTGATGTGGCATCTATATATGTTTCTTGTCAGTATTGCTTAATAAAAATAATAATATTTGTTTCAATAGATATCTGTATAATTTTTCTGCTGTTCATGTAAGTCACTGCCAAAAAAATTCCTAATTTCAAACAAATCTAAACTGTACTCAACTATTTGTAGACTTTTTTTATGACTCAGCTATTTTTAGCCTTAATAAATTCTGCTTCTTGTAATTCATGTTCATTTTGTTTAGCCTAACTTATGCCACCCCCTTTGCAGTGTCTCTAGCTCCACACCAATCCACCCTGCTGGCTCTGCTCACTGGCCTTATAAACAGTGGCTTACCTAAAATTTTACGAAATGTATATAAAAAAATGTTTTACAGTTGTACGGACGAAGACGGCAACAGCTATAGTTGCGGCGTCAGTCGCTAGAGGCTAAAGGAGAAAAAATATTGAGAAGCTACATAGTACTTGTCTTTCATGTTCGGATCACTGAAGACGACAATCAACTACTCTATACTAATATCAGATTTTGGCTTACCTTACTAGATCTATAAAACATGCAGCCTAAAGAAGGTCAAACTCGAAAATGCATCCATAGCTTGAACTCATAAAAAAAGAGAAATATTCAAAAAAATCAAATATTATATCACTGCTCATCAAAAGTTCTATCCTCTTATCAAATATTCTGCCATTCAAAATTAAGACCTCATTTGTAACAAAGGAATTTTTCATGATTCCTACATTTTTCCTGTGAAGTTGAACTAATTACTGTGAAATTCTTATAAGAATCCTACAAAAATTATGCATTCCAAGAGGCCTAAATGTTCCAAGTATTTCTCTTGAAGATTCAGCATAACTGAGTATATTTAGTGTCAAAAAATCATGGCAGAGCAGTACGTAGCATATGGATGAAAAAGTTACTGCTTAGATAAAAAAAAAGCAGTCTAACATATACCTATATCAATATCTAAAATTTAGTTATTAGCATCCTCACTAAATTCGGTACCCATATACAGCAATGCTTTAAGATTACTTATGTATATTTACTATTTAGATATTTGTAGGAATTAAAAATTTAGTTAGCACTTGTATTAAGACTAATTTGAGCTAAAAAATTTAGGTATGCTGTGGCATATGTGGCCCACCCACTGGGTACGCCAGTGCTTATAAAACAAAGAGAACTACTTTGTCCATTTATATAAGTATTTCTAGGTTTGTTCAAAGCCAAACAATTTCAACATTTGACCATCAATAGAGAAGAATTATAATATTTGATCAAGTTTAAATGATGTTGTTAAATTCATCACAATATCAATTATCATAATAATTAACACATGATATATAAAATAATTAATTTGTTGAGATTTTATTAGTCAAAATTTATAAAGTTTGACTTTAATGAGATAGAAATGCTTGTACTCGTGGCGTGAACCAACTTTTACAATTTTTTATTTCTCTCTATCCTTGCTCATTCAAATGTGTATAATAATCAATACATCTAGAAATCTCACAAGCAGTACATTTATTTTCTCACCCCATGTTTTTCTCTACATGATCCCATTTAAAATGTTAAAATTTTACCTATTTTTATATGTTTTTCTGTAAAATTAAACTGACGAAATTACTGTGAAACTCCTCTCTTCCAAACGGGCATAATGTACCTAAGACATCACACGAACACACACAGAAATGATGATAGTAGCTAATCCAGTCAAAGAAAGAGTTCGATTTACAATATCAGTAGAGACACATCGATGACCGTGGGCCAATTGGTAGCAGCAGCATTTTTTTACACCAATCCAAGAGCCGCTTCCCGATTCTTCACGGCGTTATCATTGAATATGGTTGTAAATCTTAAATACTCCTATAGTCCTATATCGGCATAAGCGATGCAGCGAAGCAAAGCATCACATGATTAATTCCATAGCTCCATAGATTCAAGATCGTAGCAATAGCACAAGCGAAGGAGATCTGAGGCCATTGGTGAAGATAATGGCGATGGGAGGCGCTGACGAGCTGAAGCTGCTCGGCATGTGGGCGAGCCCCTTCGTCCTGCGCGCGCGACTCGCGCTCAGCTGCAAAGGCGTGAGCTACGAGTACGTGGAGGAGGAAATCTTCGGCAACAAGAGCGAGCTTCTTCTCAAGTCCAATCCTGTGCACAAGAAGGTGCCGGTGCTCATCCACAACGGCAAGGCCATCTGCGAGTCACAGGTCATCGTGGAGTACATCGACGAGGTGTTCTCCGGCACCGGCCCCTCTCTTCTCCCTGCCGATCCCTACGAGCGTGCTGTGGCTCGCTTTTGGGCCGCTTACATTGACGACAAGGTACATATCACCACTCATGCCCAAGCAAAAGTAAGTGAAATATGTCCGCGTTTATGATCTCCTCTCCTGACTTGGCAAATGTGCAGTTATTCAACTCGTTCATGGCGATGATCACGGGCAAGACGGCGGAGGAGAAAGCGGAGGGGAGGAAGCAGTCCATTGCTGCGGCGGAGACTCTGGAGGGAGCGCTGAGGGAATGCTCAAAGGGGAGGCCCTTCTTCGGCGGCGACAGCGTCGGGTACATCGACGTCGCGCTCGGAGGCTTCGTCGCCTGGGTGCGCACGCGCGACACCTTGTCTGGCTCGACGCAGTTCGACGCGAACAGGACACCGCTCTTGGCGGCGTGGCTTGAGCGCTTCTGCGCGCTGGACACGACCAAGGCTGTCATGCCGGATGTTGAGAGGCTAGTCGAGCTCTCCAAGATGAGGCAGTCCAGACGACAAGATGCTGCAGCGGCGACGGTGTCCCAGTCCAGTTGAAGTTTGCTGAAATCTGCCGCAGTTTGTAATGCTACTTTCGTTTGTATTGGCTGTTTTCCCATGCCGATCCCAATAGTAGTTTCCATTTTCCCTTAGGGCTCGTTCGGCAAACACTGGGAGTCTGGGAATGGTTCCAAATGGATATGATTGTTTACGGGGTGAGGACAGTGTGTTGCCACAGGTGTTTTCGTGTTGCTTGCCATGCTCGTGCTGAAGTTGCAATCACTTGTAGATTTGGTTTGATTCCAGCACTTTTGAGGTGTGGTTTGATTCCTAGTGGGATAAGAGGTATAGGTTGGATTTTAATTAGCAAAGAGCACATATGAACTGCTACATGGCTTGAGTGAGAACATAATTTATTTGGACCTGGAGTCAATCCCTATCGGAATGAATCCAAGGCAAGCAACGAGCCTTTAGGTGGTGTTTGGATTCCTGCAAAAGAGCGGTGGTTTGGGTTCGCGAAATCAAGAAAGAAATCTGGATCTTTCATTTATTTATTCAACTAAATCTTAACCATTCAACTTTTTCTCAATACCAAATCCATTTTTCACTTCTCAACTGCCAAACGCTACCTTACAGCTAGCCTGAGCAAAGTAAACCATGATGAAATTAATACTTGCAACTAGGGTTAACAAAACCGAAAATTTTATTCAATTTTTGGTGTACTCCTTTCTTTTCAAATTAGTTGACGTTATGACCGGTCAGTTTTTTTTTTTAAATACCTGACGCTGAACGATGCAAGTTTCAGCCTCAACGTCCACTGTTGCCCCTATTAATCATAGCTTCAATGCACAGTTAGGCGGAGAGGAAGCCACCTACGGGTGACTAAATTAAAGAAGAACATCAGAGTCATCTGGAAGACTTCTTTGTTTCCAGCATTGATGCTAAAACGTTGGAGGGAGTAATCCGTTAGGTTCATCGGATGATGGGTTTTTGGTTTAGAATTTTCAAAAAGTTCAAAAATTCAAAAAAATTGGAAATCTGAAGATTGAAAAACCAATCAGTAAAAAAAAAATTAGTCAAAAACAGAAAAACTTATCAAACTGATTTGATTTTAAATTTAAAAAATTAAAACTGACAAAATTGATCGGTAAACCGAAAAATTCAAATGATAAACCAAAAAACCAAATGACTTTTGTTTCAAACCTTAATTTTTACGCTTGTAACAATTATTATCAATTTTCACGAGTTTCATGCAAACTGATCAAATCGCCCACCAGTCACCACCGGCTCCCACGATAGGTTCGATAACCCGAACCCTTTGCAAGATATTGGATTGGCGGTACTAAACAATTACTGTTGCTTACCTCTGCAAGAGCAGAGGAACATGTTGTGATGCGGTGCGTCTGCTGCCTCGATCACACGGCTCGCCAGCCCTTGGTCAAAGATGAGTTGTATAGCAGTAGACGTCACTGATTATGTCATCCAAATCCGATGCGGCTATGCAATAGCATAACAGCTTGTGGCGCAGTGAACACAGAAAAGTACGTCGACAATGACGTGATGTCACTTGGATTCAATGATAAACTACTCACTGTAGTGAACTTTGATGAACAAATTTTGGGACGGAATGGTCGCCTGGGATCGATAGCAGCGCTCACAATTTCTTGGATTGTTTCCCAAGTATAAGGCTTCCAGAGTGTTCCAACCTAACAGCAGAATAATGAAGTCAAGCAAAAGATCAGTCGTCACCTGCAAATGGGTTGGGTTAAAATAGGGTTTTTGAGTTAGTTTAAAAATGACTCATTTGTTTTGAATGGGTTGAAACAGGTTTAAAAAGTAGACAAGTTGGATCGGATTGGGTCTAAGTAAATGAGAGTTAAAACGAGTTTTTTGGTTGCTAATATAATTGTGTTATTTTTTATTTTCTTCAGAAGTTATAGACTTTCAGTTAGTTGCTAATATATAGTTGTGCATATTTTATCCATTGATTAGGTGAAATTGAGTTCAAATTAGCTAGTGGGTTAGCAGGTTAGATGAAATCTCTAATTTTTTAGGTGAGGTTAAATTTTAAAAATATACAAATATAAGTACGAAGTGGTTTGGGTATAGGATAGGTTCTCCCCGTTAACAACCCAGTCTTAGCTGACGAGAAAGCTTTGAAGCTGAGTGATCATTCTTGGCCTTAACTCTATATATATCCTGCCGGGCGGCATCTTCTATCTTCAGAGTTCAGGCGACACTTAGAACTTGACGAAACACAAGCAACGATCGTTGTTGAGATCTTAGGCGTCACTCAGCAATGGCCGGAGGGCAGGACCTGAAGCTTCTGGGCATGTGGGCGAGCCCTTACGTTCTGCGCGCGAAACTCGCGCTCAGCCTCAAGGGCCTGAGCTACGAGTACGTGGAGGAGGATCTGAATAACAAGAGCGAGCTCCTCCTCAAGTCCAACCCCGTTCACAGCAAGGTCCCCGTGCTGATCCACGACGGCAAGGCCGTCTCTGAGTCGTCGGTCATCGTGCAGTACATCGACGAGGCCTTCGCCGGCACCGCCCCCTCCCTCCTCCCCGCCGATCCCTACGAGCGCGCCCTCGCTCGCTTCTGGGCAGCATACATCGATGACAAGGTACGCGTCGCCTAAAAAAACTAACAAAAGATTTCTAGCTTCACCGCAACTCTGCAAGATGCCTGACCGCAACATGCCTGTCTTCGTGCAGCTCTTGGCCGCTTGGACAAAGAGTTCCAGGGGCAAGACGGAGGAGGAGAGAGCGGAGGGGAAGAAAGAATCGGCCGTCGCGGTGGAGAACCTGGAGGGAGCACTGAGGGAGTGCTCCAAGGGTAAGCCCTTCTTCGGCGGCAACAGCGCCGGGTACTTGGACGTCGTGCTCGGCGGCCTCCTGGGATGGGTGCGCGCGTCAGAGGAGTTGCACGGTATCAAGCCCTTCGACCCTACCAGGACGCCGCTGCTCGCGGCGTGGGCGGACAGCTTCGGCGCGCTGGAGGCGGTCGAGCCGGTCATGCCCGACGTCAGTAAGCTGGTCGAGTTTGCCAAGATGCTCCAGGCAAAGTTCGCGGCTGAGGCCGCTAGTGCAGGCAATTGAAGGGGCGTCGGAGGAGACATGCTCTGTTTCTGTTTTCGTTGAAATAAAAGTATTGTCGTGGTAGTTCAAGTTTCAACTAGTAATATTTTCTGTAAAATTCGTACTCGGTTGTTGCGACAATAATGGTACAGTATACAATGAGTATACTCATTCATATAGTGGTATGTGGTTCGGTGCCTGTGTGTTTCCAATATATCCTGTGTTCATGCGTCGCGCACTCCGTTTCTGAGATCCACTGTGATACACGTATCAGTCTCTGGATCAGTAGTTGATAAGTACAACACAACAGAATGTATATCGAAAGTATACTTCGAAAAAAAAAACTAACCTGAGACAAGACTTTTAGTAGCCACACTATAAGGATCTCTACGATCCTACACTGGTTGATCAACTAAAAGCAGAGCAGGCAGCGAACACCAGGGCCCAAATCTACAAGCAGACTTGGGAAGCAGAACGAAACCAGCACAACTCCTACGCGATCCTGACTGTCTAAAACCACAAATGCAGGCGGGTGAGTACATAAGGTACTCAGCAAGCTCCAACACTAAGTAAAGATATAAATACAGATGCACATTGGTTGTAGCAAGGACGAGGCAGCAAGGTCCATGTTGCAAAAAGCCAGTTTTATGCAAGGTTCACTACAGAAGATTTCAAAAGGGAGTGAAAGCATTTATTATACATATATTAATAAGTTGAACCTAGGGGAGTACAAACCGTTCCCGCCAGTTCCCTAATTTTTAACTGGAAGGGCCTCCACTATCCCCTCCAGACACTTTCCAAAGCACGGGTGGCTACATCCACTCACACTTCAAGGCAGTATAGAAAATCTAATCGTAGAGCGCCCGAACAGTAGCATGTCAATACCGTGACAACGGCCTATCCAGAAGGATTTTTAACTCTGCAGAGGTTATACACTGTACCCACAGGTTATGCTACTCCGGATCATTAGAGTTGCATAACGCCTATCCCACATCTACGTAGTTTTCCACAGATTCCACTCAAGGTGCAAACAGAGGCCATCCCTCGGAGTTTTCTAGGCCGTCGATGACGCGTCGGTACATTCCCGGAGCCGGATCGTGAATATCCACCACATTCACGCCTTTTTCTGGTCCCCTCCAATCCCCGAGTATTACCAAACCAGGGGCTATATCCACGAGCTTACGCTCCCGTGACGCGGGCAATTACCGTCGAAGGCCAGGCAACAAGTTATCTCACGCCCTTCTCCTGTTCCCTTGTGTCTTCACTACCGACCCCCAGTGGTTCGATGTGAAAAGAATACGTAGAGAGAATAAGTCCTGTCCAAAATGTACAGGTTCTGTGGTTGCACGGGAATTACCAAGTCGAGGGCTAACGAACCGGTCCTTATATGGCAGGGGTGGCGGTCTCGTCCACGGCAGGTGGACCACAGCGAAGCCTACACACCTATCACCATCACCTCAGGTGAGCCCCACCCCAGGCCAGTAACATCCCCTCTTCACCTAGCACCAGTTGTTCTAATCCCGCCCCTTTTTATTTGTACTCACACCACCAAACTCTTTCAACTCATTTTGCAAATTAATGGTATACGGTGCGGCGGTGCGGAGCACCGTAAATGGGGTCCTAAGCAGATCTAGTACAAGGTAATATCCGTTCCGTAAAACTATTTAGGAACGGAATCCCTATGGCTATCAAAGACACTTCGTCAATGGTTTTCAAGAAATGTATTCATATCTATGCAGCAAGTTACTGACATAAATATAAATACCTAGGAACAAGTAGGATTATTACTAACACAATGTTTCAAACCAAAATATCATGCATAGCAGAATAAATAAGCACTATAGGAGCATTAGCAAAAGATAGGTTCAATATGAGGTTAGAGCTTGCCTGCAAATTCCTTAATCTTCAAGCTTGAGGTTGGAAGCTTCTTTTTCAAGATCTGAATCTTCAATCTCTGGCTTCGCGCCCAATCCATGAGTTTCTCTTCATACGTAGACCTTCTGGTTCCTCTTGAGGCTTGACTCTTCCTTACACTCAACGTTATCTACGCGAAGGAAAAGCCTAATAAAACTATCGCGACAGAAACAAAACTCAAGAAGGAGCGATAAAATCCAAAGAACTTCAACTAAGAACCAGATAACACCGCGAGGAAAACTTAGGGAAAGTTATGCATGATGCGGTGATTAGTTATTACGAGGAGCAGTGAAGCCCACCAGCATGGCTATTGGAGAGGCATGTGCATGTGTAGTCCTGTGAACAGTACATCATTAACTATCTAGTTTGTACCCACCTGAGTGTTTTACTTTAGGTAATTAATGATTAATTACTTAGTTTAATGTATATAATTAAGCTTTTAAAACTAGCAAGTGGCACATGTGTGGGTGAATGCAGGACAGAATGCTTATAGGCTGCCATCTAAGTAATCACTTACTTTCTAATATTTAGCTATTTGTATTTAACT
>BCLF01000102.1:851360-880752 GCA_001602275.1 Zoysia japonica | reverse complement strand
GTTTTCGGAAAGTTCGGGGTTCACGGGAAATTCGGGGATCACGGGAAAGTTCGGGGTTTTCGTAAAGTTTGGGGTTCACGGGAAATTCGGGGATCACGGGAAAGTTCGGGGTTCACGGGTAAGTTCGGGGTTCACGGAAAGTTCGGGGATCACGGGAAAGTTCGGGGTTTTCGGAAAGTTCGGGGTTCACGGGAAAGTTCGGGGTTTCCGTGGATCGGGAAAGTTCGGGGTTTTCGTGGGTCAGGAAAAGTTCGGGGTTTCCGTGGACACGGGAAAACTGTGTCTGTGGACACGTGGACACGTGAAAACTGTGACGTGTCCGAGGACACTTGGACACGGGAAAACTGTGACGTGTCCGTGTCCGAGCTCCAGAACATGTGTGAACGGGTCGGGTGGCAACTGTGTCCTGGACACGTGCCAATTTCCGTGTCCAACCCTTGTGGTGTGGATGTGGGTGTTTCTGCAATTACCGAAATGAACGGGAATCTTGATGTAAAACGAATAAGACTACATCGTAACTAACATGAAATTGGGGAGCTTTCTATAAAGGGGTCATTACCATACGGAATGCGGCAGGGACTGATATGTGAGAAAATTGGACTTTCAGTGGCTTGTCGGAAAGCATCAGAGGAATCCTTGCCACTGCATATCAGTTAAATATAGATTTCAAAGAAGACTAGGGGCATTTTTGAAAAAGGGCTTTACTGGATCGGGTGGCCTGTTACCGTGAGCTGTGGACTGGTGGCCAGGGTCCGGTCCACGCCGTGGTCCTCACCGACGGCCAGGCGGCTGGCCGGCCGGTGGGCCTCGAGCCCCAGGCGGCGAAGCACAAGGGCGGCGTCGGGGAGCTTCCTGGGGGTGCTACAGGGCTAGGAAGGCACGGCAGCGCGCTGGCGACGGGCAGAGGCGGCGCTTAGCGGCGTTGCGCGACGCCCGGGCAGTGACAGCGTTGGGGAGCTCGCGATTCCGATGGAGAAGCAGGTGAGTTGCGTGCTGAAGCTTCTCAATGGCTCGGAGGGGACAGGGAGACGCCGTGTCATACCGTTGACAAAGAGTGGGCAACGTACCATAGCAGAGCGCGGTGCCGGCGGCCCGTAGGGTCAGAGACGGCTTGAGGTGGACTGGGAATGGTGGAGGAGCGTTCTGAGGTGCCGAGTGAGTCACCTGGAGGTGAAATCGGTGTTCAACGCCGGCGAATTTCCGGCGGCGACCGACTCGACGAGCAGGGGCGGCCGAACGGGAATGGGGAAATTGAAGTCCGATTAGGTGGTGGTGAAGGTCAAGACTTGCGTGAAAGTGTGAGGGCGACCCGGCGGTCCTCGCTACAACCTCGGCTGGGCCGGGGAGGCGGCGGTGGAGGCCGACGGCAGAGGATGTCCGGTGTCGTGGTGGCGCGCATGTAGCGGAGGTGGCCAACGCTAGCGCACACACGGGACGGGGAGACGGGGAACTGGGCAGGCGACGTGCGGCGCGTGGCACTGGAGGGCGGCGGAGAGCTCTTATGCCGCGCATGGCAGGACGCCTGGCGCCGCGCGCGCTGGTGTGATGGCCAGGCGCGCCGAGGAAGAAGACAGAGGAAAGGGAGAAGGTCGCTGGCAAGTGGGCCCGCCGGATTTTTTTTCCATTTTCAGATTTTTTCGGAATTTCAGCAGCAGCCTCTGTTTTTCCTTCAAAAGGTCAACTTGCCAAGCTCCGATGAATATAAAATTTTGCAGGGTTGAAGAACTTTTTGAGATGAACAACTTTCGTTTTAGGATGATCACCAAATTCGGATTATATTTTCCTCCATAAAATTTCAGATGACAAGTGGCTTTATGAGAGGAGTGAACTAATTTGGATAGGGTCAAATAGGATTAAGAGGGATCGGCCGGATTTGAAATTCAAGGATTTCGGTAGGTTTGGGATTCGAAAATGTTGGATTCAAAAGAGTTGAATAGATTTGGGATTTCAAACGAATTTGGTAAGATGTAGGGATTCAAAGAATTGAATTCAAGACACAAAACAAAAGATAAAGAAAAGAAAACAAAAAGGGCTCAGTCACTTGTCACACTTCAATTTTTAATATTTTAGAAATTTTCAATGTAGCTAAGTTTTAAATTTAGTGAGGTTTTTGCCTTTTGAAATAAGAAAGAAAAGAAAGGTGAGAGGTTCAAAGAAAAAATGTTAGGGTGAAAGTTAGAAAAAATTTTGAATTACGTATTTTTAGACTTTTCCTAAAATTCGGGATGTCACATCATGAGCTCACATTGCACTCCCAGTCCTAGTAGCATTCACATGGCCTTTCATTGCCGGAAAACACCAAGCTAATCTAAACCAGTACTAGAGAGTTACGTACTAGTAACAAAATCTAGTATTTTGATTTGCATCATAGCAATATCTATATTTTTTTATAAAGGAAAAACAACTTGTTTCCAGCCTCTGCATAAATCACACTCTTGTTTATATTACAAACATTCAACATGTAAGGATTCATTCAACTTCACAAGAAAAACACAAAAATAAAAAAAGGCATTCATGAGTCACAAATAATGGCTGCTATTTCCATTGACACACTCATATTTCAGAAATTCATCCTTTTCTCCTCCGGTTGTAACATCGCCCAGTATCGTAGTTAGCAAGTGACCCTAAATAAAGCCTGTAAAAGTAAGGTATACTTTGCTTTCACAAAATTAGCTTTATAAATAGCAAAATCTTTTAGTTAATCAGCACTACATGTGTTCACAAAATTAGGGATTTTTTAGTTGGTTAAAATTAAACATTCTTAATTTTGATTGTCGACAAATTCATACAGATGAATTTGTGGCAGATTTGTAGTCTTTTCTTGTTTTGTTGGCCAAGCTTGTTGCTTGTTTGTTTGTTCTATTTACATCTCCTTGTGTACTTTGAACTCTTTTTTCTATCTTAATGCGAAACGCGCCACGCGCGATTTTGGAAAAAAAAACAAATTCATACAGATGAACAGATCACCAGCGTAGAAATTGTATTGCCAGCTTCACTTTGAAATGAAATATTATAATACTATGTAACCCTTTCTGTTTGACATAGTAGTAACATTTTTGTTATGTCCTTGCGACTTTTTGGGATTAGCCTTGTGAAAAGGGCAGGCTTTCACTTCACTTTTTCAGCTCATCGCTTGGGAACGAATAACTAGTCGTGTCTCTGTAAAATCAGAATTGGCAAGCCGTGACGAAAGCAATGGCGTGAATAGCTGCAATCTTTTTTTTTAAGTGTCTGCAGATAATGCAAGCCTCACGGGTGATGCACTAGCTAGATTAACATATCCTTCTGGTCTAGTGAAGCACGGCGGACATTTTTTGGCGCACAGTTACTTGTGCTCTCGTTGCACTTCTTTATCATCCAGATCCATGGATATGCACACCAAGATATAGGTCTGTATTTCTTACGGCTTGATTGGAGATGGAGGTGAGGAGGTACCCTTTTCTCCTCGAGTGGAATACCTTTTGGGGTCTATGGCTTAAAAAACGTCAAGTCCTTGGCTTCCTCTACAAGTAGTTGAACAGATCTCGCAACAAGATTCAACGTTGCTTAGTCCACTAAGGCACTAGACTAGAAAAGACTTTCATAGCAACGAGTAATATATTCAATAATTGAGCTAGGTTTTAGACTACGGACTCCTCAGCAGTGTTCCGAACCTTATAGTAATGAATTAAAACTAGGGAACATTTTTTTTTTTTTGAGGACCAAGCATGCCCATTGCAATGTGTCCTTTCTCATTAATTTAGTTGTCTCTGAGACTGACATCCCATAAACACTCGCATATATAAACTCACCTCTTCCTCCCATCCCATCACAAAAGCATAAAGAAAAACACAAATCAAAGAGCTAAACCCTTTTAGCGCAAATCTGAGAATGGATGGAGTAGGAGGAGATGACCTTAAGCTGCTGGGCGCATGGGCAAGCCCTTTTGTCATTAGAGTGAAGCTCGCGCTCAGCTTCAAAGGCCTAAGCTACGAGAACATCGAGGAAGAGGACCTCTACAACAGGAAGAGCGAATTGCTCCTCAGGTCCAACCCCGTGCACAAGAAGGTGCCCGTGCTCATCCACAACGGCAAGCCCGTCTGCGAGTCCCAGATCATCGTGCAGTACATCGATGAGTCCATTGGCGGCACCACAGGCCCTTCTCTCCTTCCCAGAGACCCCTACGAACGTGCCATGTCTCGCTTCTGGGCCGCCTACGTCGATGACAAGGTAGTACTTGCTGTATTCCTCTCTGTAGCACCTCATGGTATATTGCAACGCAACTGACGCTTGTGAATGTGCATCCTTCGATTGGTATCCTTCTGATCAAATTTGCTGACCGATGCACGCATACGCGGCAGCTTTTCGCCTCGGTTTTCCAGGGGGGGCAAGGCCAGGTCCGAGGAGGAGAAAGCCGAGGCCGTGAAGCAGACGTTCGCAGCAGCCGAGACCCTGGAGCTGGCTTTCAAGGAGTACTCCGACGGGAAGCCTTTCTTCGGTGGTGACAGCGTAGGGTACCTGGACATCATCCTTCGGGGCATGATTCCGGTGGTGCAGTACATCGAGGCTCGCTACGGCTTCAAGCTCTTTGATTCATCAAGAATCCCGTTCCTCGGAGCCTGGGTGGAGCGATTCAGCGCGTTGGATGCGGCCAAGTCAGTCATACCGAGCGTTGAAAGTTTGGTCGAGTATAGTAAGATGAAAGAGGCAATGGCGGCAGCAGCTGCTGCCGCCGCCGCCACGACCAATTAAAACCAGCTATGGTTAGAAATAATTTTAGGCAGCGTGATAATTTTGACATAAATTAATGAAACAGATATCCACATCACTTGGAGTAGTTTTCTTTGGCTTAACCGGCAAGAAAGTCGAGCCTTCAGTATAAGGGACATGCTACTGTGATGACTCCATCACATGAGCGCATTTGACTGTTATGCTTCGTGTCCAAGGCTGGGTGGCATCGATCACAACTTTTCCAATGCTGGCAACATGTTTGATCTGATTTTTTTTAAAGGGTTTGATCTGAATTTTCAACATGCGCAGAGGATTTTTATACACACATGTTCTGTTTCTATAGCTAGTGAACGAGTTGGATTGAGTGTGCGAGACATACAGTTGAGATGACCCATCTCTGAATATATCTGGGTATTTGGGCCGGACTTCTTGGGCCGGAACGCGGCCCGGAACTTTTGGCCTGGCACGGACACGGCCCGGCACGGCCCCGAAAAAGGGGCAGCCTGGTAGGTGGCCCGGTAGACGCCAGCCAAGCCGCGCAGCCCAGGATCTTCTGCGGCCCACACCCTCACAGCCCAGGTCGCCCGGCCATATAAAAAAGCAGCCGTGCCCCCCCCCCCACCCCAAGCCAAACCCTAACCGGTCCCCACCCGTTCCTGTAGCCTACAAGCCGCAGCCGCCGGGCGGCCCCTACGCGCGTCTCTCCTCCTCCGCCCTCGGCTCCCCTCTGCTCTCCTCCACCCCACAGGCCGCCGCCTCGGGTCGCTGTGTTGTGCCGTCAGTCGCCTCCTCGAGTCTCCACCGCGCCGGCCGTCGCCTCGGGTTTCCGCCACACAGGCCACCGCCTTGGGTCTCCGTCGGCCGCCGCTCCAGTCTCTGCCTCGCTGGCCACCACCTCAGGTCGTCCGCAACGAGCCTCGCGTCGGGCTTAGAGTCATCGTGCTGGTAGGCCAAACGGGTTGGCATGGCCCTGTTCCGGCCAAGGCGGGCCATGCCTCGGGTCGACCCCTGCGCTCATGGCACGCCTCGGCATGGCCGGGCTGGCCCGTCATGCTTGGGCGGGCCGTGCCATAGACCGTGCTGGGCTGTGCCATTTCGGGCGGCCTGACTCCCCAGGTGTGACTCTGAATAGCCGATCCGTTTTCACAAGCATCATAGGAAGACCGGAGGAAAACTATTGCCAAACCGTTGATAAATCACTAGCGCGACCATCATGAGGACGTTGGTGCCACCATGAGTGTGGCACCCCATTTTCGAAATGCACTGTGATACACGTATCAGTCCTTAGATCAGTAGCTGATACGCACAACACAACAGAATGTATATCGAAAGCATACTTCAAAAAGAAAATAGATACCTGAGACAGAACTTTTAGCGGCTCACGCTGAGGATCTCTATAATCCAACACCGGTCGGCCAGCCAAAAGCGAAGCAAGCAACAGAACACCAAGGCCCAAATCTACAAGCAGACTTGGGAAGCAGAACGAAAACCCAGCACGTCGTCACCTACGCGGTTCTCTCTATCTAAAACCACAAATGCAAAAGGGTGAGCACATAAGGTACTCAACGAGCTCTAACATTAGGCAAAGGTATATATTTAGATGCACATTTGGTTGTAGCAAAGATGAGGCTACGCGGTTCAATTTTTGCGATAAGCCAGTTTTTATGCAGTGTTCACTACAGAAGATTTTTAAAGGGGAGTGAAAATATTTGTTGTCTATATTTTAGTAGGTTGGACCTGGGGGAGCATAAACCATTCCCGCCAGTTTTCAAATTTTAACTGAAAGAACCTCCACTATCCCATCCAGACACTTTTCAAAACACGGGTACCTACACCCACTCACACGTCAAGGATATCATAGAAAACTAATCGTAGGGTACCCGAACAAATAGCATGCAAATACCGTGACAACGGCTTATCCGAAAGGATTTTACACTCTGCAGAGGTTGTACACTATACCCACAGGTTATGCTACTCCTGATCAACAGAGTTGCATAATGCTTACCCCACAACTACATAGGTTTCCACAGATTCCACCCAAGACGCATTCAGGGGCTATCAGTTGGGGTTTCACTCTCGATAACGTGACGGTATATTTCCGGAGCCGGATCGTGAAGATTTACCACAGTCACGTCTTTTCTTGGTCTCCTACTACACCGGGTATTACCAAACCAAGGGCTATATCCGTGGGCTTACAGTTCCAAGGCGCAGGCCATTACATGGTCGAAAGCCGGGCAGCGAGTTATTTCACGCCTTGCTCCTGGCCTCTTGTGTCACTTCGACCTCCTAGTGGCTCAATGTGAAAAACCTACATAGCGGAGATAAGTCTCACCCAAAATGTACAGGTTCTGTGGTTGCACAAAAATTGCTAAGTCAAGCGCTAACAAACCGGTCCTTATACGGCAGGGGTGGCGGACTCGTCCACGGTAGGTGGACTACAGCGAAGCCTATACACCTATCACCATCACCTCATGTGAGCCCCACCCCATGACCAGAATCATCCCTCTTCACCTAGCACCAGATGTAGTAATCCCCACCCTTTTCTTTTTACGCACACCACCAAACACAATTTAACACATTTTGTAAACGAATGATGTATGGTGTGCTAGTGCAAGGCACCAAAATTGAGGTTCTAAGCATTCTACTAAACAAAGCAACTCTCCGTTCTTTAAAAGTATTTAAAGACGGGAGACCTATGGTTAACAAGGAGGGTATTGTCAACGGGCAATCAAGGTACTTAATATTAATGTCTAGTAACTGACACTAATATCAGTAAAACAATCAATAAAGTAGGATTATAACTAACACAATGTTTTAAATCAAAACATCATGCATTACAGTATAGATAGGCACTATAGGAGCATTAGCAAAATATAGGTTCAATATGATCAAGGGGTTTGAGCTTGCCTGCAAACTCCTAATCTTCGAAGCTTGAGGTCGGAGGCTTCTTCATCAAGATCCTAGTCTTCAATCTCTGGCTTCGCGTCCAAGTCTTCGTGCTTCTCTCCACACGCGATCCTTCTGGCTCCACTTGAAGCTTGAGTCTTCCTTACACTTAGCGTTATCTACGCGAAAGGAAACACCTAATAAAACTACCGAAAAAGAAATAAAGCTCGAGAAGAAGCGTTAAAATCCAATGAACTTCGAATAAGAGCAAATTAAACACTGCGAGAAAAACCTAGGGCAAGTCAGGCATGACCCAATCCCTATTGACTTATGGTGAGGTTCGGTGGAGGGTTAACGTGCATTCCCGCTAGCACGAGCGGAGATGCGGCGGGTGGCGTGTGTCATTTTGTGCATACCTTAATTTAGAACTATTTACTACTTGTTAGAAATTTAGATTCATTCTAATCGATACTTAGTGATTAAGCTATATCGTGAGTGCGTTGTGCGTGTTTCTGAGACACGGGCTCATGAACGAGTATCCGTGTATATCGTGCACTCGCACTTATCGTTGATCTCGAAGTGTCATTGTTTCAAACGTGAACGTGCATGATGGCACATGTAGGTGTGTCGTATGGGGTTGCCCGGTA
Organism: Zoysia japonica; assembly: GCA_001602275.1. Taxonomy (NCBI): domain Eukaryota; kingdom Viridiplantae; phylum Streptophyta; class Magnoliopsida; order Poales; family Poaceae; genus Zoysia; species Zoysia japonica. Next base: position 872,509 of record BCLF01000102.1, on the reverse strand, counting down.
ACTATGCATTACTATGTCCCGTATGTGTGTATGCCGGTGTGTTGCACGTGCTTCTTAGTGGCTAAGTACTTAATTCTACAACTACAACTAAACTACTACACTAAGTAGATGACGCCAACTACGGTGCAGTGAAGGACATAGCGCTATTGTTAGTTATCTAATTTATACATATGTGGGTGCGTCATCCTAGGTGCTTAATGATTAATTACCTTGTTTAATTTGTGTAATTAAACTGGTAACGCTAACAAGCGGTACATGTACTAATATGTGCTATTGCATGAGTGAATGCATGGCAGGATGCTTATGGGCTGTTTTCTAAGTATTTACTTACTTCCTAATGTTTAGCTACTAGCGTTTAACTATTAATCCTATGATTCTAACCTTAGACTAGATTACTTAGTGCTAACATAGGTATGCATACTAATATGTGCTAAATAATGAAGTCATGCTATGATGGGGTGCACACTAGCTATTATGAATCTATGCCTAGAGATGCATCATAATTAAAGACTTGCACTAACAACGATAAAACAAATAGAAAGAACAACGATTAAACTCCGCAAAGAACTTACTATTAAAACAAACCAGCAAGATCGGATGTTGGCTGAGGTTTGGACGATTCGATGTGGTGAGGCTCGAGACAACGGTTCCAACGGTGCCAAAATCACTGAAAACGGAGTTGAGGTGTGGCGGTGGTGAGGCGAATAAGGTGTTCACGATGGAAAACAGAAAATCCCCCGTGGACACGCTACCCGGCATGTGTCCACAGCTGTCGGGTGCATGTGTGTAGGCGTGAAACAGGGGACAAACCTCGTGGTGACGTTGCCAGGTGGTCTGTGACCGGAAACTGGCAAAGGCTGTGTGGACACATGGCTTGGCCTATGTCCACGGCCTCTGAACACCTGCGTGTCTAGAATCAAGAAAAATCCTGTGGACACGTGGTTCGGCCTGTGTCCATGGCCCCTGGACACACGGGTCTCCAGAATCGGTGATTTCTCCGTGGACACGTGAACTATGACCGTGTCCATGGACACGTGGACACGTGAACTGTGACTGCGTCCGTGGACACGTGGACTATGACGTGTCCGTGTCCGTGACCGTGAACACGGGGTCGTGACCGTGTTCGAGCCCCGTTTCGGGGTTACACGGACGTAGCCGTGTCGGTGCCCCAGGTTCGTGGTCACATAGCCGTGACCGTGTCCAAAGCTAGGTATAATGGGTGCACTTATGCATACTAAGGATATAATGAAAGGTGCCCTATTTGTGATATGACTATATGCTTAAATAATATACGATAAAACGCAATATTAAGAATGAATAATAATCGACAAAGAAAATGAGGGCAATTAAATAAACTAATAAAAGCTCAGCACAAGAGGCAACCTGCGCGATTAGGATGACGCTGGGCTTTTGGGTGTTGGCGACGATGCGGGCATTGGATCCAAGGCAAGGACAGTATAGGAATGATTTGTTTGGTAGGAGACATCGGACGGTGGAAGTTATACGATAGGTACTGTGGTCTTTTGAGGTAGGCCGCTGAAAACACGATAGTTTCGAGATGCGCGAGTGGTGTTGAAGTGTAGCTCACGTCGTGATGAGCGCGTCAGCGCAAGAATTAACCAAGTCGGGATTGCGGATGGTAAGGTACAGATATTTAGTAGAAAAAGAACCTAACTGCAGTCGTCTAAAAATAACTAGAGACTAATCTGTAATTATCAGGAGATGAGCAGAGACCTATATCTCATTACAGAAAAGCCTAGGGGTCTGAGTGTAAAAAGGACTGTGCTATATTGAAAAATAATACAGAAGTTGAGGATCCTTGTCAATGTACTTCAGTTAAATGTTAATATCGAAGAAGTACGAGGGTGTTTCTGTAAAAATTTGAAGTTTGGCTGGGTTGAACGTGCTGCTTCCCACAGCAAATCCGTGGACCGCGGCCAGAGGCCGGTCCACACGTTCCACCATGAGCCACGGCGGCGGCCAGGCGGCGGAAGGCCGGAGGGCCTCGGGCCCAGGCGGGGGAAGCAAGAGGGCGGCACGGCGAGTCTAGTCGTGGGTGCGATGGGGCCGGGGAGGCACGGCATCGCGCTGGAGACGGCGACGACACACAGCCTCAGGCCGACAGCAGGAGCGGTGCGGCTCGGCAAGAGGCAGTTGGGGAGGAGGCAGCAGGGCGCGGCGGCTCTGCAGAGGGGTTTGGATAGGTGGGAACGGCTTCGGACGCGTCGGGTGGCGCAGAGCCGCGTCGATGTGCGGCGGCGCCCGGCGCCCGCACATTGACGGTGGCGGGGCTTGTTTTGGGTGATGAGGACAGGATGAGGGGTCGATGTGGAGCTCTTAGTGGGTTTGGCAACGCCAGAGACCCGGCGGGCGACGCTGGCGTCGGAGAGGAGGCGCCCGGCATGGCGGCACACGTCGCCAGCTTGCAGGACGGCCGGAGAAGGGCAGTGCGCTGAGCTCCTTCGTGGGCTCAGGCGTGCCAGAGAAGGGCCAGGGTGCGTCATCAACAGAGAAGGGCGGCGCGCGACAGCGTGCTTGGGCGCGGCTCCAAAGACATACTGGGCGAACGGGAGGGCCTAGGCGGTGGTGGAGGCCGGCTGCAGTACGAGGGGAGAGGGGAGGAGGCGTAGGTGGTGAAGGGTATGCCGGAAGGGAAGGTGCTTGCCGGAGGAGCCGGATTGCGGCGGTTGCCAGCTCGGCGCGCAAGGCTGTTTGAGGGGAACAGAGTAAATTATGAGCTCGATTTCACTGCAAACGTGAGGCAGCTGACATACGTATGGGCACGCGCTCGTGCATGCGCAGCAGGTGGCGGGGCGCGTGGTGTGGCAAGGCGAGCAGGGGCTGCCAGGGCGTGGCACATATGCCCCTAACGAGAAAAAGGAGTCTGACAGGTTGAGTTGGTACGGTTCAGCTCAGTGTATCACTTAAGCATTTTAAGGATAGAAAAAGGAAAAGCGAACAAAATTGGATTGAATTGAAACTTGGTATGACGGATTTGTAGCAGGTGCTTTACAACATAAATTGTATGCATCGTGATTTTCAAATGGAACAGGTAGTTATGAAATTTTGAAAGTGATTACCTGTTAAGGAGGCTGTCTGTTGGAGGAACGGATTATTTATTCAACGGTTTGTCTATTTTGCTTTGAAAATCGAACTTTCGGAGCTTGGATGTGTTTGTAATTTTGTAGAGTGGTAGAACATTTTAAGATGAACAACTTTTTTTTTTGGCTCATCTGCAGATTCAATTTCGGTTTTGTTCTAGAAAATTCGGAGAACAGAAACTGTTTAAAAGGAGTAATCTAATTTGAAGGAGGTCGAATATGATTCAAACGAATTGGACGGGTTTAGAATTTAAGGGATTGGGTGGATTCAGAACTGAAATGAAACACGAGGTAACAAACGACAAGGAAGAAAAATAAATAAAAAGGGCAATCACTTGTCACACTTCTAAATTTTAATATTTTATGAAATTTCAATTTACCAAGGTTTTGATTAAGTGAGGTTTTTGTCCTTTGAGATAGGAAAGAGAAGAGAAGATGGGAAGTAGCGAATAAAATGTTAGGGTGTTTGTCAGAAACAAATTTTGAATTTTGCATTTTTAAATTATTCTAAAATTTGGGATGTCGCAATGAGATCCCAGTGTTCTCTGTCTCCATTCATAAAGAATCCAACAAAGCACAAGATCGAGAGCTCGAATCTTCACACACCGCTTAGCCATCCACCCTCACCAGTTTCCCAGTAGGAAGGAGATGGCAGGAGGAAACGGTGACAGCGCCGGCTACGTTGACGTTCTCTTGGGACTTGGGTTTTAGTAGAAAGGATAAAGTCCAAATTACTGCTCTTAAGTATAGCTAAAGTTTAAATAACCTCTAAACTATATTTTAATTTATTTTGTGTCCACAACTTTGTCATTTGGCTCAATTTACCATATACTACAATTTATCTTTTTTTGTTTTTCCATATATAATCGTAATCTTAAGCTAAAATTTTAGGAGAAGATAGAGCACATCATCATACATTTTTAAAAAAATACATCATAGTTTTTTTTAACTATTTTCATAATAAAGGACATTTAATAGTAAATTAAATCCTTAGGGTACAAAACTATATGAAAATAATGATAGAAAATTATGATGTATTTGTCTAACATGTGTCATGATATGCTCTCTGAGCTTGTAAAATTTTAGCTTAATATTATGCTTATATATAAAAAAACAAAAAAGACTAATTGTAGTAAGGGGTAAATTGAGCCAAATAGCAAAGGTGAGGGATAAAATGAACCAAAAAATAGTTTAAAGGGCTATTTAGACTTTGGCTACATATAAGGGTAGTAATTTGGACTTTATCCTAGTAGAAAAATATACTGCCATAGCCTATAGATTTCTGATGCGGGTTGTTGGATATTGCACCATGTGTTGCCGGGGAGAATAAACTGCTGCATGTCGCTTTTGTTTGTTCGGGAGAATAAACTATACGGTCAAAATAATGGATCCTATTCTACCAAAACTAATAGCCATTCTACCAGCTCGAATGAACCTTATGTGAGCATTGACCCTGCTAGCTTGCGTCTGTTAGCAGAGTACAAGGCCTCTCTAGGTTTGAAGTTTGAACCACATCTCAGCTTCGTTTTGAAGCAAGCTGCACAAACAAATATATCTACTAAAAGTTTGAGATAAGCACGCGATCGGTCCCTAGGAGGAGATTTTAAGATAACTCTTGCACAAACATCATGCATGACACATTGGTGCTTCGTGGCTTCAATCCCCAATAAATAATCGCAGCATCTCAGACGGTCAGACCTCGATCCCCAATAAATAATCCAGCACAGGGCAAGCTCCAAAGCTACAAGCCAACACGCAGGGAGGGACACAAGAGCACGCATCCGAAGTATCAGTAGGAGATGGCTGGAGGAAAAGACCAGCTGAAGCTGGTCGGACAATGGGCGAGCCCGTTCGTCACAAGAGTGAAGCTTGCGCTCGCGATCAAGGGACTGAGCTACGACTACGTGGAGGAGGACCTGAGGAACAAGAGCGGGCTCCTTCTCAGCTCCAACCCGGTGCACAAAGCGGTGCCCGTCCTGATCCACAATGGGAAGCCCATCTGCGAGTCGGCGGTCATCCTCCAGTACATCGATGAGGTCTTCGCCGGCAGTGGCCCGTCCCTACTCCCCGCCAACTCATACGACCGTGCCGTCTCTCGCTTCTGGGTCGCTTACATTGATGATAAGGTTTTTACTTTAGTCGTCTCAAATGCTCTCTCTATATATCTAATTTGCTTTAACTGTAAAAATATTGATAAATATGGCCTGATTTCAGCTAGGAGGCCCGTGGGATCGGCTGTTCAGGGCCAAGACGGACGAGGAGAGGGCTGAAGCGATGAGGCAGGTGTTCACCGCGGCGGAACCTCTAGAGGGATGCTTTAAGGAGTGCTCCAAAGGGAAGGACTTTTTCGGCGGCGACAGCGTCGGGTACCTTGACCTCGTTGTCGGGAGCTTGGTCCCGTGGGTGAAGGCGACTAGTGTTCTCGCCGGTGCGGAGCTCGTCGACGCCGGCAAGATGCCGCTCCTGGCCGCGTGGATGGAGCGGTTCGGCGAACTCGACGTGGCCAAGGCGGTCCTGCAGGATGTTGGTAGCTTGGTCGAGCATGGCAGGATGCTGATGGCGAAGAATGCAGCTCGGGCTGAAAAGAATAACTGAGCGAGCATGGGGAGACTACAAGTTTACGATGGTTGAGTCAGAGAAACGTAGTCGTAAGACTCGTATGGGCCTCTGATGCGACTTGCCAATTACCTGATGGGGTTTATCAGTCATTATATTATTCATATTGTATAATAAAATTGGGGAAGAAGCCAATCTTGTGCCTCAGCACGAATAAGGGTTTTGTACTGCAGACAACGTACTCGTTTAAGTGCCTTTTGCCCATCCTATTAGGGCATCTCCAATGTATAGAACTTAGTATAGTTCTAAAATGGGACCCACAGTGATATGACTTTGCTTATTTACGTATACATAATGTATAGAACCAACTCTTGGATTTATAGATGGAACCCACTAAATAAAAAAACCCACACACTAACTTTAGTTGTTGTATAGGAGCTGGTTTCATACAAAGAACCTGGGTATTACTAGATTCAAGCTCACAATGAGAAGAACCTGGTTCTTACAAATTTTTTACTCCATAGAACCAACTTCTCTTGCACATTGGAGATGCTCTTACTACTCACTGTCTACCGTAAATTTTTATAGTTTATTTGTCAGAGTAATAAAGTAGGAAAAGATTGTCTCAAGCCAATTCAGATTTGATACTCAATGGAACAATGTCCTGTCAAAAGAAGGACACATTTTTATGCGCTTTCCATTTTAAAAAGTTAAGATGCACTAGTTGCTCATTCAAACTTGTCATGGTGATACATGCTCAATGGGCACAAGGGTATTTTATTTCTAAAATGTTAACAATTGAACAGTTTAATAGACTTACAACAATAATGAATCAAATACTTTGTGAATAAGGATAATTTAAATTCCTTATCAAATATTGTTGGGCTACTAGCACATAATTTAAATCCCTTATCAAATATTTTTGGGCTAATAGCACAAAAATATATGTGAAATGATCCCATGACCACTTGGTTTGTGAATCATTGGAAACATCATAATACAACAACTGATTTTATAGTTCTCACTTAGCTGAGATTTTGTAACTCTCGGTCATATTTTTTATACAAATAAAATAAACGTGTGGAAATTTTTTTTGTGATATTTCAACATTTAGTTCCTATGTGAGTATCACACATTAGGAAATAAATAAAATGTATTTGTGGAAATTATTTTCATGAAGCTAGAACAATATTTATTCAAGTTAGATTTTTTTTAACGAGCAGATCATTTTCTATCAATCATTAATATGGAATAAAAAAAAACTTAGTGTTTGGAATGAGAGAGAAATAAAATGACATTCATCTATGGAGACAAAACCCATATCCCCATGCATGGAGGGTCCAGGATTCTTGACCCCCTTACTGTTTGATAACAGAACTTGCGATTTCAATAATTGTGTCTTAACAAGTTTGGATTCCGAAAGTTAGTGTGTTGAATATGAAAGATGACTGACTGAACAGATAGGCCTAAAAGACAACACAGATGACATAGTTGATAGATCAAAATAATGAAAACGAAGGTATACTGACATCTGGTGAGGAGAGTCGCAAGCTTGTCGCGCAAGGCCAATCACCAACCCCCTAGTGCAAGCAGTTTTTCTTTAATTTGAAAACGCTTAGCTCTAAGGTATATCCTGCGACTTGGAATACAAGTCAGGACCAAACTTTTGACTAAAAGCTCGAGTGAGAGAGAGCAAAACATGCTGCATTCATGTTTAACCTACATTCACCATGAACCAACCTCCTTATATACTGCTCCTCGCTTCAGCCAGCAAGAGCAGGAAAAAACTAGAGGAGTAGCAATTGCAAACACTTCGCCACCTGAATAGCTGATATAAGAATCCAGCTACATGGAAATATCTGGAGGTGAGCTGAAGGTGCTAGGCACATGGCCAAGTGTGTGGGTATGCAGAGTGAGAATTGCTCTCAACCTCAAGGGCCTGACCTATGAATACGTCGAGGAGGACGAGGAGTTCAAGCACAAGAGCGACCTCCTCCTCACGTCCAACCCGGTGCACAAGAAAGTGCCCGTGCTCATCCACGATGGCAAGGCCATCTGCGAGTCGAAGATTATCGTGGAGTACCTTGACGAGGCCTTCTCTGGCTCTTGCCGCTCCCTCCTCCCAGCCGACACCCACCAGCGCGCCATTGAGCGCTTCTGGACTGCCTACATTGACGACAAGGTTTTATCTTGCACCCATCGATCTCAGCGTGCACCACTGAATTCAAATCTAACATTTACATGAAGCATGGTGACATATCTGTTTCCGATTGGCATCGGTGAATTAACCTGAAGCTAATTACTGTGTACGTTCATGCGTGTCCAGCTAACGGCGTCGTGGGTAAAGACTTTCAAGGCCAAGACGGAGGAGGAGAAGGCAGAAGGGACGAAGCTGATGCTCGAAGCTATGGAGGCGCTGGAGGGGGCCCTCAGAGAGTGCTCCAAAGGGAAGCCCTTCTTTGGCGGCGAAAACGTCGGCTACCTCGACGTCATGCTCGGCGGCCTCCTCTCGTGGCTGCACGGAACCGAGGAACTGTGTGGTGCCGAGCTCTTCGACACCACCAGGACCCCACTCCTATTGGCATGGGCTGAACGCTTCGGCGCCCTGGACGCTGCCGAGGAGGTTCTGCCGGACGTCGGCAGTGTGGTTGAGTTCGCTAAAAAAATGCGCGCGCGATAGGCGGCTGCTGAGGCTGCAGCTGCGGCTAAGAATAACTAAATCAGCACGGTGTCATCAGCGCCGTGGTGAGATCAAACAAAATAATTTGGATGTTGAATAAGGGGTACAGATGACAGGGTAGCCGTACTATCGTTGGACGTTGGTGATTATCCTAGTTCACATCATCACGTGTTTCAGATGATGATTATATATTGAATAAAAGAAGTCCTTTGTATTGTGCGTCTACACACTCTTTCATTATTGCAGTCTGCATTATTGCAGTCTGCACCTACCCCAACAGCTCTCGAAAGTCAACGTGATTCGATACACCGTGTTGGAAATGAAACCAAGCCCAGATCGTTCAGCTCGCACAGCCATGGCCGCAGGGGGAGAAGCGCTGACGCTGCTGGGCGCGTGGCCGAGCCCTTTCGTGATCAGGGCGCGCATCGCGCTCAACCTCAAGGGCATCGCCTACCGCTACGTCGAGGAGGAGGACCTCTTCGGCAACAAGAGCGACCTCCTCCTCCGCTCCAACCCGGTGCACAAGAAGGTGCCCGTGCTCATCCACGACGGCCATCCAGTCTGTGAGTCACGGAACATCGTGGAGTATCTCGACGAGGCCTTCCCGGACAGCGGTCCGCGCCTCTTCCCTGCCGACCCCTACGACCGCGCCGTGGCTCGCTTCTGGGCCTCTTACGTCGACGACAAGGTATGCTATCGCTAGCTAGAGATTTGTGTACGGTCGTGACGATGAACTCACCGTTGGTGCGTTTGGTCGATCTGCAGCTGTTGAGCGCGTGGATAACAGTGTACGGTGGCAAGACAACAAAGGAGAGGGCGGACGCCGCGAGGCAGGTCATCGTGGTCCTGGAGCCATTGGAGCAGGCGCTCGTCAAGGGTTGTTCCGAGGGGAAGGCGGTGTTCTTCGGCACGGACGGTGTCGGGCTCGTGGACGTCGTGCTCGGCGGCTTCCTCGGGTGGCTGCGCGCGTCCGAGGCGATGTGCGGCGTGAAGACCATCGACGAAGCCAGGACGCCGGTCTTGGCGTCGTGGGCGGAGCGGTTCGGCGCGCTGGACGGCGTCAAGGAGGCGATACCAAGCGTGCAGAGACTAGTGGAGTATAACAAGATGAGGCGGGCTCGCCTTGGGCTCCCATAGCTGCCACTAGATCAGCAGCAAGGATAGTGAAATTATGTTTGCATTTTGTCGTAGTGTCTGGAACTCTGAAACTTAAGCATGCCTCTAGCTTTTGCTTGTATTTGCAAGGGGGTCAAAGGTGATTTACTCCGTAGTTTTGAGAGTGAGATCATGGCGGCAGCCAACCCTTGCTCCGTAACGTATTGAACCTTTAGGGCTTGTTCGGTTGCTAGGGTAAGAACCATTCTCAACAGGATCGATTTTCGGTATGAAATAAGTCATCTAAAATTAATAATTTAATTTTTGTTCATAAAAAATTTCACTAAGATAGAAATAAAATCTGATTTATACTTGTATTTTATCTCGGTTTCGTTTCATGATATGAGGTGTGTTTTTATTTCGGGTACTAGAAAGAGAAAATATAGAAATAGATCAGATTTTATACCCACGCTAATGAAATTTTTCATAAATAAAATTTAAGTTATTAATCAAAATTGACTTATTTCATACCAGAAATCAATCCAGTTTGGAATGATAGCCTAACCGAAAAACCCTTAGCAGGATGTGATTCTTTTCAAGCCTTTCGACAAAAGGCATGTGGTTGCAGTCGCACTAATATGGTGATGGCCCAACGTGCTGCCCGGCTTGGCCTGGCCCAAGCATGAAAAGGGCTGCCATTTAATTTTTGGCCGGGCCAGCAACTCATGTCTAACGGGCTGTGCCGCTGTGCCCCACGGGTTCAGACGTCGGCTCACGACATGGTCCAAAATTATCACATGTGTGAAGTACCATCTTTACCACTGGATCATATCATCTTATTTGACTACGTATAAAATAAAAATGTAACTAACAAATTTTAATCAGGTTGTGCCCGTGCCACCATTGGGCAACCCCTCGGCCCAAACACAGTCAACCCATGCCAAGCCGGCCCGGCCACGAAATAAGCCCGCTCGTGCCGTATTTGGGCTGATTTTCCGTGCACCAGACTGGACCATGAAACACATCCATAAAAGTTGAGATTTCGGGTTACCTTTTGTCTTTGAAGAATTTCATCTTTATTCTGATATCTGATCCCCTCCTTTCTTCTCATGCAGGGAGACGCCGGCACCTTCTTCCTTTTTCCCGAAGTCTCCTTCCTTTGCTGCAAAGATGCAGTACGTTGGCACAACAGACCAGTGTAGTGGCAAGCTTTGGTCTTCAACTCACTCCCAGCCCATCTAGATCGGTAGAGATTAGGGTGATAGTCTCCCAGACTCATCGTTAGTTATATTCATCATTAGCTGAGAGCCCCCACTTATAAGCTGGTGTTAGTTGGGACCAAGTCCAGTATCTGAGTTAGTGGCCACCGATCACGGCCAGGTCATACATGGCGGTTATTCCTTAACCACTCCTCAATACTGGGTCATTACATTAGGCCGAGATCAACCCAACAACATTGAGTCCTGTCTTAATCCAAAAACTACTACTAGAATAGTTCCAAAATACTAGAGGCGGAGTATACAGAGGAGAGAATGTATGAGCAGACACAACTGCAGCCACAACTGAAGAAACAGTTACGTGGCTTGAATTGAGTGGAAGAAGCATTGCTGGTGCTGGGGGATATTGTCAGCTACCATCACTGCCTTAACTTGCGTAGAGGAAACTGTGGTGGGTTTTGCGCCTAGCCACAACCACCCACTTGCCAACGCTAGGCGTCAGCAAGCGGCATCAGTCCAAAATCACTCACCAGATTGTGAGGCCATTCTCGCACGGAGCCAGGCAAGATAAGAAGTCAAGAACATGTATCCGATGTCCGTGCAGAGAAACCTACGGAGACAACAACACAATGTCTGCTAAGGAGGACATGAAGCTGCTGGGCGTGGATGTGAGCCCGTTCGCGATCAGGGTGCACATGGCGCTGATCATGAAGGGCGTGAACTACGAGTACGTCGAGGAGGACCTCAGCAACAAAAGTGAGCTGCTCCTCAGCTCCAACCCGGTGCACAAGAAGGTGCCGGTGCTCATCCACAACGGCAAGCCTATCTGCGAATCCCTCGTCATTGTGCAGTACGTTGACGAGCTTTTCGCCGGCGCTGGCTTTCCGTCCATCCTCCCCACCGACCCGTACGAGCGTGCCGTTGCTCGCTTCTGGGCTGCGTACGTCGACGACAAGGTACCCAAAGCTTTCCCCTCTATATGCCAGTATGCCACGTACCGCAGCTTAGCAGGTGGCAAATTGACTAAGGCGTGGTTGTGTCTTGCACTCTTGCTTGCAGTTTTTTCCAGCCCTGTCGGGTATCGTTCTGGTGCCGACGGAGCAGGAGAGAGCCCAGAAGGTGAAAGAGGCGCTCACAGCCATTGAGCCTCTCGAGGAGGCCTTCGCCGTATGCTCCAAGGGCAAGGCGTTCTTCGGCGGCGACTCCATTGGGTACCTCGATCTTGCGCTCGGGTCGTTGTTGATATGGATCGGGGCGATCCGCAGAATGTACAGCATTGAAACCATTAGCGACAGCATCACAGCAGGACACCTCGTTTGTCTGCATGGGCAGAGCGATTTGGAGAAAGCATGGCGGCCCAGAGGGCGGTGCCGGAGGTGGACAGGGCAGTGCGGTATGGAAAGAAGCTTCAGGCTGCCGCAGCTGCCGCGGCCGCTTCCAAGTAATGATTCACATCGTCAAGTGCCGTCAAGTGCATGTTCCGGCTAATCTTGTGTGATTTTAAATCTACAAAATTATTACTACCTCTGTTCTAAAACTATTGATATTTTTTACTTTAATGTTTCATACTCCGTCTAATTTAAAAAAATTATAAAATATAATTTACATTGTTGTGATTAGTTTTATCAAAAAAATATTTTAAACATGATTTGTTGATTTTTATATTTGTAAAAAATATTGAATAAAATGCGTGGTCAAAATCGATATAAAGTTAGTGTCAAGAATTTAAAAATGAAGAAGGTATGATCTACACCATTCATTATGGATGTGTTTGTCGGTGGTCTACATCCACCATCCTGCATTGTGGGCTTACATGTGCCTAGCTGGGATAGTAGCCTAGTAGTGGTGGTTGCAACCCCATTATGATTAAGATAATATCAATCATGACACTTGTTTAAGATTGATAATATCAATCATGACACTTGTTTATTCTATCTTACCAACCGGCAGTTTCTCGCATTTTCTTCCACCTGGGGAGTAGCAGGCAATGGTCTTAAGGTTTTTTTTTTTAGAGATTATGATTATTTTAAAAATTACTCATACTTTAGATTATTTATGAAAATCATTTATCTAACTTATCTACATAATTTGATTTTTATGTAAGTGTTTGAAAAAACAGCTTATCCAATATGAATTATAGGTGATGGGAGAGAAAAAAGATAAAAAATTACTATTTGTAGCTTATAGATGCTAGTACAAAATATAAAAGTAATTCTAGATGATTATAGGCAGAATCACTTATGAGCTAACTTTAAGTGTTAGGTTATAGCATAACTTGTAATAATTATTAGTAAAGATAGTCCCATAATCTCTACCAAACGAGGCTTAGATATAACTAGTGGCGGATAGGTTTCAACTGAACTCACGATCAGGTGATTTCTCCGTCCAAAATTATTAGCATCTGTTAATTTAAATTAGAATGGTCTTAAATAACTTGCCCTGTCAGTGATCCGTGCAATAACTTTCCCTGATGTCAGTTCATCCACTTGCACTGTTCCGAAACCTCTCTGATACTCATTTCGTCTCGCTCTAAGTAATGTTTTTTAATTAATTTTTAACTATTTATCTTATTAAAAAAATATACTTTTAATAATAAATTATTTTATAATAAAATAAATAATATTTTCAAAATTTTTAAATAAAATAAATAATCAAAATTTAATTTAAAAATTAAAAATGTCATTTCAGTGAAACGGAGAGAGTATCATCAATGTCTACCGGTGCCATTCATTCCCACCACAAAGCAGGAGTGACAAGCTGCCCACAGGTGGCACGTCCATTCATTTGATCTCATCCCAAAACAATTCCATCTGCTATTCGGTTTTTAATTATTGACATAGATAATTTTTAACATTAATTTTGAATATTCGTTTTATTAAAAAATTTGTTCCAATGCATAAAATTGTTAGTTGTAATTTAAATTTCACTAATGATAAATCAAATAATAACAAAATTTTATATATTTAAACAAATATTTTAAATAAAATAAATAATCAAAATTGATGTTAAAAATCAACGGTACTAATATTTTAAAACGAGAGTGACTACTTAACAGTCAAAGCTAAAGACACCCTAACCTCACATCCCTACACAGCATCAAGAAGCAGCAGCTGTTGGAGCCTGTCCGATCGAGCGATCGGGGCGCTTGGCCATGGCTTCCATGGGAGATCACCAGCTGAAGCTGCTAGGCGTGTGGGACAGCCCGTACGTGAACAGGGTGCAGATCGTGCTCAACCTCAAGGGGCTCAGCTACGAGTACGTCGAGGAGGACCTCATGAACAAGAGCGAGCTCCTCCGCGCCTCCAACCCGGTGCACAAGAAGGTGCCCGTGCTCATCCACGACGGCAAGCCCCTGGCCGAGTCACAGGTCATCGTGCAGTACATCGACGAGGTGTTCGCCGGTAAAGGCCCGTCCGTCCTCCCCGCGGACCACTTCGAGCGCGCCACCGCCCGCTTCTGGGCTGCCTTCGTCGACGACAAGGTCCGTGCGAGTGCGACACGCCTCCTTGCAAGCTCTCAGCGTCCCTTGGATCTCAGTTAACAGAGTGCATACCTTCGCAGGTGGGGACTGCGTGGTACACGATCCTGTTCGCGCGCGACGCCGAGAAGAAGGCGGCCGAGGCGGCACGGATCGTCGCGGCGCTCGATACGCTGGAGGGCGCGTTCAAGGCCTGCTCCGGCGGGACGGCGGCGCCGTTCTTCGGCGGTGACGGCATCGGTCTCGTGGACGTCGCGCTGGGCAGCTACCTGGGCTGGTTCAAGGTGATCGAGAAGATGGTCGGCGTTGCGGTCCTGGACGCGGCGCGGACGCCGCTGCTGGCCGCGTGGGGCGAGCGGTTCGCCGCGGCTGATCCCGTGAAGGGTGTTCTGCCGGAGGATGTCGACAAGGTGCTCGAGTTCTTGCAGACTTTTCTTGATTAGGTGGGGCCGCCGCGCGCTGGGCTGTTAATGTGTCGGTGTCGTCTCCTGTTTTTTCCCTCTGTTGTTTTAGTGGGCTCTTAATGGGTCGTCTCATGTTTTCTTCATGGTTGACACGAACTGAGCGGATTGGACTGCTCTGTACGGGGCCTGGCCCTGGGCTACGCGCTTCTAGATTTGTTGCTTTCGAAATATTTTCTCCCTTGCAAATTAAATCTTTTCTTTACAAGTGCACGTGGAACTCTTATTTTTATTATTGCTTAATAATAGAGCAGGTAACTTTGATCATTTGTTTTATTCAAAAAGTATGATGAATATTATATATTTCACGATAATTTATTTTATTATTAAAGTTGTTTAAATCATGAGTTATAATTTTACGCATTTAAATTAATTTTTTAAATAAAATAAATAATTAAAATTCATATTAAAAATAAACGCCAATAACAATTTAGAAACAGAGAATCGCATTTATAAAGAGTTTACAACTATGATTTTTAGTACAGAGTAATATTATTCAAGAAGGTCCGACAGCTTTACTTTCTATAAATTGTTATGTTTTCTATATTTGAAGAAGGCACTTAATTTCGGAGGTGAAGAAGCATTGCTACCCGCGATTTCGTGTCGTCATCCCTGACAGAGTCCCCCCGTCTGAAAAATTGCTTGCAAACAGTGCTCTGCAGAAATGGACTGTGACTTTCAGAGCAGCTAAAGAAGACAGGAGGAATCATATGCCCACCAACGAGAGTACTGAAACCCAAATTGGTCACCGAAAGTGTGCCTTTTGTTTTCGATGAACATAAACTGGAGCTTTCTCCCTACTGCAGGAAACAGTGCCGGCTAGGCGGCTAGGAACATCTTGGTCAAAAGGAAAAGACGCTTAGCATTTTAGTTACTGTGGCTTTTACTTTTCAATTAGTATAGGACAGATGTCATGGCTGCGCAGGAACAGCTGACGAACATGCTGGCGGCATCCGTTGACACATCAACGCTGAAGAGGACGAGAACATGCCCATCAAGACGGCCAGGTGCAGCTTTCACTCGAGATACTGCAGGTGTCCCGAACGAGTCCAAACACAAACAACTAATGACTGGTAGTAGCTCTGAACTACTCCTATAAAACACCATCCTCGCCTGGAACACTTACGGGCAAAACAGGTTCAGAGTACAATCCACACAAAACCTCACCAGCTTGTGTGTGTGTGTGGTTGCAAGTTATTAGCTCCAAGCTAGTTCCAATGGCGGGAGGCGACGACCTGAAGGTGCTGGGCGTCTGGACCAGCCCGTTCGCGATCCGCGTGCGTGTCGTGCTCAACCTCAAGGGCCTGCGGTACGAGTACGTGGAGGAGGACCTCAGCAACAAGAGCGCGCTCCTCCTCAGCTCCAACCCGGTGCACAAGAGCGTGCCCGTCCTCCTCCACGGCGGGCGCCCCGTGAACGAGTCCCAGATCATCGTGCAGTACATCGACGAGGCCTGGCCCTCCTCCGGGCGCCCGGCGGTGCTGCCGTCCGACCCCTACGCGCGCGCGACGGCCCGGTTCTGGGCGGCCTACGTCGACGACAAGGTGATGTCTGCGTGGCTCGGGATGCTGTTCAAGTGCCGGAACGAGGAGGAGCGGGCGGAGGCGGTGGCGCGCGCGCAGGCCGCGCTGGAGACGCTGGAGGGCGCGTTCAGGGAGTGCTCTTCCGAGGGGAGCAAGCCCTTCTTCGGCGGCGACGGCATCGGATTCGTCGACGTCGTGCTGGGCGGGTACCTCGGCTGGTTCGGCGTCGTCGACAGGATCATCGGCCGCAGGCTCATCGACCCGGCGAGGACGCCGCTGCTGGCCAAGTGGGAGGAGCGGTTCCGAGCGCACGACGCTGCTAAGGGCGTCGTGCCCGACGATGTTGATAAGATGCTCGTGTTCTTGGAGAAACTGCGTGCTAGGGCCCCCTACAAGCCGGAGTGATTCGACGTGTGCGACGCGATGAGCTGAGATCGTTATATTGGTTTTTCTGTCAGTCTGGCGCAATAAACTCTGCTCCATCATATGCAAGGGGTGCTTGTGTTGATGTAGCAAGAGCCTTGTAATGAGAATAATAATAATAGCTATATTTTAAAATAAATTCATTTGCATTGATTAGTGAATTTTGGTAGGTTACATTATTCAGTTTAGAAAGTAATTAGTGAGTTTTAACAGTGACAGTAATCAAGATTACGTTGTCGGTTGATATTAAATATTTTTTTAGAGATGGTACGGTGCTTGACCTCCACCTCTTCGATTAATTATAGCTACCGATTTTTAAAAATAGGTACTAGACTCATCTTTTTTTACCGAACCTACCATTCTAAGTTTACCATTTTTAATACCTTTGACTAGGTAATTTTTTATTTTTAACCATCAGAGTTAATCAAATGTACGGTTGTGATTAACTTTAAGCATTATAACATCTCTCTTTTTTATATAAATTAACTGCTGAAATCAAATTTGTAACTTTCCTTTTCGCAGTTGAACCAATTGACAATAGCATTTGAACAACTGAAATCAAATTTGTCTGTGCTTTGGTGAATGCTCTGTTTCTTTGATGCTCAAAGGAAAACATCAGGCGCTGCAGTTTTTTCGCAGAGAATCCTCGCGAGCTCGGACCCTTCAGTGACGAAGGTGCTGACGCGATTGGCTGGACCGGAACGTCAAGTCGGAAGCATCTTGACGAGTGACGCCGAATCTGTTATTAGCCTGGTCGAAAAAGTCTGCTTTTAGTCCGGCCCCATGTTCCGTGACTTCCGTCACACTCACGCCCGAAATCATTCAGCACACGGCGTGCATTTGAGCCACCTAATCGCTGAACGGAACACAGCTCTGGCTCTAACACTCTTGAGTTCCGGGAAAAGCCGGTTCATGCCTAATGTGAGGTGCTGGGCGTGAGGCCGAGCCCGTTCGCCGTCGCCGTGCGCATGCGCATCGCACACAATGTCAAGGATGTGCGCCAGGCTTCGGTTGGAGGAGGGCGTCGGAGCGAGCTCCTCGTCAGGTGCAACTCGGCGTACCGCAAGGTGCCCAGTGCTCATCCACCACGGCAGACCCCTGGGCGGCTGCCAGTCCCGTCGCCATCCTGCAATACATCCACTAGGCCGTCTATCCCCCGCTAGCCACTTCATACGACGCACGGTGTACCCCGTCGTGACAGGCGTTCGCGAGCGCGCGGACAAACGAGACGAGGGTGGTGGCGCGGCTCGTCTCGGCGCTGGACACCTTGGAAACGGCGTTCCAGCCTTCGAGGTGCTCGCGGATTGGGAAGGGGCCGAAGGGCAAACTGTTGTTTGGGGCGACTCGGTTGGCTACGTCGACACTCGACGCCGTGCTCGCAAGGTTCCTTACATTGCCAGGACTTGGAGCGTTCGGTGCGACAGATGGATGGCTGCGGGCGCGGGGTCAGGGCTCATCGACGCGGGTACCGAGCTGCCACTCCCAGCGGTGTGGATGGTTCCATGCGTCGCCGAATCACCGTGCAAGATTGGTGCATGCGGGCTGAGTTTTCGCAGGTGAACTTCCGCCCGCCCTGGGTTCGTGCACGAGAAAAAATTTCTTACAAAAAAATAGATAGATCCGGATCAGATAAATTTGATCGTTGATCTATTAGATGATGCGACGACTCTCAGATGCTAACGAACTATAATTGATGCTGAAAAAATCTGCTCATGTTCGAGCACAGCACCTTTCTTAGTACGCTACCGATGATACCTCTGCTCTTTGTCAAGAGATTAGTGCCTCGGTATTACTTCCGGGTGGGGTTAAAATATAAAGTAATTCTGTCATTTCTAATCAGAGAAGCAAAAGCTGGAATAGCTCAGTTGGTTAGAGCGTATGGCTGTTAACCATAAGGTCGGAGGTTCGAGCCCTCCTTCTAGCGAACTATTTTTAATATGTGAGCATCATTTTTTCACGTATTCTGATTAGGCGAATAGAATAGAAAACATACCATACGGTTTGCAGAAAAAATATACCAAAGGTAAATTACTGGATACGTGGATCGAAAGCAAGCAGACTGGAGTTTTCTTCTTTTTTTTTCACTTAAAACTAATTCAGGTACGTTGTTGCTACATGGGCTGCAAATCTCCATCAATTTGGGCCATGCCGGCAGCTCTACCAGCCCAGGCTAGTTTCCCTCGGAGCCTATCGCGTGTTTCATGTGTTCCATTCTCCCGAGTATTCACTTTTGTCAGGACAAGCAGCCGTACTAACGTTCATACAAAAAATAAATAATGTCTGCTGAAAACTACATACAGTAGCTACACAGAACACTGAGACAAGTAGATTGTTACTTAAAAAAAATTCAATTCGTTACAGAATCACCAGTTACGATAACTCCATGCCAGTGACAATAAACAGTTTCTGAAATCTGAAAACAACGAAGAACATTCAGAGATGTACTGTGGCAGGCTCTTACCCAGGAAAACGCAGAAAACTATAGACGAGACTAAAGTTTGAAACCAATGGGTTAGGAAACGTAATTTGAGATCATCTACATTATTTGTGTTGTATATGACCCAGTATATGTTGATATGGTCTGTGCCCTGAAGAGACCTGAACGATCCTTCATCACTTGGCCTCATGGTTCCTTGCCACCTCGCGCTGCTCCAGCTGATAGAACGGTATCTGCTCCCCCTGCTGCTGCTTGTGAACTTCTTGCATCTGGCTCTGGCAATGGAGCTGCATTTGCTGGGGTAGATTACTGGACGAGCTTGCGTCGCCGACCTTCAGGCGCTGGACTTCGGCTGTCAGCGCCTCGTTGAGTGCTGCTCATTCAAAAACATAGATGGAGTTCAGAACAAAGTGATTATATTTCTTCACAACAAAAAAATGTTTAACACGTGATGACTTTGAGTTACTAACACTACAGTACAGACTTTTTCTAGAGGAACTACGGCATGCTTAAACGTGGAGCTGAATATGTTTGCATTAAGAATGTATGTGCTTTGATATGGTTCTGGTTGATGCTCCCACACCTGTGGAGCTTTCAATTACTAATGCAAACACACGGAGGCAGAATGTGAGCGATAGTGCTGGGCACTCCTAACTATCACTGCAGGACTTTGTTTATCACAAAACGGCCGGCCTCTTGGGACACGGGTAGTAGTGCCTATCAGCATCGTGAGTTCGTGACACGAACTAAGCAAAGACACGGAATCCGTTTGCTTTAATAAACGCTTCATCATTTGGCTGGTGCGATCGAATCCAAAACAATACGACGTGACCAATGTCTGAACAAGTCGCCGCGTGAATTTGTTATTCAGACATCTGTTTTTGTTCCACTTCGTCGCTTACATGTAGTGGCAACTACTAACACCGCATCAGAAAACAATGGCTCGATTAAAATAAAACCGTTGTAAGCAGAACTGGTAAGCGTATCGGGCTACATGACGATGACTACGCGCCAAGTGCCGCATCCAAGACGAATGCGGCGTTCACGACCAAGCCTGCGACGATCTTACGGACATGTTGTCAGTTGAGGAAGCGGAAAATGAATACTCTCTGAGTTTGCAAGGTTGGACAAAATCTCTCATATTATAGGTGCCAAAGTGATCAAGGTTGCTCACCGTCGCGCAGCTGCGCCTGCTGCTCCATGGCCTGGAGCCGGAACTTGAGCTCGTTGTTCTGCGTCGCGAGCCCCGCCGAATCGCGCTGCGACCCACATAACAAGAATTGAGAAAACAAGGCTCTGAATTTCAGAGCATTGCCTCCGAATGCAGGACACGCTGTTTACCTGTAGAAGAGTGAGCTGGGCGGACAGAGTGGTGGCCTCCGTCTGCAGGATCTGCACCTTCTGCTCCAGCTCCGCGATGTACCGCATCCGACGCTCCTTGGACCGCGCGGCCGACTGCCTGTTGGCGAGCACCCTGCAATGGCGGGGGAGACACAAGAACGGGCACCGGGGAACATCTTCAGTTTCACGATGTCGATCATTTCGATAAACTAAAACTGACGTTGGCTAAAGAATTGTGACCGAAATTATACTACCTTTTCACACGCTTCGGGTCGGCGAGAGCCATCTCAGCGAGCTTCTCGTCAGCCATGATCCTCTTCATCTCGGCGGGGGTGAACTCGCCGCCCCCGAAATCCAGGCTGAACTTGCCGGGCTCCCCATTGGCGGAGAAGCTGAGCTTCCCGATGAGGCTGTCCATCGACAGGCTCCGCGCGTGCCCGCGCCCCGCCGGCGCCGCGGCCGGCTCCCTGGCGCCATTCCTCTTGCCGCCCTCCCTGCTCTTCTTGCCGGCCGCGTCGCCCCAGACGAGGAACTGGCTGTCGGCGCCGCCGCCGTAGTCCTCGGACTCGTTCTCGCTGCTGTCGGCGCCGTTGGTGCGCATGCTGCTCCCGAGGCTGTCCGCGTCGGAGCCGTACCTGAGCCCGGCGTCCACGCCGTCCATGCTCATGTACGCGTTGAACAGGTCGTCGCCGCCGCCGCCAGAGACGGGGAGGCCCCAGCCGCCGCCGCTGGCCTCCGTCTTGGGAGACGGCGGCGGGAAGTACCCGAACGGGACGTCGCTGCGCGACCGGCGGTGCGCCTTGCGCGGCGGCAGCCCGCCGCCACCTTGCGCCTGCG
>BCLF01000102.1:805485-851149 GCA_001602275.1 Zoysia japonica | reverse complement strand
GTCCATGCACACGTCCGCGTGGGCGGCGTGGGAGCCGGGCGGCGTCGGCGGGAGCCCCGCCAGCTGCCTGCCGCCGCCGCTTCCCTGGTGCTGCGCCGCGAACGGCGCGGAGGCCTGGGCAGGGTGGTGGTGGTGGTGGTGAGGCACCAGCCCGTGCCCGTTCGCGGCGCCGTTCATTTCTGACGCGGGGACCGTGTTGCGCTTGCGCGCGCGAGCGAGTGAGCCTGCGTGATGGATGGTTTGATGCGGCGGCGGTGGTGGTGGCGGTGGCGTCGTGGGGGCGCTTGGAGTTGTATCGATCGCTCGCTCTGCAGTTCGACGCGGTTTGGTCACAGGACGTGGTATTTAATTGCGTGTTGCTTGCGGGAGGCGGAAGAGGCCTTTTGGCAGCGTGGCGTGGGGCTGAGCCGCGCGGGGGGGGGGGGGGGTGGGGGGTTGCCTCGTGTCTTTCCGGGACTCCGCCGCGCGCCGGCAGCCGCCGCATCATCTTCGGTCTGCTCGCCCGGGGGAACGTCGTGCCATTTGGGCGGTCACGTTGCATTGATCGAACCGCTGATATCAGATGCCTCTGCTTCTTACATCTGCACACTGTAGATTCTACTACGCCGTATGTACAGCAAGCAAACTTTTCTTCGCTTCTGAAGAACCTGAAGCGCTCATCCTGGTCATCAACGATCGATCGATCGTTGGACAACTTGGCCATTAGTAACCTGCGCAGACAAGTTTTCAACCACCACTTACCCCTGCTGGGGATCACCGACGGCGACGGGTGATCCCAACACCCAAGTCGCGGATGCACTGTTCGCGCTCCTTTCCCCTGTTCCCTAACTATCCGCATCATCCGTAGTCCCGCAAGTTAGGCATGCCACCGATCAATTTGGCCCGATTGATCACTCGCATAAACTGCGAGCACGTGCATTTTCTTTCCGCTGTTGTTTAGTCGATCGACGGTTCTAGACCGTCGTGCTCTGCTGGTGGTGCGGCACCAGTCTTAGTTCTTAAGAACACCTCACGTGCCGCCGCCGCCTCGCTGTCATCGCGTTTGCGGAATGCCCGGCGGTCGATCGGCGAGCGGGAAAGGGAGATGGTAAAGTGCAAAGCGCTCCGATTCGATACTGTGAGGAATCCTGGTTCCAGAACGCGTGGCTCTCTACCCGGAACAGGACCACAGGGGGTACGTGAAGAGCAAGTGGGATGGGAGTCGTCCCCGTTCACTTCTCGGGGTGTCCGTTCTGAACCTGTTTGGAATTGGACAGGGAGAGAATGAGAATATGTCGTGCGAGCCACTTGCGCCGGAGGGCCATGAGCGGGGGAAGAAAGTGAGGGGCGAAGCGAACCGAAGCGGCAGGAGACGAGAGGATGCCGGAACGGGAGGTGCGGCGTATAGTACTGTGGTTGGAAAAGCGAGGACTGAAAGCGCCTTTGGGAAACCGTGTGGAGCCCTCGCGTTTTTGAAGCGACGGATTGATTTTTACTCGAGGATGAGCAGTGAAGTGGCAGCCAGTTAAAGACATAAGCGACTTCTTTTGGAACGAACGGTGCATAGTACTCCAGCTTGTTCACTCTCTCTCCCATGGGACGGAGCAGCGCAGCTCCCCGAACAGGGGTGCGCGTCGAAAGTTTCCGGGCGCGACAGGCGCGCCGGCCGTGGCCGAACTGAGTACAACGGAGACAAACCTTGAGGTTCCCGCTGCGCGTCCGCGAGACGTCGTCGCCGCGGACAACGGGGTGGGACACGGCGCAACGGACGAACGCGGCCGCGAATGGTGGTGGGAGCTATGCCACGGGAACTGTTCGCGACAGCGACGCGCGCGGACTCGTTGCCACGGATCAAGCCGCGGACGGCGCACGGCCAAATCTATCCCCGAGCCAGCCGGCGTCCGCAGAGAACTCCGCCCCCGCCATAGGCCATTCGTGATTCGGCCCGGAGGAACAGGAACGGACGCTCGACTGGTTCGCTCACAGTGGGCGACGCGCTCACGTGGCGTTTCGGTGAGGGTCAGAGGATGGGAGGGTTCGACCGGAGCCGGCGGTGCGCGCGTACGTACGCACGTCGCACGGTCAGATCTGCCGTCGTCATGAAGTCGAGGACGACGACGCGGCGGACGGGGGCGGGGACACCGACGTGACCTCTTGACGGGGACTCCGATCGATCAATCAAACTGTCTCGTCTCGGGGCCTGCCTCTCGCGTCGCTCTGCCGTGGCCGGGTCGGTCGACAGGTCACCGGTGGCCATTGAGGCGAACCACATGGCGTGTTGCCCCTCTGCGCGCGCGCGTCGGCCGAAACGGATAGGCTGGTTAACGCGTGCGCATGTAGATACGACTGGCGACCACCTGTGCGATCACCGGCGCTGTGTCCGAAGCTATTTTTTTCACTAGTAGTACTATCTTATGGAAATTCTGGGCCTGCTAAGTAGTGGGCCTAAAGTGAATTAAGGCCTTGATTGGGCTGTGATACGGCCTGTGCGCGGGGAACCGTTTGGAGGCCTAACCACTAACCACAATACTGCGAAAGCAAGCACTATTGCCCTTGGGCCACATTTCAGCTACGTTTTCAAACGCCTGTGCAGTACTCTGCGTTCTAATTTATATAGTTTGTTTTGGTCCAGCACGGTAATTATTAGAATATAAAATGTTTGATGTGCTAAAAACTAAGAGTAAAGAGATAGAGCTAGAAAAGTATTGAAAAAAAAAGTGTATTAAAAAATGAAAATAACTTATAATTTCAAAAAATTTAAAAGCTTTAGAAGGACTTTACTTTATAATTTGGGACGGAGCATTTCCAGAATGTCGACCACCTGATTTCAGCTTGGACGTCGGGCAGAGAATTGTGCAAGAAGGAATGAACAGCCAAGATAAAAACGCACTGTTTCATTTTTTTTCTACAACAAATAAAACTCCACGGAATTTTCGCCGCATCGATCATCATGGTGAGCGGTGAAAAAAGCGGCGAAAAGTTTCAGAGGCGGAAGATCGAGTCGCGGTGAAGAAACCAGGGCGAGCTCCATCATTTCACCTCACCACCACACCACTGCTGCTGCCTTCTGGCCTATGAGCAATCGATCGTCACCGCTGCGTGCAGGGCGCGCCATCGATGATGCAAGCCATATCATACGGATCCATCTCCACGAGGCGCGATGACTGGGCGGCGATTGCACTGCACGTACGTGTGGAGGACGCGCGCCGATCGACGATCCGAAACCGTGGTGTCGGCAGGGACCGGAACGGGGCGCGATCATTCGGCAGGTTATTAGTCCACGGACGGATCGATCGAGCTCGATCGGGGAGCCGCGCGCTCGCGCACGGCCGAGACGAGAGCCATGTGGTTTCGGCTGGCAGCGATTGGCCGGTCTCGAGTCTCGACAGCCGAGTGCGTCGTGCGCGGCGGCAAATGATCGTCGGAGAGTCGGCACGCCATCGCCGGACAGGAAAGCTGGTTCAGCCTGGCCGAGGGTCACATGGTAAGGAGTGTGTGCCACAAGCTGCAACCGGCCGGCCGGGCTACGAATCCATGCTTCTGCATGTCACGCTGTAGATGCGCACGCCAGTCCTGAGTTCGTCCAATGGCTATGTGAGTTTCTATCAGATTGTTAAGCTGAAGCATTTCGTACTAGCACCCTAGCTAATCGACCGTCACAGAAGCTAGTCCCAGCAGTAGTACCAGTTACGCACGGAATCTTACACTCTGTATTCGTCTGTACGCCAAGGCAACACGCATATTTCGATCTGGAAAAGGTGACAGAAACACCGTTACTGTGGAATGGACTACGTGTACCGGGCCGCAGGCACACAAACAGCACGAGACCCCTCAACCTTTTTGCCGCTTACGCCAAGGATCTTCTTCTTCTTCTTCCATACGCTTTTGCTGCTGATCACGCGCCTTTCTTTCCGCACCGAACGAAAGGGACACCGGTGAAAAGGGCTTCCATTTGTCATCAGGGAATAAAGGGGAGAACAAAAGGAGGACGTGCCCCGAGCGATGGATCGACTCGATCGCTTGCCTGCCTTGGCCGGCCGGTCGCACGCACTGGAACATTACCAACAATGTATCCGCGCGCGAGCGCAAGCTAAGTAAACTCGTCTACGTGTTCGGGCGGCGAGTGCACCGGCGGCCGCCCGGCGACGGTGGTGGGCGCGCGATGGGGCCTACGTGCGCCGGCCGGACGCCGGGGAGGCTGCCGCGCGCCAGCATCTGGAATGCGCCAGCGAGTCGCCGATGGATTCGCCGGGGCACGGGGAGGCGGACATGCCCACATCGACGCCGACGAGACGTGTATACGTCGACGTCCGCGCCCCGCCGGCGCGACCGCCGCCCCACTTCGCTGAACTGCAGACTCCCCATGTGGAGTATACCGCGAGCTTGCCGCTAGCTACGTGCTAACTACCGTTGATGCATGTACGCACTGTCGTCGCGAGCAGACGTGGATAGATACTTTTCGCCATGAATGACCACACGCATGCATGCACGGTGCAGTGCCGCCGCTGCCGCCATCGCGCGCGCTGCGCAGCATGATGCACGGGCTCAAATGGTGGTCGACCGGTGGAGCAATCAAACGAGACCAGCTGGCCGCCTCAATACAGGGGCAAGGAAAAGAGAACAGATAGCATCAACGATGACAAATAGTAATACACAAACTGTAATTATATTTGGTGTTCTAGCGACGTCAGGGAGGGAGTATACACAGGGCATGTCACTCCTGGTGCTCGCTAACTAGATGACACCATATCCACGATGTGTTTTTGGATCAGACGGCCTGGACTAGCAACGATTGAAAGCTCTAGTGATATCTGCATAACCAATTAAGTACTGTGACTATCACGCACTTAGCTTGTACTATGATGCTTCACTAGAGTGTTCGTTTAAAGAAAACCATGCCTCGCCAAGTGCTGAAGAACCTTGCGCTGCTCGATCACGCGCCGGTTGAAGTAGGCTGCGTCGGTCTTGATCATCAACAGAGGAGTGAGCCGTGTCGTTTGGGTATGAAAAGGGATCGAAAGGCGGGTAATTAATCAGTGTCGCGCTCCATGCGTCCGGCCACGCAAAAGCGTTCCTAGGCGTCTAGATCTCGGTGCGCGTGAAGACTGGCTCGAAGGTCACATGATCATTAGCAGCAGCTCGGGATAGGAACAGAAAGGTCCTTCTTTTTGACCTGCCCCAGAGAAAGGCCTAAAAGCTAATGTTGATTTGCTGATTCACCTGTTAATACGACCATGCATGGTGTACTTGTGATGCATGCCATCCTTGACCTTGAACACGAACATACCATTCCTGGCATCCTAACGGAATTTCAAATCGCATAGTATCGGTTTGGTTTCTGGGAAAAAAAAAAACAAACACTAATTTATGACAGTAGAGGCACCCTCCTTTTAATAGAAGAGTGTATCATATGGGTTTTTTCTTGAAGGAATGTGTATCAGGGAATGAAGTCATTAAAACAAGTTGAACTGTTTTCCTAGTCCTAATGCCACCAATTAAAATTAGAAGAGTAAAACTTTAATATATGCACACACAATTCGGTTAACTGCTGCTCAAAAAATTAAAGTTTGACATTTCAAAGCATAATATAACCTACTATAAAAGGAAATGGAGGGAGACGTGCTAATTAAATTTTTTGAGTGCGGTGCATTACCCAAGATTTGACCAATGATGGGTGTGGTGATCCTGGGGATTGATTACTGCGTCCCTATATTGATCATCCATAATCATGTCAGAGTATTCCACTTACGACATTATTATTTCCTCTGTGCCTTTTTTTTTCTCCTTTACATGTTCATTATACCGGTGGTTATAGTTGGAACACATACAGCGGCATGGCATGAGTGCTTTAGACTTCACCAGTTATACTATTAACCACGGCAATTGGATCGATCTATCATGATACTGATCTGGATTAAATTCTAACCAAGGCAGATAGCAGCTAACGACAGAACAAGGGAGAACAATGCTCCTCGCACTGGCTTTGAAATAGTCGCCAATTGCCATGCTGCACATGTTATAACAATTTTTGGCGGAAACTTAGCACATGTTATAAGGTCAAAATATTTTAACTTCTACTAATAATATCTAAAAAATTACATAATTTTTTATATAAAAATATAATTTTTATGAAAGTTTATTTAATGATGAATCAAAAATATAATTTTATATAATAAAACATTATTAATTATATATTATTAGTGGTCAAAGTGATAAAAATTTGACTTTGACTAAACCTAGAAATGCTTATATTTTGAAACGGAGGGAGTAGAAACAATCAAATGAGAATTGTAAACACTGAGGTATACAATGGTGCACGAACTAATACCAATGCATGCATCATCACTGCATATATGATAGTAGGATGACTGAATGAATGTCCCTCCTAAGGACATGTAGGAGGCGATTCAATAGTTAGGAGCAAAGAAAGATTGCAAATTAATACCAATGCTACTGAGCCTAAATCCTGACCAAATATGTAGTCTTGACTCTTGAGTGTCATTCATCAACCTATAGCACTTTGTGCCCACTATGAATATAGCATTGTTCATGAAATATTTTATAAAAAATAAATGGTCCAAAGGATAAAAGGTCCATTTTTCCAAATAATGTGTGACTTGATGGTGAAGGCTGGGGAGGCCATGAAGACAACGTGACATCAGCTAGGTGGCCAAAAGGGTCCCCTAGGGCCCAGGGGGCTTCATTCCCCCAACCACGCGCGAAGGAAAGGGAAGAGACCACCACTCCTTTTAAACACCTCCACCTCTCTATCCTCTTTGCTTCTCCCCTTCGGCACCTTTCCATCACAAGCTCACACACTCCATCCTCCTCTCCTAGTGCTCATTTCCCCTTCATGTCCCGGAAAACCCGGTTCTCCTAGATAGAGAACATTTGATCTTCCAAGGTAAGTTGTCGATTTTACACTGCAGGTAGCACACTGCTTTGTCGGTTCAGCGAATTGTGAATTCTTGCAAGTGTGTATATGGTTATTTTTTTTCATTGAAAAAAGTTTTCTTGGGAGTTTATTGGGTTAGCATGCATCTGTTTGTTGATAAATATAATCAGGGACTCAACACGTTGTACTTAATTATCTTTTGTCCAGTACATGGATATAGTACATGGGGGGATGGTTATTTGTTCGCTTTGTTCCTGTCAGATCATTGTTATGCATATTTAAAATTTTAGAAAGGTTACACCATCATAATATTCATGAATCTATTGGTGATGGGAGCCTTTTTCATTATCCCCATCAATCTCATGCTAGCTAGTTTGATCTTCTACAAGCAAAATCTTTTCATCTTGATGGTCATAATATTAATGGGTCTAACTCTGTGATCTAGATATACAGTCATGCACTATTATGTGTGCAATTGTTCTGTGTGTAGCATCGACGATAATTGCATTCTACCTTTTGAACGGAAGTTTTTTTTTCTTGCATTAGTATCAATTTGTTTTTAAGGAAACAAAATGCTGCATTGGTCTTCAGCCAGTCAGCGGTCGGATCATCAATAAGCACTTCATGCAATAATGAATCATTTCTCGAGTGATTTCTTGAGTGGTGTTGCACGACAGATCATTTCGATTAGGTTTATCTCGATCATATGGTGCCTTCATATTTTTCGATTAGGTTTATTTGCAATAATGAAACAGCATTTGGCCAGCCGTTCATGGATCGAAGATATATATATATACATATATAAAATACACAGTTAGTTATGCATACTGGGCGGGCCACTGTGACCACGGTTCTGCTATGGAATTCCTAGACAAGGAGACAGAACGATCAGAGGCCGTGCGATGGACCACTTGGTGTGCCGTGACGACCATTTTTTTAGGGTTAGCCCCTCCAGGCAGCGAGCCTGATCCTCTAAAAGTCGGCTTGCTTCCTCCCATCCGCGTCTGATCTCCAATTTTTATTCTATCACTCCCATGCATCCCCACAAGAAGCTCGCGCGTGCTTGAGGAATGTGTTTTCAACAGTCGAATGTCATGACAGTCGTTACTAATGCATGGGTTAGGTGACGCAAATGGCTGTGCATTAGCAAGTGACTGTCTAGACAGTCGAGGATCCTAGTACCATGCTCACCGTATATGGCGCATTGCATGCCATCTCCTTTTCTTTTTCACTAGTATATAGAACTGCATTGCTCGGTATAAACATTATTTGTTCTTAAAATGAAAAGCGTAATTAGGCATATTCTTTGAAAAAAATCCTCCTTGTTGTTTAATTGAGCAAAATCACTTAAATCTCTGCTAAAAATAAGCAGCGCCATCTCTCAAGGACCGAGAGAAATAAGTTTGATTTCAACATGATACTCCAACATCCATTCATATTGCTATGCTCAGCTGGTCCTTGGCGCCGTGGCAGCTATCATACCCTGCTGACTACGGCCAATATGCTCCTGATCTCACACTCCACAGTCGACACCATCATTCAGCGCCTGCGACGTTGCTGCATATTTGCCCGGCCTGCTGTTCTGCCTTTACCGTGCTCTGTACTACTAATAATGTTCAGGCTTCACCGTACTGGCTGCCGCACCCTAGAAACCAGAAAAGAAGAGGAAGCCCAGCATGGCGCCTGCGTTAAACGTTCCCAAAAGCTACTCCAGCACTGAAACCAAGACATACACGTAGGAGTAGGAGAGTTCATCAAGCAGTAGTACTGTAGTTCGCATCCAACCGGTAGTCAAGCACACTGGCTTTTCCTGCAACTGAATTCTCCAACTTAGTACTACTTCTATATATACGATCGACTAGTAGTAGTACTATACTACACAAATGCCGTCGTGTGTACATCATGCCTGGATATATTGAGGCGTTGCTGAATTCGATGCAGGTTGTTCTACGTGCTTCCGGTGATCAAGCGAGCTAGCGCACGCTGATCGATCATGGAGTCATGCGTGCCTCCCGGGTTCAGATTTCACCCAACCGACGAGGAGCTCGTCGGCTACTACCTCCGGAAGAAGGTGGCCTCGCAGAGGATCGACCTCGACGTCATCCGCGACGTCGATCTCTACCGCATCGAGCCGTGGCATCTCCAAGGTCTGCAGGGTAGATCGATTCATGGAAAATTAGCACCCTTCTGATACTAGTTCTATTCGGCCCCACTGTAAGATCGTCTGACTCTAATCTCACTCTGTGCGCATGTCATCCATGGCTTCACGAATGAAGATCACTGCAAGATCGGGTACGAGGAGCAGAGCGACTGGTACTTCTTCAACTACAAGGACCGCAAGTACCCGACGGGGACGCGGACGAACCGGGCCACCCTGACGGGGTTCTGGAAGGCGACGGGGCGGGACAAGGCGGTGCGCGACAAGCACGGCCGCGGGCTCATCGGCATGAGGAAGACGCTCGTGTTCTACACGGGGAGGGCTCCCAACGGCAGGAAGACGGACTGGATCATGCATGAGTACAGGCTCGAGACCGACGAGAACGCCGTTCCTCAGGCATGTGCTCTCTATGATCACTCTATCTCGCATAGTCGCACCCCTTGTGAATCAATCGCCCATCTCTCGCGTTCACTTCATATACTTGCATTACATTTTATAGTTTACTATGTTATTATATGCCTACCTCTGTGCTGCTGCTGTGGCTTTCTCAGCGCCGCCGGCAGCCACTGTTCGCCGGCGACGGTCACGGTAGGAGGGCGGGGCGAAAGGGCCGCCCACGCCGCCCAGGTCGGAGCAGTTGGGTTGTGTTGGATTGTCCAGACTGACTTGGGTTGCATTTCTCGCATGGCCCATATTGGCCCGATAAGAAAGCATAGTGGGCCGACCCGAGATTAACCGTGCTGGGCGTTTTCGTGGATGGGCCGTCCGTTTGTACACCTTTAAATTCACCATTACTTAACGAGTTATCATAGATTTTTTAGGCGAGTTTTGTACGCATGCAGGAAGAAGGCTGGGTGGTGTGCCGAGCGTTCAAGAAGCGAGCCGTGCACCCGCAACGGGGCCTCGTCGGAGGGGACATGGGCTACTCCTTCCACGATCCCAGAACCACCGGCACGGCGGCGCGCTTCAAGCAAGAGCCACCCCAGCTGGATGCCGGCGCCGCCGCCGCCCTCCTGCAGTACTCAACCTGCCTCTCCGAGCTCCCGCAACTCGAGAGCCCGCCGCCGCCGAACCAAGACAGCCACCGAGGCACGGCTGATGGGGAGCGAGACTACGATCTCGATCCAAATAAGCAGGACGCCGCAGTGTCCACGGACTGGAGAGCGCTCGACAGGTTCGTCGCTTCTCAGCTCAGCCCTGATGGGGAGCGCCTCAGCCGGGGCTTGCCGCAGGAACTCGGCAAACCGGCGGGGGAGCTTGCCGGGGTGGACAATGGAGATGAGAGTGATATAGTGGCACTGCTGCTCCTGGATGGCGTCCCGGAAGAGGACGCAGGGCTGCTGGACTCTGTGGCATCTACATCTGCGTGCCTGCGCAAGAATGAGGCAAGATGTGGCACTCGATACCCCAAGTGAATGGTGGATGGCAGCACAGAGCGCACCATCATCTAAGCTCCGGGCACTGTTGTCTGATCATTTCCAATGCAGCTCTGGATCACCTGCTCATAGTTTCGTCGTCCGTGGACGTGCAGATCTTCAATCCTGATCGACACACAGACTCAGAGTATTGTCTAGAAATTTATGGCATACGTCAATGGCACATGGACGTTTTAAATTATTACTGTCAGCTAGTAGTACAAATTTTATACTTACGGGTGAACAGTTTAAATCCTGAGCGAGTACATATGAAGGTGAAAGTTGTTGGTGTGATGATAGAAATTGCAACTGTGTTTTGTGACAAATTCTTCCCTCTTCATTTCTTAATAATATAGCAGAATATTGTTACACTAAGCATTGCGTGTCCTACAATATCAGTGTAGGTATGTAGTTCGATCAGCCTCCGTGCAGCAGGTTAAGCTCCTGTTTCAATCGGACCTTGTTTGTTCCATACCTAGGTACTAATCAAAGTAAGAAAATAAACAATGTCGAACGAACATAAATTTAGAGTTACTAATTGTGATAATGAAACCATAGTTACTAATTGTAATAATGAAACCAGCCTAGAAGTTTGAGATTTTGGTAACATTAATGTAAATGAAATTCAGGGATCTTAGAAATTTGAAATTTAAGCTTTCAGCTTTAATGAGCGACAATATTATCTCTCTTGTTAAGATACTCTTAGATGCTATAAACAACAATAAATTATCTAAACAATAAATATTTTTTAACATAGAAAATGGCATCATTTTCGATCATGCAAAGTTGAAGCTTTCAAGTCAAAGTGTATAAAAAGGAGATCAAAAAGACAAAAATAAATAAAAAAGTACAAATTGAATAGTTTGAGGGAGTAAATCAATCAACATTTTGTTTGGGGTTAAAGAAATAAAATAAATTGATCGAGGGAGTAAAATAGACTTAATCCTACTACTCCACTGAGACGTCCGCTTGTTAACTGTTTAAAATTCTCACACTTCACATATGTGTAACCTGTGTGTAACTTAAGTTCTTCAACATTTTTTCTAGCAAAAAGTATCTTCAGGGTATACCACTATAAGTCCGCCATCACTCAGATGCCAAGGGCTCTTGGTGTTCCATGTTGGAAATAATCGTATTTTAGTGATAATTAAATTAATTTCAGTAATTAGAAAAAGATTAAATATAGCGAGATTTTGAAATACTATGTATGATGAATAAAGCACTACAATTCAAATTTGTCGAAGCAAGTGTGATCCCTCCGGTGCTAGTAACAACATGCATATAAATAGCGAAAAGAGAGAGAGAGGCATGTTATTTTTACACTGGGGTTGTCGGCGCAAATATTGCGTAAATAGTAGACGAAGCAGACCGTCGATGTAGATGTAGCATGTGACCGGAGCGAAGAGGAAGCAGTCGAACGGCATTAAGGAGAAGCAGATATACAGCGAGCAGTCGCGGAGGTGCTTCCCAAAACCCTTATACGATCCCTACCCCGTGCAGGGACACGAGGGGACGTGGGTTTCCGAGACCTGCTCTCCCGGCGCCGATGACACGTCAGCGATGGGTGGGGAAGATAGAGCAGCGCCACACTCAAGAGAGAGGAGAATGAGAGAATGGTTTTGTGTATTCTGAACGACGTCTCGCCCCTCTATTTATACACAATAGCTCCCACGTATATGGTAAGCAGGCTGTCATATATAACACCTGTATATGGTATCCAGGCTACTATTTATATGAATATGGTAATTAGCCTACCATTTATACGAATATGGTAACCAGCCTGCCATCACAAGAATAATTGTTTACCAAAATTAATAAGCGCAATATTCTCTTTCCATATGTGTGGGTGCCTTTGGGATTTATGGAATGTTATTTGGAAAACTTTCCAAATACTCTTAAAATCCCCACCAGATCCAGAGTCATGCTTCAAATTCTCCCCGTACTAAAGTACTGTTAATATACCAGTTTTTCAGTGGAGACCGATTAAGGTTGAACATACACCTGGAACCCCAAGCTACACTCATCCAAAACTGGGCAATGCACTAAGCCTTGAATTGACAGTTTGGCGTGAACAAGTTTTACCTAAAGCCTTACTAGTACTTGGCTGCCAAGTGTCAACCCGCGGGTGGAGCTTATAAGTCATACTCTTGTCTGACTTCATGAGTCTCTTAAAGAATATCCTATTCTTATAAACTGTGACTAGCAGTTAGACTCACATAGGTGTGTTCTTACAAGAATACTCGGTAGGACAGTATCTTGCTATGAAACCCTCAGAACACATTAGGACGATAGTCCGCCTGCCTTACAGAAATGAGAGTACTGCATTTTCAACGGAGTGGGTTAGTAATAAGTTGTACTCTCCCGTCAACCAACAGTTTGTTCTTCCTAGTTCCTAATTCATGGGATCTCCGATCACATAGGTTAGGTTACCACTGTGGTTAACTCACATAGGTCTCAATCCCATCTCCTTCGATGCATTATCAATCACAATGCGTGATAATCTCTTAGTGAAGGTGTCGGCGTTCCGTACACCAACACAGTACGAATTTGTAGATCAGAGGGGTACGGTGTGGTTCTTCCTAACCGATATGGCCTAATCCGTGATGGACTCAAGAATGTAACCTGGTTCAGACCACCGCGAGGTGTAATACCCTATGTTCAGGGGTCAGAATCGACGAACTCACGTATGATCGAGTGGGTTATAATGGCCGAAGGGCTCTTACACGGGCCGAGTCCCTAGCACGCCTTTGTGGATGTATATCTAACTTACTTTATATGTTTCTCTCTCGTACGGGGTCCCCGACAGACCTTTATATAGAGGCCGAATGAGGTTACAATGCGGGTTAAGACGGGTGGTTCCCTTACAGGTGGGAGCCACAACAAAACTTGACGCTCATGGAGCTGGATGTCCTCTGACAAGTGGGGCATAGCCAAACTTGGTCCCCACGAGATGGAGCTTCCTCTGACGAGTCGGGTCGCCACCACACCTGGCCATCACGGAACCAAGCCCCCTCTAATGGATGGGGCCAATGACATCTTTGAGAATGTTCCAGGTGATCCTCTGGCGCTGGACGGTCCTCTGACGCCAGTTGTCGTCCTTAGCCTGTCCACTGTTTAGCGTCGGAGGGGATAAAGTTGCTTTACTGTTTGCTTTACCGCCCTGCTGCCTTGTACAGTCGCCAGGAATCTTTGTATTGGCAAGGGCCTTGTCATGAGTTGGTCGCTTGACCCTGAGGTCGGAAAGTAAGTCGGCTGCTTAGCCATCTTGGCGTATGTTGCCCCAGACCCTACGGGGGTCGTGGTGGCTCTTGTGACTGGGTGCGCCCGACCCTCTTGTCTGGGCTTCGTAAAATCATGCATGATTCTTCCTTCGGGCCCACAAAGAGTGTGGGCCGGTCGTCGTTAATGGGCCGTAGATCATAGCTTGGGCCATCGAGTAATCTCGGGCTGTAAGTACCCGAGGGATATAATCCCGACAGTAGCCCCCCAGAGCCTTGCACCGTTTGCAATCTTCTTGAGGCGGTGTGGGGCTGATCCGTGAAATCGATCTCCGATGATCTTGTTGAGCGCGCCTGTAGGGCGTAGCCCTCAAGCCCTTGGTGAGCTGAAGGGTCGACCGGGGGATCTGAATTGTTGCTGTTCGCTGAAGTTGCGTAGCCCCCGAGCCCTCTGGCGATTCGAAGGGTCGGTGGAGGGATCTAATCCGTCGATGCACTGTCGCCAATCCTACGGGTGCGCGCGAGGGCACCTGTAGGGCGTAGCCCCCGAGCCCCCGGGTGATCCGAAGGGTCGGTCGGGGGGTTTGATTAAGTTTCATCGATTCGAGTGCCCTTCGCTCCTGAGCGATTCGGTTCAGTCAGGCGGGACTTGATTTCTCCAACCGACAAGAGTCGAGACCGGCTGCGCTCATTGCCGGATTTGTGTTAAGTGCCTAGAACGGACCGGTCGGACTGGTTGTATGTTCATGATCTGCACTTGCGCCTAGGTTGAACCAAACGGATTGGTCGTATTCCATGATCAGTGCCTAAGGGCAGGGGTCGGACCGAACGGCTCGTTAGCGGACCCATGACTGCCTATCGATATGGGTTTGGTCCTGTTGCGTCCACGTGGAGGACGGCTAATGGATTCCGAAATTCGAATTGCCGTCCTGCGCAGTAACTCACGCGTGTGTGTCTTGTCCGTGTGGCGCCAGCCAGGCAATTACCGTGCCGGGCAGGCGTGGGCGGCTGGATTATCATCATTTCGGATGACGGAGGCAATGAGAGTTTGCCCCTGGCTCACCCGTCGGCGAGTGGGTAACAAAAGTTGTAGGTATGCGGCCCGTTGGTCGACCCGTCGGGCACCCCGACGGGGCCCACGTGTAGCGAAGGGAACGGATCTCGGAAGTTGAACCGTTGTGGTTCGTGCGCAGGCGTCGCGTCCGTCTGGCGCAGGCTTGACGGTCACTGTACCCAGAAGGAGTGCGAGGGCGTGCTGATGTCACTTTGACTGGCGGATGTAACGAGGGTTTTGCGCCGGGCCTCATCGGTGAGTGTGTACGAAAGCCGTGGGTACCCATCATGACGCGGGAGTTAATCTCCGTTGCTTCGAGGGGTCGTGTCCCGGGGATTGAGGAGGCGAAACCGTCCATCTCCCTCGGCTATAAAAGGCGAAAGGGTGGGTTTTGAAAACCACCCTTGCCATTTGCCTTCGTCTTCCTTGCGCTCTTGCTCTCTTCCGAGCTCTAAGCCTTTGTCATTTTCGTTCGTTCTTTCGCTCTCTCTTTCGTTCGCCGTTTCCATCTTCGTTGTTGCGATGGCTTCTCAGTGGAAGGCCTCCTCCGTCTCCGCTAGCACTCTCGACGAGCGTGCGAGGAAAGGATTCCTCCAGTGGCGAGACGACATCAACTGGAGGGCAGCGGCCTGGCACGGGGTGCCGGCCCCCGCGGAGGGGGAGATCGTCTCCTTCCTCGCCTTCCACGATCGCGAGCTCGGGTTTTCGACCACCCGATTCGTTCGCTGGGTTCTCTCTTACTACCAGATTCGCCTGCACCGGCTAACCCCAAATGGGGTTCTTCACATCGCGCTCTTCATCACCCTTTGTGAGGCCTTCCTCGGGGTACCTCCGAGCACCGAGTTGTGGAGGTACTTCTTCAACGTCTCGCGGCTGGGCGGTACCCGCAACGTCTGACATTACGGATGCGCCAGCATTTGCCTCCAAAACACGCGCGTGAGGGAGTACCTTGAGGTCCCCCTGAAGAAGTCGTTTAAGGACTGGGATGACGAGTGGTTCTACGTCGCCAACCCTGTCCCTCGCGTCCTGGTGTACTTCGACAGGTCCGGTACGACCATCGACTCATGGGCCGCCTTGCCGTCGGACGAGGAGGTGCAGGCGCTGGGTCCGCTCCTCACGCGGATCGAGGAGCATCGGGAGGCCGGATTGTCGGCCGTTAAGCTGGCCGCGGTCTTCATCGGTCGCCGAGTGCTCCCGTTCCAAAAGCGCCGACAGCAGATGCACGAGTACACCGGCGCTAAAGACACCACGCATTTGGTGGTCGGGGAGGAGCTCTCGGATGAGGACATTGCGGGCTGCGTGGCCTGCATGTTCGAAGGGTACGAGGAGGCGGCCCTTACTTGGGGGCCCGAGCCTCGATTTGCGCATACAATAAGTTGACTCTTTCTTGCAATGTTCGTTACTTCGTGATGATAGTATTTGTGGTAAACCCTTTTACCTTTATCGACTCAGGCGGGCGTGTCTTCCTCACGTGCTCCGACGGTGGCTCTTTCGCTCGCTCTATCTCCTTCGGGTCCAACGTCCCAAGCAGCGGGTCGGGCGTCGACTGCTGTCCGCTCGGCGCTGGGTCCGACCCAAGGAATGAGATCATCATTGGTGACAGCTGCAGCTTCGTAGCCGTCTGGGGGCGCCGACGCCGGCGTCTAGAGATGTTGAGATGGTAGCCGCGGAGGCTGCCACGGCGGTCGGTGGAGGCGACCAAGTGTCCTCCCTGGCCATCACGTTCACTAGGCCGGCGACAACAGTCGGTGAGGAGGTGGTGATGCCGACCGCTACGACTATAACTGTCGTGGCGGCTGGAGTTGACGGTTTTGAGGCTTCGGCCTCGGAACATCGGGTGGTGTCGAACCCCCCCGTCGGGTGAAGCGTCGGTGCGAGCCACGCGTCACTACGACCGCGCGTTGGGGGATGTCTTCGACATCATCATCCAGGTTGGTGACAGCCTGGCGGACAAACTCGACCGCCTAGCTGTGGCTTGAAACATCTACCGAGACTCGACCGTCCAAGAATCACAGGTAAGTTAGTGGTAACTTGAAATTTTACGGTAACTGACCTTTTGCTCATGATACTGAGGTTGTATTTTTACAGAGGGTTATGCTTCATAGAGTGGGTCAGGCTCTGCCTCACCCATCGCTACGTGCCGAGGTGGAGACCCTCCGTGAGGCGCTGCACAGGGCTCAGGCCGGCCGAAAGGTGTCAACAGAGGACGGCCACCAGCTCCGACGTGAGCTCAAGGCCCCGCAGGACGAGGCTCGAAGGCTCGGCAAGACGCTCGGGCCGTTGAGCAGAGGCTCAGACAGCCCGGAAGGAGAAAACTAAGTACGGCTACGAGCTTGCGTAGCTGCGGTTCAACGCTGTCCGAAAGTGCCACGCTCCCGCTACTGCTCTCGACCTTGCTCTTCCTTAAATATGAAAGATGAAGCTTCGTTTTGTGCAGAGCTCAACCAACAGGTCGTGCGAGCGGAGGCGAAGGCGAAGGAGGCGATGGGACGGTGTACTGGCGTCGAGGCGCAGCTCATCATCTCGAACAACGAGGTGAAGAAGCTCACCGCGGAGCTCAACGCCCTACACCTCCCCTCTGATGAGGCTCTGGCCCCACGTGCAGCAGGCGGGGGAGGACGCGCAGGCCGCCACCAACAACACCATCAAGGAGCGCGACAGTTAGTGTCTTTGGATTGTGTTCGAAGAGTCGTTGTACGGTTGGTTGCTTATTTTCATATCGCCTTGCAGACGCGGTTGGTGCTCTTCGGGACGTGTTGGCGGATGTGCGCCGCATGTTCTGGGGCATCTTCATCGGAGTATGGGACACCAATGTGCCGACGGACTACGCACAGTATGTGATGGGGCGTCTCTCGAGGTTGATCGCCGCCGCGCTGACCGGAGCCCTTGAAGACGCGGTGACATTGGCGCTGTCGCAGGTGGCGGCGCACTACCCGGATGTCGATCTCGCTCGGGTCGTCGAGGGCTTCCCTCTGGAGATGCCGGATGAGGAGATTCAGGATTTGTCGGACACGGTTCGGCACCTGGCGGTGGACCTCTGCACCGGCTTCCAAACGAAAGAGTTTGTTCAGGAGAGGTTCGGCTCGATGCCGACCCGTCCCCAGAGTCCTCCACCGCCCCCAAACCTGTAGTCTTTAGGTCTTCCTTTTTTTTGCTTTCCTGTAATGACTTTTGGTGATGTACCTCGAGCATCACTTGTAATTTATGTTAATAGCAGTAGAGCATTCTGACCCTTGCCCGTGTTAAGCATTCTTAGTGACTTTACATTTTTTGTCATCCGTTGGGCGTTTGACAGAGCAACTGGGTCGGGTATAGCCCGTAGGGTTGAGTATCGGACTCAATGCAGCCGTAAGGTGTCACCAACCCGGGTCGTCGATCGTTAGCCATGAGGAGAACTCAAATGCTAGCACTTAGAATCTCTTTAAACGTTCAAGGATCAGCAAGAACGAGACTTAGGAATGAAAATGAGAAGCGCAGAGCCTGAAAACGATGAGGTCGGGTCGCAGCGCTGTTCTTAGTTAAATCACGTCGAACCCGGGGGAACTTTCGGAGTCCACGCCAGCATGGATTGGGATTTAACTTCGAAGCTTGCGCGGACCAGGCCGGAGCCTTAGAACGAGAACGAGGCACGCAGACAATCGGTCAGAAACGAAAGGCGCAAAGCCTACGAAAAACGATGGGTTTGGTTTGCAACGCTTCTCTTTGTTATATCACGTCGAACTCGAGGAAATATTCGGAGTTCACGCCCGTGCGGGTTGGGATTTAACCTCGAGACTTGTACGAATTGACACCAGAAGGGAGGCCTCAAGGCCCAACGAATACATCGCGAGAGTCAGCAAACATGTCGCAGGGGACACTCAGATAGCCCCAGGGCGGCGAGGGGTCAACCTTTCGGCCGCGCACTACCGACCAGAATGTAAAAGGAAACAAGATCATGACAGGGCACAAGAGACTTATCTGATAGAAACGATGCAAATTTTCAATGTTCCAGGTGTTCTCGACCTCTGCACCACTCTCGGTCGCCAGCTTATACGCGCCGGGCCTTAAAACACGCTTGATTACAAAAGGCCCTTCCAGGGGGCGACAACTTGTGCTTCCCTGCCTTGTTTTGGGTTCGCATCAAGACTAAGTCGCCGACATTGAACGCTTGACCCTTGATCCGCCGAGCGTGTAACCGACGGAGACTCTGCTAGTACTTGGCTGACCGCAGGATGGCGACGTCGCGTGCTTCATCGAGTTGATCCAGGGCATCCTGCCGTGCAGCTTCTGATGCTTCTTCATTGTCGGCCCTGGACTCGTGGGGAACAATAGTCGATATCGGTTGGCAATACGGCTTCGGCCCTGAATGCCATGAAGAACGGAGTGAAGCCTGTCGTTCGGTTGGGGGTCGTCCGCAGGCCCCAGAGCACAGAGGGGAGCTCCTGGGCCCATCGTCCGGCCGCATTTTGAATGTATTCATAGATTCGGGGCTTGAACCCCTGGAGCACCATGCCGTTTGCACGTTCAACCTGCCTATTGGTCCTCGGATGGGCCACGGATGCGAAGTCGAATCGGATATGGTACTCCTCACATAATTCGTGAAACAGCCGACCAGTGAACTGTGCACCATTGTTGGTGATGATGGACTTCGAGACGCCAAAGCGGCAGATGATGTCATAGAAGAACTCAACCGCCCGATCGGCGCTAATAGAGGGCACCAGCTTGGCTTCAATCCATTTACTGAACTTGTCGACAGCGGCGAAGAGGTGGGTGAAGCCCTCGGGGTGCTTTTCGGAAGGGCCCGAGGATGTTGAGGCCCCAAACTGCAAAGGGCCACGTGATCGGAATCGTTTGGAGCTCTTGAGGCGGCAGATGCTATCTTGGCGGAAGGCGAAGATGTCTTGAGACCAGTCGAGAATGATGGCCATCACTTCTGACCCTGGGGTCAGGACTGTAGGGGTCGGCTGACCAACCGAGGCGTCGGACAAGGGGTCAGCCTCCTCTTTGATCTTGATGGTTGGCTCAGTGAGGAGTTCGAGAAAAACGTTGTCGGGCACAAGGTCTCTCCTTGATGCCATTTTGGCGAGGTAGTCGGCCGCTTCGTTGTAACGGCGCAGAACGTGGTGGAGCTCGAGCCCGTCGAACTTGTCTTCGAGCTTGCGAACCTCTTGGCAATAGGCTTTCATCTTTGAGTCACAGTAGCTTGAGGCTTTCATGACTTTGTTCACGATAAGCTCGGAGTCGCCCTTGACGTAGAGCCGTCGGGTGCTGAGAGTGACGGCCATTCGCAGACCATGGATGAGAGCTTCGTATTCGGCGACATTGTCCGAGGCGCAGAAATAGATCTGGAGTACGTAGCGAAACTTGTCGCCTTTTGAAGAGATGAGGAGGACGCCAGCCCCAAGCCTTGGAGAATGCATGAGCCGTCAAAGAACATGGTCCTGTGCTCGAGGTCGACAGGTGTCGGTTGCTCTTGAGATTCGATCCACTCGGTGATGAAGTCAGAGAGAACTTGAGACTTGATGGCTTGTCGACGCACGTAGGAGATGTCGTGACCCATGAGTTCCATTGCCCATGTGGTAATCCGATTGACCGCATCCTTGTTAATAATGACCTCCCCGAGCGGGAAGCTTGTGACCACTTGTATGGAGTAGCTGTCGAAGTAGCGGTGTAGCTTGCGCTTAGTGATGAGGACGGCGTAGATTAACTTCTCCACTTGTGTATAGCAGGTTTTGCCGTTGGCGAGCACTTCACTAATGAAGTAAATGGGCCGCTGGACTTTCAAAGCCTGACCCTCCTCCGAGAGCTCGACGACGAGGGCGGTACTAACCACCTTAGAGGTGGCAGAGATGTACAGTAGTGGAACTTCTCTGGGGCCGACAGGTCCGACGGTGAGGACAGCGAAGTCTTTAGTTGCTCGAACGCCTTCTGGGCCTCGGTGGTCCAAGTGAAATGGTCGAATTTGCGTAGCAGTCGATAAAAAGTCATTGCCTTCTCACCGAGTCGAGGGATGAAGCGGCTAAGGGCCACGAGGCATCCAATAAGCCTCTGGACGCCTTTGATGTTCCTGACGGGCCGAGATTTAGAATGGCGGTTATCTTCTCGGGGTTGGCTTCGATGCCACGCTCGAAGATGACGAACCCAAGCAGCTTGCCTGAGGGAACGTCAAAGACGCACTTCTCGGGGTTGAGCCTTACGTGCTACCGTCGGAGGTTGGCGAAAGTATCTTCCAGGTCGGCGATGAGGCCGTCAGCCTTGCGGGTCCTGATAATGATGTCGTTGACGTAGACTTCAAGGTTCCGACCCAATTGGTTGTGGAAACACTTTTGCAAGCAGAGCTGATAGGTCGCTTCGGTGTTGTTAAGCCCGAAGGGCATCGTGACATAACAAAAGAAACCGAACGGAGTGATGAAGGACGTTGCGGGCTGGTCGGGACCTCGCATAGAAATCTAATGGTACCTGGAGTATGCATCAGGAAAACTAAGAGTCTCGCTGCCAGCGGTGGAATCGACCACCTGATCTATGTACGGCAATGAAAATGGATCCTTTGGGTATGCCTTGTTGAGACTCGTATAATCAACACACATCCTCCATTTACCAGTTTTTTTCTTTACCATTACAGGGTTGGCCAGCCACTCGGGGTGGTAGACCTCACGAAGTAACTTAGCATCGAGCAA
Organism: Zoysia japonica; assembly: GCA_001602275.1. Lineage (NCBI taxonomy): Eukaryota > Viridiplantae > Streptophyta > Magnoliopsida > Poales > Poaceae > Zoysia > Zoysia japonica. The sequence goes on along the minus strand of BCLF01000102.1, from coordinate 829,774 downwards.
CTTGGCGATTTCTTCCCCAATGGCCTTCTTCTTCTCATCGACGAAGCGTCGAAGTCGTTGCACAGGTCAGGATCCAAGCTTGATGTTGAGAGAGTGCTCGACGACCTCCTTCGGGATGCCCGGCATATCAGAGGATACCCAGGCGAAGACGTCCCGATTTCGGATGAGAAAGTCGATGAGCGTGCTTTCCTATTTGTCAGAGGGCGCTGTTCCGACCCTAGACTTCATGGAGGGGTCGGATGGGTCGAGGATGATCTCCTAGGAGTCGCTGTCCGGCTCGAAAGAAGTAGAGGTCGACGGCTTGGAGTTAAGGGTCGGGGTCGGGGTCGGGGCCGACCCTTGAGACTTGCGGATCTCTACCAGCTCGACCGCCCCCATGAGGGTGATGATCAGTTCGAAGCTTTTTTGCTTACAGGCGAGGGCCTGCTTGATGTGTGAAGCTACGATGATGACTCCTTTAGGACCTGACATCTCCAGCTTGAGGTAGACGTAGCTCAGGAAGGCCATGAACTAGGCGTAGGCGGGTTGGCCAAGGATGGCGTGGTAGGTTCTGGCGAAATCAACCACCTCAAAGGTGAGGGTCTCAGTTCTGAAGTTGTTGCGGTTGTCGAAAGTGACTGGATGGTCGATCTATCCCATGGGGACAGCGCGGTCCTCGGTATCACTCCATGGAACGGAGCATAGCTCAGCCGGAGATCCGACCGTGAGAGCTTCATGGCGTTGAAGGTGTCGATGTAGAGATTGTTGAGGGCACTCCGACCATCCATGAAGACCTTGGTGAGGTGCGTGTTGCCGACGATGGGGTCGAGCACCAGGGGAAGACGCCCCAGTTGAGGCACTCGGTCGGGGTGGTCAGACCTGTCGAAGGTGATGGGCGCCTCCGACCACTCGAGGTAAGTTGGTACAGTCGGGTTGGCGAAGTTGAGTTCTCGCCAAAGCAGCTTCTGGCGTCGTTGGGGCTCTTAATCCCACGGCCCACCAAAAATCATGAGGCAGCCTTCAGGTTCAGGAAAGGCGGGGTCGGCCTTCTCCTCGGCGCCCTTCTCCGAAGGGTCGGGGCGTTGAGGTGGACGTGGCTGGACACAGAGATGGCCCATCAAGAAGTACTGCATCAGGCGGCAGTCCTTGTAGAGGTGCTCGGCCGGAGTGGAGTGGTTCGGACATGGCTTCTCCAGAAGTTTCTCGAAGTAGTTGTCGTGCTCCGGTGGAGCCTTGGATTGGGGTCGGGGCCGACTTCGGCGACGGCCACGAACTCGTCGTCGTGCTGCCGACCCTTCTTGGGTTTCTTGCTGCTGGAGCCGCCACTGGCCCGGTCGGAGCGTTGGTCAGACTTGCGGTTGGATTTGGACTTCTCCTTGTCCATGTCCCGGCCCCGATCGAAGTTGGCTTGGACAGCCTCCTCCCCGGTGCCGAAGGTGGTGGCGATGTCGAGCGTGGGGCGTCCGAGGGTTTTTACGCCCTAACTTGTGGATGAGTCTTGGAAGTTGTACCGCAGGTGAAGGCATTAATAACGTCGGCGTCGCTCACTTTGGGCAACTCGTTTTTCTTGCGCGAGAAGCGTTGGATGTAATTGTGGAACGATTCACCGAGTTGTTGCTTGCAGTTCCTCAGGTTCCAGGAGTTCTCCAGACACGTGTAGGTCCACTGAAAGTTGTCGATGAAGACTTCACGAAGGTCGGCCCAGTCCCGAATACTCCCCTCGGGAAGGTGCTCGAGCCACTCTCTGACCGAGTTAGACAGGAAGAGTGGCAGGTACTGGATGACGAACAGATCGTCCTCGCCTTTGGCTCTGCAGGCGAGATGATAGTCCTCGAGCCAATGAGTAGGCTTGGTCTCATCGGTGTACTTGATGATGTTGGAGGGCGCACAGAATCGATCCGAAAACTGCGCGTGTCGAATGGCGTATCCGAAGGCGCGGGGACCGACCCCATCGGAGCTGAGGCTCCGCGAGTAGCTGTGGGCGCGCCGACGGGCGCGATAGTCAAGGGTTCATTCTCGGCGACGACGTTAGGAGTACCCAAGAGTTCGCTCCCGTCGTGGCTCAGCGTGGAGATCGGCTCGGGCTTGTCGTCGGGCGTCGATAGTGTGACAAGCGTCACGGTTGGGACCGGGGCGCCGTCGAATGGTGGCGAGCAGAGGATCTGAATGATCCGTCCTGCCACCCTGTCGTCGGCTGCTACGAACCTAAGCGGTGGCGGGGGTGGAGGCACCCCGGTTCCTAGCTGCTGGAGTGCAGCGTCGATGAAGGCGCAGGTACGGGTATGGGTTTTGACGACCATAGGGTTTGCCGGAGTCACGGACTCGTGAAGGATTTTCATGGCCGCGGCCACGTTTCGACAGTGCGGTCGAAAGTGGGCGTATCCGCCGCCATAATCTGCTGGTAGGCGGTGCGGGCCCGACTCTAAAGATCGGCGGTAGCCAGAGGTGGTGACATGCCTTGTCGAGCAGAGTTGGCTCTCTTAGCCGAAGATCTGCGACGTAGGGCCTCCTCCACGATGCTTGTCACTCAGTGCCCTGGCGAAGTGTCGCCAGCAGGCGTAGCGCTAAGGGACGTACCCCTAGCACTTGTGCCATGGAGCATGAAGTACTCGCACGAAGGGTCATGACCCAACACAGTGCGAATCCGACGACGCCGAGCCGTGCGCTTGGCACGCGACACCCGGAGACGAAGCTCGCCGTCGGTGTTGGCGATGAAGTCCAGGCTCCCGAAGCGGAAGGCCTGGTCGATGGACAAGATGAGGACACGAAGATCGAGGCCATCAATGATGAAGTGAAACACACCACGGGCAACCTTTCCTGGCGCGCCAACTGTCGATGTTCCGTACACCAGCACAGTACAAATTTGTAAATCGAAGGGGGTACGGTGTGGTTCTTCCTAACTGATATGGCCTAATCCGTGATGGACTCAAGAATGTAACCGGGTTTGGGCCACCACGAGGTGTAATACCCTACGTCCAGGGGTCAAAATCGATGAACTCAAGTATGATCGAGTGGGCTACAATGGTGGAAGGGCTCTTACACGGGCCAAGTCCCTAGCGTGCCTTTGCGAGTGTATATCTATCTTACTCTATGTGTTTCTCTCTCGTACGGGGGTCTCCGACGGGCCTTTATATAGAGACCGGACGGGGTTACAATGCGGGTTAAGACGGGTGGCTCCCTGACAGGTGAGAGCCACAACGAAACTTGACGCTCACGGAACTTGATGTCCTCAAACAGGTGGGGCATAGACAAACTTGGTCCTCGCGGGATGGAGCTTCCTCTGACGAGTGGGATCGCCACCAAACTTGGCCGCCACGGAACTGAGCCCCCTCTGACGGATGGGGCCAATGGCATCTTCGAGAATGTTCCAGGTGATCCTCTGGCACTGGACGGTCCTCTGACGTTAGTTGTCGTCCTTAGCCTGTCCCTTGTTATGCGCCAGAGAGGACAAAGTTGCTTTACCGTTTGCTTTACTGTCTGTCGTCTTGTACAGCCACCAGGAATCTTTGTGTTGGCAGGGGCCTTGTCATGGGTTGATCGCCCGACCTTGAGGTCGGAAAGTAAGTCGGTTGCTTGGCCATCTTGGCGTTATGTTGCCCCCCGACCTTACGGGGGTCGGGGTGGCTCTTGTAACTAGGTGCGTCCGACCCTCTTGGCTGGGCTTCGTAAAATCTTGCAGGATTCTTCCTTCAAGCCGACGAAGAGCGTGGGATGGTTGTCGCTGATGGACCGTAAATCGTAGCTTGAGCCGTCGAGTAATCCCAGGCCGTGAGTACCCGGGGGATATGATCTCGACAGAAGGGATCTGCCAGGTTCTTAGAAGTATGGATATATTAAACAGCTATTACTTTGGAGCTTCTCAATTTCCTAACAGACTTCAATCTGTGCTTCACATATTTGTTGGACTTCATATTATCTTGACTATTGCTCACCTTCGTAATAATTATTTGATTATCACAGTTCATGAGAATAGCCGAGATTGGTTTTTCAACCACAGGTAAGTCCATCAATAATCCTCACAACCACTCAGCCTCAATACAAGCTGTGTCCAGAGCCGTAAGCTCTGCCTCTATAGTGGATTTGGTAAAAATCGTTTGTTTATAGAATCGCCATGAGACTGCACCGTCACCTAAAGTGAAAACATATCCACTAGTGGCCTTTAGCTCATCGACGTCAGTAATCCAATTTGAATCACTACATCCTTCGAGTACACTAGGATATCCTAAATAGAGAATTACATAACTCATTGTACCTCTTAGATAATGCAACAGTCGATCAATACCATGTCAATGATCATCTCTTAGATTAGATGTAAATCAACTTAGTTTGCCCACAGCAAACAAGATGTCAAGACGAGTTGCGCTAGCTAGATACATCAGTGACCCAATGATTTGGGAATATCTCAATTGATCATTTTCTAGTCCTCGGTTCTTTCGAAGTATTAGACTAGGATCATAAGGAGTTGGAGAAGGTTTGTTGTCCATATAGCCAAAACGGCTCAATACCTTTTCCACATAATAGGATTGCAACAAGGTAATCCCGTTCTCTCCTTTGTTTAGTTTAATATTCAGATCACATCCGTTTCACCCAAATCTTTCATGTCAAAATTTTGAGATAATAATGATTTTACATCATTTATCTCATCGAGATCTATCCCAAAAATAAGTATGTCATCGACATACAAACACAAGATTACTCATTTACCGCCACCATGGCGGTAATATACACAAGTATAAGTTTCATTCACTGTAAACCCAGCAGAGATTAAAGTTTTGTCAAACTTCTCATGCCACTGCTTGGGTGCTTGCTTTAAGCCGCACAAGGATTTAAGTAAACTACACACGTTGCCCTCATGTCTTGGTACTATAAATCCATCAGGCTGATTCATATAGATCTCCTCATCTAGCTCTCCAATAAGAAAAGCCGTCTTTACGTCCATCTGATGAACGAGAAGACCATGTGAGGCAGCCAAGGATAATAGTATCCGGATGGTAGTCATCCTTGCAACGGGTGAGTAAGTATCAAAGAAATCCTCCCCTTCTTTCTGAGTATACCTTTTAGCCATAAGCCTTGCCTTATACTTTTCAATAGTACCATCAGGTCTTAGCTTCTTCTTAAACACCCACTTGCATCCCACTGGCTTACAACCAAGTGGTCAGTCTGTTACTTCTTACGTCCCATTGGCAGTGATGGAGTCTATCTCACTACGGCCTGCATCCTTCCAGTATTCTGCATTAGGTGATGCATATGCCTCTGAGATGGTTGTGCGAGTATCATCCACAATGTACACAATGAAGTCATCACCAAAGGATTTTGCAATCCTCTGTCTCTTGCTCCTTCAAAGAGCTTCACTGTCATCCTTCTCATTTTCATGCAGGTGCTCAAATGACTCAATCACAAGCATGGGTTCAAGAGTAAAATCAAATGATAAACTAGATGAAGAATATGCATCATTCAATAGAAAAATATTTTCAAAGAAACTGAGATCACGAGACTCCAAAAGTGAATCAACTAAAACATCAGGCGTTTCAGATTTTATTACTAAGAACTTATATATCGTGCTATGGTGTGCATATCCTAAAAAAATGCAATCAACTGTTTTAGGTCCGAGCTTGCGCTTCTTATTTATTGGTATGCTAACCATAGCCAAATAGCCCCAAGTGCGCAAGTAATGAAGTGAAGATTTTCGTCCCTTTCATTCTTCATACGGAGTGACTTCACTGTTCTTAGTAGGAACTCTATTCAGAACGTGACAAATTGTCAAAACAGCCTCCCCCACCATACCATAGACATACCGGACGTTCCCAACATGGCATTCACCAAGTGTATTAACGTCTGGTTCTTTCTTTTAGCAACTCTATTAGATTGAGGTGAATAGGGAGGTGTTCGTTCATGAATAATTCCATTATCCGAACAGAAAAGATCAAACTCATTTGAAAAGTATTCCCCACCACGATCAGACCTAACTTGTTTTATTTTTCTTCCTAGTTGATTCTCCACCTCAGCTTTATAAGTCTTAAAATATTCAAACGCCTCATCTTTAGTTTTTAGAAGAAAAACATAGCAGTATCTAGTCGCATCATCAATTAAGGTTATAAAGTATCTTTTCCCTCTTTTTGTCAACACACTATTTATTTCGCAGATATCAGAATGAATGAGTTCTAATAATGTCGAGTTTCTCTCGTCTACAGCTTTATGAGGCTTACGAAGTTGCTTTGCTTGCACACAAGCTTGACATTTAGAACCTTACTGGATAGCTGCGACATACAACCAAAGTTAATATGACACAAACGAGAATGCCATATATCAGCCTCAGAATTGTTTGAATCACACATATAGTTCACAACTTTATTTGAGAAATCTGAAAGGGAAAAGCGAAACAAGCCTCCGCTATCATAGCCTTTGCTAATGAATTGGTCAAATCTCGACACGACTACTTTATTCGACTCAAAGACCAGCTTGAATCCATCTTGACAGAGAAGAGATCCACTAACAAGGTTCTTATTTATTGAAGTAGCATGCTGCACGTTATTCAATCACACGATCTTTCTCGAAGTAAACTTCAGATCAATCGAACCAACACCAAGAACAGAAGCATGCGAGCCGTTCCACATCATGACGGTTGAACCTCGCGCGGTCTGGTAAGATGAAAACATAGCTATATCATAACAAACGTGAATATTATTAGATTGATAAATAGAGAAAACACTAGGTAAATTACCATACCCAGAGCCTCCACTGGAGTCTATCCACCAATTATTAGATTGATAAATAGAGAAAACACTAGGTAAATTACCATACCCAGAGCCTCCACTGGAGTCACAAATGGTCATGTTGGCAGACTTCTGTCCCATATGATTGTTCTTGCCCTTGTGATTACGACACTTTTTTGGCAAAGTGTCCATTCTCACCGCACACAAAGCAGACAATCCCATCCATGTTCATCTTCTTCTTGAATTTAGTAGTTTGTATAGCTTTTCCTTTTCCCTTCTGGTTCTTTTCACCAGTGTGCTTCTTCACATTGGCGCTGGACTGTCCTACAGGTGCTCTTCGTAGAGTACCTTTTGCCCGAGTTTTCTCTTCAACATCAAGACCAGCCAACAAATCTTCAACAGAAATGTTTTGTCTCTTGTGTTTCAGAGATGTGGCATAGTTCCTCCATGATGAAGGCAACTTGGCAATAATGCCCCCTGCCATAAACTTGTCAGAAACCTGACATCCAATTTGTTCGAGCTCCCTCACAATGAGTTGGAGTTCATGAGCCTGCTTCACGATAGAACGGTTATCCACCATTTTGAAGTCGTGGTACTGCTCCATGACATACAACTCGCGTCCAGCATCTGAGGTCGAGAACTTATATTCAAGTGCCTTCCACAATTCTGTGGCACTCTTGATGTGCATGTATACATCGCACAACTGGTCAGAGAGAACACTAAAGACACATCTGACGAAAAATCGTCGTAGCCGACGTAAACTAATGCACATCTTTCTCACTTGCAAGAGGCAGTGCAAGAGGGTTACCCACGACCCAAAACACACCTATAGCCGAGAGCCACAGTTGGACTCTCGTCTGCCATCTCTTAAAGTTCACACCGTTGAACTTCTCCGGTTTCATCGCATTAGCAAATCCAGCCATCACTAAATGCCTATAAGATTTTTGAATTGTTGGAAATAATCATATTTTAGTGATGATTAAATTAATTCCAGTAATTAGGAAAAGATTAAATATAGCGAAATTCGAAATACTACGTATGATGCATATTAGCACTACGATCCAAATTTATTGAAGCAATCGTGATCCCTACAGTGCTAGTAACAGAATGCATATAAATAGCGAAAAGAGAGAGAGACATGTCATTCTTATAGTGGTGTTGTCGACGCAAATATTGCGCAAATAGTAGATGAAGCAGACCATCGATGTAGATGCAGCACGTGACCGGAGCGAAGAGAAAGCAGTCGAACAGCGTCAAAGGGAAGCAAACGAACAGCAAGCAATCGCAAAGGCTCTTTTCAAAAATCTTATACGGCTCGTACCCCGTGCAGGGACACGAGGGGACGTGGGTTTCGAAGACCTGCTCTCCTGGCACCGATGACACGTCAGCGACGGGTGGGAAAGACAGAGCAGCCTGCCATGTATAACATCTGTATATATGGTAGCCAGCCTACGATTTATATGAATATAATAACTAGCCTACTGTTTATACGAATATGGTAACCAGTCTGTCATCACAAAAATAATTGCTTATCAAAATTGATAAGCGCAATATTCTCGTTTCATATGTGTGGGTGCCTTTTGAGATTTATGAAATGTTATTTGAAAAACTTTCCAAATACTCTAACATTCCATTCTTCTGCACTGATATATAGTTCCACTAACATTCCCATCTGAACTACTCCATGAGGAAAAAAAATCATCATCCATGCAGTTCACGACAAGAGCACCTGGACTGACGTATGGCAGCCAGGCAAGAGCAAGTTGTATAAACAAGTGTATCGTTTGGGAGCGCACTGTCCGGTTGGGACATTGGCATGGCTACAGCTTTCATCACGCTCACCGTTCGTTTTGTTCTTCCGCGGGCTTGCTCTGTGGAGCTCTTGAGCAGGACCGCAGCAGGAACCCCTATCACACGCGTCCACCGTCCAGGGCCGCGGTCCGTCATTTGCTTGGGGGAGTATGGAACGCCTCAAATTATGAATCACCACACAACTGCACGAGACATTTCAATTGGCTGGTCAGCTTTGCTTATTACTCCGAACTATTGACTCTATTTGGTGCAATTTATTTTTAGCTAATTCACAGAAATAAACAGAAGTTATGTCAAACAGTAAATTTATTTTATAACTTATTAGTTAAACTTCTTCTCAGAATAAACTAAAAAGTAACTTATTTTTCAGCTGTTTTTTAACAATTGTGAAAATAAATTATTTTTCAACCGGTTCTAGTTGTTGTCAAACAGAGCTTACACCGACAATGGAATTAAGATTCAGTTGAGATACAATAAAGAAAATCTTGAGCTGGAGTGGATGACTTCTGCCTCTTGCATTGCATCGCTGTAGTGATATCGTTTGAAATACAGCAAGCTGTGGCCCTAGCTAGTCGAGGGCAGTTTATCAGCAAATTTATCGTCCGTCGTCCTTCTATAGCAGCTCCCTTACTGCCGTCAGATATAGGGAAAGTCCGGCGAGCAGTCCACGGCTAGTACCGGAGTACGTAGCTGGACAGTGCTAGGGGGCTTGATTTCGCGAGGCCGCGTGAGCATGTAGGGTCCATTCATATGCACCACCGCCAGTCCATTTATGGGGCGCCACTGCTGTGTAAGCTTGCACAGGGTACATGACGGCATGGTTGTGGTGGCCTTTGCCTTGAATTCCTGCAGGTTCATGTGGAATTTTTATCTGTATCGGATTCCAGATTTGAGCTCGATTGCGCAGTCACGACATCGGAATAAAAGTGAATGTTTAAGCTCCGTGTGGCTCTTTGGAGTTTGGATCTGCTTCAAATTTATTAGATTCATTCGTTGGGTAGTTCTGGGGATCACGGGATGGTCACTGGGGCAGCAGGGGGAAGCATCAAACATGTTGTAAAGAGATGCTCTTCCGTTTTCCTGTCTCAGTACGTGAATGCCATTTCATTGCAGAGTAGGACTACTAGTACTACGTAATCTTGAATGCCATCTAGCACAGGAATGCATGGAAAGGAAATTAATGGACTAAGAGAGGTAAAACAAGCTCCACAAATTGATCATTTCAGATATCAGTCACATTGCAAACTGAAACGACTCATCATTTATCAGTTATTATAGACAGGACCAGGCAAGAATTTTCTCAGCCTTCAATATGAAAACTTGAGAATCACAAAAAAAACAATAAAACAAAAAAAAGGTAGTAAATGTAATTAGGTAACATTCACATTTGTCTCCAGCCCTTGCGCCCTTACACATCCTATTGCCTTCCATTCAGAAACCTGTGTTGCAGCCAATACGTTTCTCTCTGAAGGCCCGCCGTTTGGTTAATCTGATTCTGTGCACTCTTGGCGCACACACACTTTGTGATTTACGCTATGTATTGTTACTCGATCGTTTCCTGTCCCAGATCTCCTCGAGCTCTCTGGCCATGTCCTTCTGCCGTCCGACGACAATGGTGACATGATCCTTGCCGTCGATGACCTTGACCTGGGCGCGCGGGATCTTCGTCTTCACCGCGTAGCTGCACTGCACCGGCAGGAGCTCGTCGTCCCGGCCGTGGTAGACGGTGACGTCGCAGGTGAGCTCGTCCCGGACGGTCTCGAGGCACTTGTCGATCTTCCCGGCGCTGCCGCATATGATGTTGTGGAGGGTGTGCCATGAGGCGATGTGGGTGTGGCAGAAGAAGCCGTCCATGAGGTATGTCCTTACCCTGTTCGTTAGAGCATGGTGAATAGCGATCCACAAATTAAACTAATCTGATTGCAATGATTTACTACACTACAGTTACCTTTTTAGAAGGTAGGAATTTTCAAAAATCATGCAAGAATTACATTGGAATCAATTCAATTTCATATGAAAAATGTAGGATTTTGGGAAAAAAAAGTTCCAGCAGGACCTGGACCTTGATTTATCTGCATCTGGATGAGAATATAGTATCCCACAAAAAGAGTATAAATGGTATACTCCCTCCGTTTCAAAATATAAGCATTTTTAGGTTTAGTCAAAGTTAAACTTTTATCACTTTGACCACTAATAATGTATAACTAATAATATTTTATTATATAAATTATATTTTTATCCATCATGAAATAAGCTTTCATAAAAAATATATTTTTACATTAGAAATTATGTAATTTTCTAAATATTATTAGCAAAAATTAAAAAAATTTGACCTTATTCAAACTTAAAAATGTTTATATTTTGGAACCGAGGTAGTAAAATGCAACATTGATCGCCATGTCCTTTTTATTGCGATCCTACTAAGTACAAAGATGAAGAGTTCACTCATGATGTAGTAGACCCACATTAAGGGTTTTTTTTTCCTTTTTTGGAGTAGAGCATATTTTCATGAATTCTAAGTTTTTCATCTGAAACTAAACTGTTTTTTGTGGAACTTTTATACGATTCATGTTAAATTCTTGTGTTACAAAGGACATCTAATTCCACGATGCACAATTTCATGAAGAACATCTAGTGCTCCTTTTTCAGTAGACTGAAAGGCTCACTTTTGTTCTTTTCTGTATAAAGTTTGCTTATATATGTTTACCTCTCTGACAGGAATAGAAGTTGAGACTTTAATTGGAATCATACTAAGGCCTCCTTTGGAATTATATAGGAATTTCACAGGAATCAGTTCAATTTCACAAAAAAATGCAAGAAATAAGAAATTTTCCTCCATTCCAAAGAGGTCTAATTTGGTAAAAAGAAGAAAAAAAGAACAAGGAGAAATGCAGTATTTCAAATGTTTCCAAAGCTTGTCAAGCAAAATGCCCTGCAAGACCATCTCGCTTGGCTTGCATTTAGGGAGTTCATTGTTTTCTGCCTGGAGTATAACTGGTACAGTGGACCGGCAGCTGGTGTGATGGCATGCCGCTGCACCATGTCTGACCCAGGTCAAACCTATTCCTATGCGTCGTGTATTAACTACTCCTCCATTGATCACCAATGCAGAGATGCGGTGGGTCCATCTGGCATGCATAAATAGCGCAGCATGAAGAGTACAGTATCCTGAAGTCCTATTGATGGGAGCTCGAGCTCTCCTATAGATTTGGCTAAATTTCCGTTGGTTTATGCAAACCAACCAGCAGTAAATGGTCAAGCGGCAAAGTTCAAACCAGTATATATATATATATATATATATATATTTGAGACCGGACTTCGAACGATATTGTGCAGCTACGAAAGTAACGATGGTGAGCAGGTCGTTGACCCGAATTCACCACACAGGAATCACAACTGAGCACCATTTTTTTACTATTTTTTCGGAGGCATTAATCTGTTGATCTACCTCTGCTGTGCACCGGTCTTTGCAGATGTGCCAGTGCCAGTAACGAGGTCAATTTGGATTCTTTTTTCTTTGTTTTAAACAATGGTCAAATTTGGGAATCGGAGTATGCACTTGGGTAGATTTGGTGTACTGACTGACCTGTAGAGCGTGAAGACGCGGAAGGCGAGCTCCCAGAGGCAGTGGTGCTTGCAGAGCACGATGCTGACGGTGCGGCTGAGGTGCTCGTACCAGCACGCCACGGACGCGCCGAATGCGATGGTCGGCCACACCCGCCGCGGCGCCACCGTCCGGAGCACGTACTGCGTCCCGACCTCCCCTCGCGGCACCGGGAAGTACGGCTGCGCATTTCATTTCACCCGAGGGTTAACACTCCGGCGTGTCGGGAACCTGACAGATCGTGCTGGCGCGAGCAGTGGAAGAAGGAAACTCACCGGCGCGACGAGGGTGATGGACCTGACCGCGGCGGGGTACTTGACGGCGAGCGCTAGCGCGAGGATGGAGCCGAGCGAGTGCGCGACGATGTGGAACGACCTGACGCCGTGGCGCTCGATGACGGAGCGCTCGATCATCTCCACGTGCTCCCGCAGCGTGTACAGCGAGTCCGCCGGCTTGGGGCTGCGCCCGAACCCGAGGAGGTCGACGGCGAACAGCCGCCGCCGCGCCCGCGCCTCGCGGCTCACGTTCGGGAGCACCGTCTCCGTCCAGAACCCCGACGACGAGATGAACCCGTGGATGAACAGCACGTCCTCCTCCGTCGCCGCGCCGTCTGGAAGAGCAATGCGTGGTGAGAACGAACCGTGCGCGTGGGCGCCGTGGCGAGAAGATGCACGTACGTTACGTACGTACCTGGGGGCGCCTCGACGTGGACGAAGAGCCGGTCGGTGTCGGCCGGGTTGCAGTTGGCGCAGTGGCAGTCGGACCAGCGCGGCGACGGGTACGGCCGGTGCTTGCCGTCGTCGACGCCGATCTTGCCGCGCAGCATCTGCACGATGGCGGAGTGGACGGTGAGCGCGGTGGACGACGACCCCGACGGCCTCACACCCTGCTGCATCCGCGGCGCGGACGACGCGGCGCAGGCGGCGGCGCAGGCGAGCACGGACGGGCGCGTGTAGAGCGTGTCGGAGATGTCCTCGAGGTGGAGCCGCGTGGCCGACAGCATGCTGACGACCTTGGACCCGCCGCGCTCCGACACGACGATCTTCCCCGACGACGACGCGGCGCCGGCGCCGGCGGCCGAGGACGACGAGCGCGGGCAGTAGCACGGCCGCCACGCGCCCTCCAGCAGGTAGTCCGCCACCTTGTACACGACGCAGAGCAGGACCTCCAGCACGTCGAGCACCATGAACACCACGAAGCTGACGACCTCGTTCGCCGCACGGCCGGCAGACGCCAATGCCGACCGCGCCGCGGCCATCGATCGATCTCCGCGTGAGTGAGCGAGTTCGTGCGTAAGGTACGCCGCCCAAGCCAACACCACTGCACGCGCGGAGGTCCGTCAGTGAGCCAGGTGAAGAAGAAGGTGGTGGTGGTGGTAAAGGACGAAGAAGCGGTAGACGGAAGATGGGCGCGACGGACTGCGCCCCTGCGCGACGGACGAGTGTCGAGCGATCCAGTGAATTGATGCTGCGCTCGCATTAAATCGCAGAGGTTGGTGGTGGTTGAACTGACGCGGCCAACTGGGGCGCAGGTCGGGCTCCTCCGGAGGCCGGACCAGACCAGGCAACCCAAGTAAGCGCAGGTCTGCACCTGTCGGAACCCCATCCCCAGGACACACGCTCGGTCCATGGAGAGGCGACCGATCCCGACCACGCGCCATGTCTCTTGGTTGTGTAAAAGAAATTGCGTGGTCTCACGTTCACCTGCCAGTTCATGCTACGACTGCTTACGTTTCTTCAGAATATATTTCCATTATTATCTAAAAAAAGTATATTTTCCATTGAAATTGGAGGCACAAGTCCATGGGAAACACCGAGACAGCGAAAGCGCAGCGAGCACCACAAAAACTTCATCGATCGACCGTTTCCTGCACTTTTTCCCAGCCATTGTTTGCATCGCCTGGGACGCTTGAGCGCCCTAATCGGCACGCACAAGGCGCTTAGCGTCCCTGTGCCTCGGGTGACAGGACTCTTTCAACAAGGACGCACCTTGAACCCCATGATCGATCCGCCCGCGCGTGGCTGTTTGTTTTCTACACTGGTACAGGCAGGTTCCCAGCCACACGAACTACGAACTTTTGTCCTGAGATCGATACACCGTGTCACAAATACAAAGAACTAGACTTCGGCGGTTCAGCCATGAAGTGAGCACGTTCTGTCGATTCGATGCTAGGAGTATAGTAAACAATATACTCCTACGTACGTAAGCCGCGAAGCAATTGCAGTTCGCGACGTACTTTCATGTATGCATGCAGTGGCAGAGCTAGAATTCCGTGGGTCATATTTCAGCTAATAAAATTTAAGTCTATAAAAAATTATGTATAAAACAGTGCAATTTTTTTAAAAATCATATAAGCTTGATATTACACATCAAAAATCATGAAGTGATACAAATAAAGTACCTAAATTATCCGACATTTGGTTCAACCGAGGCTTCCATGTCTTCATCGACAATTGCACTTGAACTTTGATTTCCTAGGAAAAGTTGAAAGTAAATAAAATAGAGAATGAAAAATAACAAGTATTTAGCGCATATTGTTGATCAAGATTCTAACGTACCATTAGCACAAGGTGGTTTGGGCAATTTTGCCTTCCGTGACTTGAGTTCTTGAAAGTGATGTAAGATGTCATCACTTTTTATGCTCGCAGATACATCTCGCTCAATATAACAGACCATACGTATTATGCATGGCCGTACGTATGTTTATACTCGAAGTACTTATATGCTCTACTGCCTCTAGGGTCTGTATACCAAGTACTCTCTCCGTTTCAAAACATAAAGTATTTTTAGATTTAAGTAAAAGTCAAAATTTTATCAATTTGACTATTAATAATATATAATTAATAATATTTTATTATATAAAATTATATTTTTTAGTTTCATCATTAAATAAATTTATATAAAAATATGTTTTTTTTAAAAAAAATCATGTAATTTTCAAGATATTATTGATAGAAGTTAAAAAAAATTGATCTTATCCAAATCTAGAGATACTTATACTCCATCCGATCTAAAATATAAGCATTTCTAGGTTTAGTAAAAGTCAAATTTTTATCATTTTGACCATTAATAATGTGGTATCATATAAAAATTATATTTTTTTAAATTCATCATAAAATAAACTTTCATAAAAATTATATTTTTATATTAAAAATCATATAATTTTTTAAATATTATTAGCTAAAGTTAAAAAAAAATTAACTTTATTTAAACTTAAAATACTTATAATTTGGACAGAGGTAAGTATTTTGGGACGGATGTAGAGTACAGGAATAAGATCGTTCACGAATCGTGCAGAAGGCACAGTGATTAAATCCGTTGGGCCAGGCCGGACCACGGAGAGGAATTGTTACTCGTAGTACAACTGTACGAGACGATTCTCCTAGACGGCCGGCGGTCTAGCACGTTCCTGGCAACCCCAGTCAATGTGTTCTGTCCGTGCCGACCGTGCGCGATCCGAAATCCTCGTGCATTCCACTGTGCTCGATCCAGCATCTTCCGCGCGGACACGAACACTTCTGCCCGGGGTCATTGGGGACATGTTTACGGCACCGGGACACGTTTGCATGCGCTTCTGTAAATCGTCGAGACCTCAACAAACCTGATCAAAGTGAACATCCATCGTCATGTTTATCCGCCATGCATGGCCGTCGACAGAAACACGAACAAAGCATGTGATTTTTCCTGATCTAATCTGCTCATCCGTATGAGAAACTAACCAACAGGCTACGCGTATGTCACATTTGGAACGCAGGCAACCTTTCTTCCGGGGGAGACTGAGATCAGTCTCCAGGAAGAAAGATTAATTAACCAGATAAAGGTACAAACTGGCCGGTACGGCCGCTACACGATGTGATCGATCTAGTTACGTGTTGTTCATCCGCGCTTGATTAGTGGGGTGGTGAGCTACGGCCGGAGGAAAGCTGAGACGGGGAGCTCGTGTAGGTGAGCGGGAGCCGGAATTCAAGTGCACGCCCGTGACGCCCGTCGCGTCTTGTTTACTCGGGGTTCGGCAAGGCGAAGGTCAGTCAGATCGAGGCCGGACGTTTCCCCGATTTAGGTGAAGGTTCGCACATATTCCACGCCTTTCTATAGCACGCGATCGACCCCTGGTTGAAACTTGAAAGAGATGGCACGCATGCATGCAGGCAGTCGCCGGTGAGCTGACTGGACGTCGTAGATGTGTGTACTTCGTCAACTACGATTTTTGTAGGTAGAGTGACAGCTCTGGGAGTTGGAAAATCTGATGAGAGGAATGGTACTTGCGTAGATGACAGGGAAACGCACGTGGTTCATGTACGTGTTGCGTGCAAGGAAGCAGAGTTCTGGACCTCCGGCCATGTTCAATATTTGGGCAATTAACAAATTGCCGTGAGACGAGGGATCGAAGCGGAATCGGTTCAACACTGGTTTACTTTAATAACATGGTAACATCTCTCAATAACATGTCGACATAGTATAGTAGGTTCACAGCGGTAAGCGGGAGAAGTTGTCTACAAAGTGATGAAACAATCGATGGCTTCATTTAGAAAGTGTAGACACAAGCTTGTACTAGCTTGTTACGTCATCGATGAGGATTGATGAGCTGGTACACAGCTTTCTGAACATAAGCAATTGCATATGTTTCTGTTGGTTGGTCGTCTGAATCGTTCACTGGCGGTCAAAGGCATTCAACCGAACGCGCAATGTTACCAGGAAAAAGTCCAGCATATACTCCACATGTGAATATTTGTTGTTCGTGTATGCAAGCGTATGGGCCAAAATCTCTTGTCTCCCTGTCCCTAATAACCTTCATTGGCCCATTTCTTGTCCTCGTAGTCCTGTCTCCTGTGCGTTGGCCCAGCCAAAAATAAAACTCTGATCTGCACCGTTTTTCCTAGCTAGCAGGACTGAAGTCATTCACGCATTAACATTGGAAGCCATGCCAACCACGAAAGAAACTTACGAAGCATTCAGTTTTGTGAATGGAGGATTCAGAGTTTGCTTAATTGTGCTGGTCGTGTGATGCTTTTGTGAATGGAGGATTCAGAGTTTGAAATACAAAGGATTGCTTCCTTTTCTGAAACAGAAGTAATTTCTCTCTCTCTTTGGGGGGCATAATAACAAAGAAATGCTCAGTCCAAGAACATTCAGTGCCAATCCCGCCTGATTACAGAATGCATTCCTACAATCATGCGCAAAAAATTATGGATTTGTAACCATCAGGCCTTCCATTTTTCAGAGTTTCAGAGTAACCTTCCTCAATTAAACTGGACGAATGGGGAAGAGAGATTTGTGTGCGCCTCTATCATATGATAAACCACAAATGGGACATCGAAGCAAGGCCAAAACAGCCTAAAACGTCGTGATCATCCGACTCATCGAAAATGTTTCGGAGAATAGGACAAGTGGTTTTGGTTTGGCCTTCCAAATTCACGGTCGTCACTTGCGACGCCTGCACTCCATTTCGTGGATGCAATCAGCCGCCCTCGTGTGGGCAGAGCACTCTATCGCTTTCATCTCTTTCGTGTTTCCAAGTTGGTTATTTCAAAAATGAAAAATATTTCGTTGTTTTCTTCAGATATGGTGGACCTGACGTTTCGAGACCTAAGTGATCTCATGCTTTCATGCCCCTTCATAAAGATTATATTGCGTTAGGTTTGCAAGTTGCACTATAATACTACTTAGTATCTTAGTTCTGCGCACCCCTGATTTGATCTTTCAAACTATGATTATGTACTCTTTGATAGACATTTTATTTTTAGTGGATGATGAGACCTTTTTGTATATGTTGAGTGAATTTTGAGTCAGAAACCTGTGTGCCACAGCTGTTTCGAACTTTGAGTGAGCCTTCTTGATGAAAAACATTGAGCGAACGAGTGTGATAAACGAAGCAACAACCCACTGATTGATATTGTCATGCTAGTTGGATATGCTTCATTAAGTTATGCGCAAAAAGGTGGTGCCTTGTGTCATGCCGTCCAAAATGTTTGATCACTATGTGATGCAATTGCAATAATTCTGAGTAAAGAATCAGTTTAGGTGGCTTATGGTTATCCAAGAGAGTGAGAAGAGCTCCTCAGCTTGGCAATCTGCTTCAAGTGTTGCCTTTTGATACGTTTGTGCTTTTTTGTTCTCCTTATCTTGCTTCCGAACTTCAAATTCTGGTTCAACTTGATAGGGGGTGGTAAGTGAGATATCTTTCTGGATTGGCATTATTTGGCGCAACAAGATTCTGTCCGCAAGTTGTTGGGTGACTGATAATTATCAGTTGATAAGAGCCGAGCAAAAGAGCGGGGCTAAACGGGAAAAAAAATACTCCCGACATTCATAAATTGTTGTCACCACTAACTTTTAATAATAACTTTGACTATTTATTTTATTCAAAAAATAATAAATATCATATATTTCATTATAATTTATTTTATCATTAAAGTTATTTGAATCACATATTATAATTTTATATATCTGAACTAATTTTTATGAATAAGATAAATAATCGATGATTTTAAGACCCATAGTAGCTTTGAGCTTGATTAACATATGCCATAGATACACACATGCATCTATATCACTCATGAAATTCAAAAACCTTAGCTACGTAATATTACAGCTCCAGTTACCCCAGAAAGCAGAGTTTCACCTGTTCGAACCTGACCAGCATACGTGACGTGAACTATATACAGAGAGACGCTGTTCGTTCTCCTCCATGACGATGGCACGTCACTGAACATGCATGATTCCCACAGCCACCTCGACGAGTTTCCGACACAGATATCCACACGCACGGTTACTAATCAAGTCAAGCTGAAGTGTACCGCGCGATTAGCAGATGACGCAGGAGTTGGGGTTCTCCTCCATGCTCTGCACGTAGTAGTGCGGGGGTGGCGGGGCCGTGTACGGGTGGTAGTACCCTCGGTACTGGCTCATGAGCTCGGCGACGATCTGCTCCGTCGACGGCGGCGCCGGCGCCGTCGACTTCTTCTCCGCGTCGCCGCCCTCCTTCTTCTTGTCCCCGTCACCCTCTTTCTTCTCGCCGTTGCCGTCCTTCTTCTCCCCTTCGCCGTCCTTCTTCTCCCCGTCGCCCTCCTTTTTCTCCCCGTCGCCGTCCTTCTTCTCCGGCTCCTTGACCGGGCCGACGGAGACGAGGGTCGCGGGGAAAGAGGCCTTGCGCAGCTTGCTCATCACCTTCACGGGGTCCACCGTGCCGACCACCGTCATCTGCTGCGACTTCATGTCCACGGATACTGCGTCCACGCCTGCAGGCCGCCCGGCACGGCAGCAGTTCGTCGTGAGTGCTTGCTTGCTCGATGCTGACTCGCTGAAAGGCAGGAACTAGTACATGGAGACGAAAGGAGCCCGTACCGACGATCGCCGCGACGGCCTTGATGGCTTTCCGCTTGTCCTTCCCGTCACGCAGGTCCAGCTTCACCACCACGACTTTCTGCATCAAGGATCGAAGCATGCAAAGCAAAATTAAGCACGTCGAACAGAACACGAACAGGGGAGGAAGAACCGGTGAAACAAAGAGCGAAAGCAGAGGAGCCTGAAAACGAGAGCAATGGATCACGCGCTGATTCCGAAGCGCTTATGATCCTGAGCAGAAGACCCCATGCCGCTGGAAAGGCGACCAGCTTTGTGCTCCAGCATGGCATCAAGAAAATCTTGCGCACGAGCGCATCTTACCTTCGACATGTCTCCGGAGTGCGAGCACCGGGCACTGGGCACAGGAGGATTCCGGCAGTGGCAGGCGGGAAGTGCTGGAAGTGTAGAAGGGAATGACGGAGCAGAGGAGTCTTTGTGAAGGAGCTGTGGAGCAGAAAAGCAATGGCGGAGAGCGAGGATGAAATGGCGAAATGCTAGCTTGCGAAGCTGTAATAAATAAAGCAGCAGACGCCGGCCGGGGTGTCAACCTCACGTCCCAAAAAGGAGACGACGGAGGGAACTTGACAGCCCGGGGAAAGCTGGCCGGGGCAAAATCTCTGTTCTCTTCCTTCCACAGCCGGCCTGCCAAAAAAACCTGGCTTCAGCATAATCGCTGATGAACTAGGGTGTACACATAATAACTCAAAAAATATAGCGTCATTGTTTAGTACTCTAGTTTCTTAAACGTGCAGCGAAATTTTCTTTATTCGTCATGTGTGACCATTCATATTATTTAAATTTTTTAAAATATTATTTATTTTATTATAAATTGTTTTTATCACTAGCTATACTAGTACTTAAGCATTACTTATTTATTTTCAAAGAGACTAATGTCTATATATGGAGCACGGGATTTCTAAATCTTCTGCGGCCACAAAAATTGAATTGTTTAATGTTTTGAATGAATTTGACCGGTTCCAAATATTACCTAATTCCCTATAACTAGGCACAGATGGACTTCTTGATGAGCATGATGCTGGTGCCTGGTGCTGTCTGCTCCTTTTTTTTTTTGCCCCCTGCATCCTTTCCCCCTGTCTATCCCGTCCTTTTTCTTCCCAACGTCTCCCTGCCTTTTCTTATGTGGCGTGATAGAACTGAGGTGGAGCGATTTGGCTGCATCGCTTTGCAAATTGCAACTTCGTGTGCAGTTTGGATCAGGGCGAGCTGAGCCCACGAGGCCAATGGAATCTACCATAGCCACTGAAACGACTGCATGTATGTAACGCCGACCTGTAGAACCGCATACAGTCATGGCGGTTTTCAGTGTCACTTATAGTGTACTAAGAGTACATAGGAGAATTTTAAAAACCAATAAAAATTAATCGGTTTTCACGAAAATCTATAAAATCGGTTCGGACAATCAATTTTGCTAAAAAAATCGTTTTTAAAACCTTGATCAATAACCACTGAAACGATTGCATGTGTGTAACGCGGGACATGCGGGACGTCTAGAACCGCGTACGGTCATAGCGGTTTTCACAGTGCCATTTGTTGCGTACAGAGAGTTCCTAGACTCTCGCCGCTCTTTGTAGCCACAGGCACAGGAGCACGGCCGACGTGACGTGGATACGAGGACCTAGACCGGTCTTACGTGTTCGGCTGTCGTGGCCACTAGCTCGTGCCAGTGTGTCTTGTGGAGCAAAACGTGTCAGGAATTATACCGGGATCACGTACACGCACGGTAGTACATTCCTGCCACACACATACTCGGGATGTTCCACGTCACCGTGTCCGGTACAACCTCGCATTGCATGGGCAGCCGGCAACGAGGCGCGAACCGAAGCGGACCCCGCACGCTGATCGGTTTTCCCGCGAACTCCGTACCTCGCTTGCTGCTGGTGAGCAGTTCAAGCCATGGCGCGGTCGCGAGGACACCGGACGTCACCGCTGCTGCTTCAGATAAGCGGATTTCTTCAGCCCGGACGCATGTGCGGGGTCAGCTCGAAGGCATCCGATTCCCAGCGCGAGCAGCCCACGCGCGTGCAACGCGACGCGACGCCCGTGTAATTGCAGGGGGCCCTTATGACCAGTGGCCCGGCTGGTTCCCCCGCACATCCGTTCGCGTTGAAATTTTCTTCAGTAGCTGCTTCAGTCTTTGTTAATCGGTCGCGTCGGCTTACGTACGTGCGTCGGTTACTAGGTCCTAATGATTGGACTGAGATAAGGCCGTAAGCGTCAGCAAGGAGGGAAGAGCTCGAGAACAAGGCACGGGCCGGCGCGCGTCGCTCTCGCCCGGCGTCGCGGACGTACCCTGATACAGTACCCATCGATCTCTGGAAACCAACGTATACTACGGAGTAAGCTTGAACAGTGTGGAAGGTGAACGATGCACCAGCGTAAGCTTGAACAGTGTGCAAGCTTGAGCAAAGGGCGGCGCGCTCGGCGCTGGGCGGCGCGTCCATTCGGCCACGGACTGGCAGCGGACGCGTCCGTTTCCTGGTGGACATTGCTGGGAATCGATCCGGCTTGGATTTTGTTTGTTCGCTTTGCTGCAGCCTTGTACGCGCTCATTTGCGCAAGGTGGAGGAACGGAGCGAAGCTAAGGAATTTCGTCAGATTTGGATCACAAATTTGTCAGAGCAGGGACTAAAAATCAGAACCTTCTCGATCTCGGTCACGTTCCCAGATAATCCAGAAGATGCATGTACCGAGACGGATCGAGTTTGGGCCCCATTGATATGTAGGAATTCACTGAAATTGTATACGATTTTTAAAAAATCAATTCAATTTAAAAAAAAAAAAGGAAACGGGAATTTTCCACCGGTCCCATAGGAGATCCGGTTGAGGAGAGAATATCTTGATCTTGCTGGCTTCAATTCGTAAGTCACTCATACAATTATCTCGTCTGTTTCCAAAGGTCTGCTGCTTTTACTTAAACTGTCAAACTTTAGGCTCCTATGTTTTCCTATGAAACCAAACGTTAAAAAAAGAAAAAGAAAAAGAAAACCTAAAAAATCAGAGATCAACCTCATCAACCTCAGAACCAGGCTAAAATTTGAAGAAAAAGACGTCTGCAGGACGGGACAAATTTGGCCAACTTTCACGAATCGTCTTAAGATTCGCATTTATCCTGCGCGCACACATCTAACACCATCTAGCTATAGTCTTTAGTATTCGGGCAAGGGGAATGTCAGGCTGTGTATCTCTCGCTTTCAAGTTTCACGTCCCTCTTTAATTCTTTTTCTCCTAGACTTCATTTGTTCGGACATTACGTTTTCAAAGTTTCAATCATCTTGTAAAACGGATGAAATGAGGTTTTCGGTAGCACTATATGTCTCCATGCATTTCAACAGAAAATGATGAAAAACACTAGCCACTGTATGTTTGCTAAATGAGGTGAGATGCTTCAAAATGAAGAAATTCTTTATGTGGTCCTAAAATAGTGACAGTTTATTTTGGACTTTTTCATTTTAAACTTCGTTCTAAGGATCGGGTTTGAATTTTGTTCCCTGGAAAATAGTGTACACTCAAAGGAAGAAAAAAAGAAAGTGGTCATTATTTTACAGTCAAATAAGGAAATTTCTTCATTCAAAATAACATCCTAGCCAGAGTGCGTAGGTTCACTCCAGATCCGACTAATTTTATTTAAATTTTGATTTTTAAATTTAACTGACAAACTGACTAATTTTAACGTTTTTGGAGAAACCAACTAATTTGCACTATTCAAATAAAATTGTTAACTTGAGTTCTGATTTTTACGTTTGTACAGTAAATCATTTACGAGAACTCTGAGCCCAGGTCATCAGTGGCATGTTTGGTAGCCTGCATATGGCCTAGCCAGACTTGCCAGATGCTTGATTGGTTTCCTGTACAGGAATTTGGGCATGTCCCCCGCGGTGCAAAAATGGCCACCGAGCCAGGCTCCGGCGAAACAAGGATGGAGTACGTTTCTGCCGGGCCTGGCCGGCAGGATGCCATTTCATATTGATATTAGCATATAATTAGTGTAACTGAAGAGAGATTAATATATTTAAAACGGATTAAGGTGTGATATTATTTAATAACTATCATATTATGGATTTGAATCAAATAATTATTATTTTATAATTAATATAGTAGATACTCGTACCGTAAGTAAACAACATATTTTGATCAAAATAAATACAATCAACTAGACAAACTAACTTTATATGGACACAACCAAATTAAGATGAGTCGAACCGACGGACCAAGCTAGTGCACTCAGACAACCAAAGGGCACCCCTGGTGTCCAGTGTCCTGATGTTTGTTTTGTTCAAAACAATTTGGGTGGCGTTTGAGTCGGTTGGGATAGTAAAATCCCGTTAGTCGGAGTAATGGATTTTGAGATACTACACTATGCAACTCACAAATTTTTGTCACAATCTTTAAAAATCCTAGCTGTTTGATACTCATAGCATTTTTTTAATCCAATCTTCAAACTATCTCCATGATTCAAACGGGACCTTGGATGGCGTTTGAATCGGTTGGGATAGTAGAATCCCGTTAGCCGGAGTAGTTCTGAATTTTGAGATACTACACTATACAACTCACAGATTTTTGTCGCAATCTTCAAAAATCCTAACTGTTTTTGTTTATCCAATCTTCAAACCGATGATTCAAACGGCACCTTGGCACAGCACGGCTGCACGGCGGAGCTGCGAGACGAGCGCGTGAGGGTGCGCCTGTTTCGTTCGTTTGTGTACCCACAGGCCACCGCACAAAAAGGCAAACAGAAATCAAGTACGCGCAGTCAGCTCCTCGCTCCCCCCGCCCGCGACCGCACGCCTCCTCAGACCAGAGGCAGAAATGCTGCGCA
>BCLF01000102.1:768042-785956 GCA_001602275.1 Zoysia japonica | reverse complement strand
AAAAGCAAACTTGGTTGGATAGTATTTACAAGTTAAAAGAAAAATGGGCCATCAGCTTTATGAAGGGTATTTTCACACTTGGAATGAGAAGCACACAATTAAGTGAGAGCCTAAATAGTGACTTGAAAAATCATTTGAAAGAAAATTTTGATATCATTCGGTTTCTAAGGCATTTTGAAAGAGTAGTGCAAGGGAAAAGAGACAAGGAAGTGCTTGCAGAGTTTGATTCAAGGAGAAAACAGCCAAGAATCAATGCAAAGACACCCATGCTGTTGCAAGAAGGCAAGTTGTACACACCTGTTATTTTTGAAGCTTTCCAAAGTGAGTATGAGAGGTCCATGGCAGCATGCACTGAAGTGTTAGATGGAAATAATGAATATCTGGTTGCCGTTGCAAGTCTTGGTGAAGAACTGGTCTTTGAGGATGAGTACAAAGTTACTGGTAATCCAGTTGAGCAAACTGCTACATGCAGCTGCGAGCAATTCAGTAGTACAGGCATATTGTGCGCTCATGCTTTGAAGGTTCTTGACATAATGAATATCAAATTACTACCGGCACACTGTGTACTAAAGCGCTGGACATGTGAGGCAAGGCATGGAACTATACAAGACACACATGGAAGAAGCATAATTGAAAATCCTAAGTTTGATACTATGCGTCGTTACAAGAACTTGTCCTATAAATTTTTTTATTTGGTAGATCAAGTAATCAACTCTGAAGAAAACTGCATGCCAGTGGCAAACACACTTGATAGCCTTTCAAGACAAGTTGAGGCCCAAAATGCAAACACTGGTGATATCAATAATCTGTGTGAAGTTCAAAAGGAATTTGCACTAAATACTGTGCTAAGTAGTGCACGTTTTAAGAAAAAGGAGGTTCCAACCAAAAGTTCTAGACGGTAGAAAAATTGGTTTGAGGTGAAACGGAAGGCAAAGAAAAAAGTGCAGAGTAAAACTATACCACAAATACAGAAATCACAGGTATGATGCTGACTAAAAATTAGATCGTGTGTTATTTTTCACTGTCAAAATTTGAATCTTTTTAACTTTCTTCTCTTAATAGATAAAAGAGGAAGGAAATGATGGTGTGCAAACACAAGTAGCAGCCGGCAACGCTTTTTTGGACAGCAAGAAGGATTCAGAAGAATACTATATCATCAGTTCCTTTACACAACTGTTAACGGTAAATCCAATTAGTATATTTACTAATTAAGCTTTGATAGTGAGTGTTGACCTTTTTTTGAGTGCCAAGTTTTGACCTGTTCTTTTTTGTTTTTTGCAGAGTTCAAATACTGATCTTAATGCTGAAGAACTGCTGTTGGAGTGAAGCTCATATTTTAGAGTTGTGCTTATGGATGTATTTTGAGTGGTGTTAGCTGATTGATGATATTTTGTCTTTTGTAAACTATGAGACAAACTCAATATATTTACTAAGCATGGATTTAACTGTCTATGTTACGAGGATTCATTTTTTTTTCTATGGATTGAGCTTGGAGTGAGAGAAAATTATGTTCAGATGGCTGCTCTAGTTTACTGTCTGCAGATTCAGTTCAGATGGTTTTGAGCATCTGCTCTAGTGGGCTGCGAAGTGCTTGGACCTATAGAACTCCATGTAATTTTGCTGAGGAATAGAAGAGGCGTCAGATGCTAAGAACGTCGCTACTTGTGTGCGTTATTTTTGTTTTTGTGCATGTGTTATTTTCAGTCCAATGCATATCAGACTTTGGGGCTGGCTCTAAGACCTTCAATCCATCGTCTCTTTTTTTTTTGGCTCCAGGCGTTTTTTTTTGCTAGCGATAAAAATGGATTGGTAGGTCGTCGTATTAATTTCTGGCGGTAAAACTAAGCATCGCTGTCTGTTTCCCTCCAAAAGCTGTCTGCGTGTTGACATAGAGCTGTTGGTTTGGGCCGGATTGAACTGAAAAGAAGTCAAAAGTCTCGTGCATCATTGGATGAGGAGGGCAAAAATAGACGATGAATGCAGCTTTACTGCAAAGAGTGCAGTAAAATGCTCTAAGATAGCCGATCCACCCCCCTCCCCCCCCTTTTCCTGACGTCCTACCTGTCCCGGTCACCAGCTTCCGTAGCGAAGCTGAGCTGAGCGAGCCACTGACTCGATCCATCTTAATCTTAACCGTAGGCCATCACGTAGGTGTCCAGATTTCTTGTAAGCTTGTCTAGGACGCTTCCGACTTCTTGTCTGATCCGCGACGGCGACGCTGGATAATCGTACTAGTGGCCCGTGGGCGTGGCATCGGCAGACTGGCGCACCGCACACCACGGCTCGCGCTGGCGCCAAAGGGCACGAACACGACGCGCCCGCGAGCGCAAGCTCGCAGAAACCCGCGCCGTCACTTATTTCCACGCAGTTTTCCCTTCTTGTTCTTCGATTTTCTTTGCGCGTATTTTTCAAAAGATATTAATAATCACTGCTCTTTCTATTTTTAAATTATTGACATTATTGACTTTATATCAACTTTGATTATTCGTCTTATTAAAAAAATTTGATTAATATTATATTTTTTTTATAACTTGCTTTATTATCAAAGTAGTTAGAACTATCAATTATAATTTTACACATTTAAATTAAATTTTTAATAAAACAAATAGTCAAAGTTGATGTCTAAAGTCAACGGTGTCAATAATTTAAAAACAGAGAGAGTAGATCGTGTTCGTTATTTTTGCTGGCCGACATTTCCTCTCAGTTCCAGAAAAACGTCATACTACATCCGTTCTAAAATATAAGCATTTCTAGTTTTAGTCAAAGTCAAATTTTTATTATTTTGATCACTAATAAATATAATTAATAATGTTAGATATCACCCTAGATGAAGAATAAGGAACCCTTCACTGGACCAAAACCCCCCCCAGCCAGGCGAGCTAGCCAACTGGGCTAGAACCGGCGCGCCTTGGATTTTCCAAATCGGGCCCGCCGGTATTTTCGGGTTTAACCTGTTAGCCGCGCCGCGCCCGTTAGCAGCGGTATAAAAACTCACCGAAACCGACCCGTTTCTCTTCCTTCTCATTTCTCTCGCGCGCACTCCCCTCATTTCCGTAACAGCTCTCTCGTCGTCTCCGCCCGTTACCGTTGCGATTCGAGCGCTCCGCCGCCGTTGCCCTCCGCTTCTCTGGCGCTCGGTGGTTGTCGTCTACGTTGCCGACGTCGTCGCGCGCATTGGAGGAGGTGCGGCATTTTCTCAATTTCACCGGTGTGAATGTCAAAACCCTAGATTTTGTTCGTTCTCGCTGATTTTCGGTTCTGTTGGTTGTTTCCCGCAGCGTCGTAGTACCATTGCTAGTGATTTGGCGGCGTCATTGAGGTGTGTGGACGAGGTTCGTTAAACCCTAGGTTTTTGTGCGTCATTGATTTTTTGTTTCCTCGATCTGATCGCTGATGTTGAAGCGCAGTAGTGAGGGTTGTTTTCGGTGCTTCGTGTTTGCTTTGTGGAATTTTTTCATGTTTTGTACTTTCATTAATGTGGTGTTCAGTAATTTGTATTGTTGTCATTGATTGAAGTTCAGTAATTTCTATAGTACAAGTGTCTACTTAGTATCGAGGGCGGGAACTTCCATTTTTAAAATTGAAATGAAAATTTTGCTTCAATAATTTTATTTTTCAATAATTTTCTCATTATTTAATTTTAAGTTATTCATAGTGTTTGTTCAGTAATTTCTCTATTACAGTCCTTCTCAAGCTTCGGTGTTTAGTAATTTAAGTTTATGTTCGGTAATTTTATTAGTGTGTTCAGTAATTTTATTATTATGTTCTTATTAATTTAAGTATATATTTAGTAATTTCATTTCTATGTTTAGTAATTTCTTTATTATGTTCAGTAATATGTAGTAATGTTTAGTAATCTGTCAGGTTTCAGTACGAAGGAAGAGTAATGGCCGATTCTGGTTTTGATTTGGAGATTATACCTCATCCTGATCCTGATTATGTTGCACCTCAGATACAAAGACGCAGGGTAACTCGTTTAGCTGTTAGAAAGTGTAAGGAGTCCCAGGTTGCTGTTTCCCCGATGACTGGTGTTGCTTCTTTTGATAATGATGATGATGATTTTGTCAATCCTTCTTCTAAGAAGTCTGCTTCTCCTTCTGTCGTGAAGAAACACGCTATTCATTCTATGTTGAAAAGAAAACGATTTGTTCTGGCAACAAGGATTGATAGTGACATTGATGATGACGATGATAGTGATGATGGTGATGAGGTATAGTTGCTATTAGTATTAGTATGGTATAGTTCATTTTTTAATCCATCTTAGTAATTTCCTTTTTGATTTCAATGTCAACCTTTTTTGTGTAAGTATTATATTTCCATCTCAGTAATTTCATATTTTGTTCTCCATTGTGTCCTATTTTGTTTTGTTTATATTTTTTTGATTGAATAGTATAATTTTTGTTTTTCTTTTTGGCAGGCTGCTACTACTGGTAATTATTCAACAATACGTTGCTCGCCTCTTTCTGTTCTTGAAGCCATCAAGGCTATGCCAGAAGCTATGAAGGAAAGAATCTCAGAGCTTGATTTTGGTGATTTCTTAAATTTCAATATTGATGGCATTGGTGACAGAGCCTGACAATGTTTCTAATGGATCATGTTAGAGAGGACCCCCTTCGACTTGAGGTGAAGGGTAAAATTCTTCCAATTACTTCTGAGACTGTGCACAAAGTTTTTTCTCTTCCTATTGGTGAAAATACAAATTTGACATCCTACTCCTACAAATAGAAGAAAGGACATGTTGAGCTGAGAAGGTTATGTGAGGAGAAAGGGATGAAGGATTTTTTTGTCCCGAGTTCTTCCAAGATGGGTTGTTGAAAAATTTGCATCGAGGAGGGAAGCTGATAAATGGGCTGTGCAGTGTTTTTTATGCTTGTTTTCAATGCTTTGTTGTTCCCCACCAATAGTCTGTTTCTGTCTGCAAATCACTACTTGTTCTGTAAGGACTTGGAGTCGATGAAGGAGGTTAATTGGTGCAGCACTGTGGTTGATGACTTGCGGGACAAATCGAAAAAATGGAATAAATCTTTTTCTGTCAAGAGCAGATTTAAAACTCCCACTGTTCAAGGATGCACTGCTTTCTTGATTGTAAGAAACTCTTTTTCAACTTAGTTTTTGTTTGATTGATCTTAGTAAATTGCATACTTGTTTCTTTATTCTCAATAATTACTTTATTGTCGGTAATTACTTGTTTCTGTTAATGGCAAATTTATTCTAAGTAATTACCTGTTTCTTTATTATCAGTAATTACTTGTTTCTTTATTCTCAGTAATTACTTGTTCGTCAGTAATTTCATGCAATTGTAGACCATATACTTGAAGTCAATGGCAGATTTATTCTCAGTAATTACTTGTTTCTTTATTGTCAGTAATTCTCAGTAATTACTTGTTCCTCAATAATTTCATGCAATTGCAGACCATTTTTATTTGTGCTCAGTAATTTTCTCTTCAATTTTTATCCAAGTGTACTATCTTGATAATTTAGCATGTGGTAACATGCTTGATGATTGTTCTACATTGCCTCGATCAAGGTTTTTCAACATGTCATTGATCGACAAAATTTCGAAGGATGATAAGATGAGCCTAAAAGGCAAATGTGTTGCTTATGGCTCCTTACCTGTAAGTGTTTTTATAATTTTTATTTCTGTGTTTTGTATTTCTAAATGCAATCGTATTTATATCTATCATTATTCTTTGCTTTTTAGTTGAGAGATAAATCTGAAACATGCTATGAGGATGTACATGGTGATGAGCAGAATGTTGGAACGGAGGATGTACATGAAGCTGCTCCATCTGTTGCTGTTTGTGCTAGGGGCAGTTTGAGGAAGCCTGGTATTGAAGCTTCCAGTGTTAGGTCTAAGCGCAACATTGAAAAAGGGAGCTTCCCAGACTTCCAAGAATAAGCCCTTTCCTAAAAGCATTTTCCGTCTACGTCCATTCTTTGGTAGTGCTTTAGAATCAGTTTCAGATGATGGGCAGAAGCAAGCATTTGACAATGCTTTGAAGACATATAACAATACAGTTTCTAGGGCATCAAAGATGATAAATTCTGCAATTCAACGTATTCAAGATGCTCAGAACAATCTTGTTACTGAAATTACTCAAGTATTGAAAGAAGTTCCATCCTCTCATAAGGCACGTAGTGAAAAGAAGCGACACTCATCTGTAAGTAATATTGAGTAATTTTTTGTCTTATTTCAGTAACTTGTACAAATATTTTTTTGACGTTATTACTTTCTCTGATTTGTGTTTTTTATATATGTAATGGCTAAGGAACCGTCTGGAGGCCACAAGAGCAGGAAGAAGAATAAGGATTCGGTAACACCCTCTTTTTTTTGAGTTTTTTCAATTCAAATATTAGCATTGTTTTATATGAGAAAATATTTCTATGTTTGCAAAAATATTTTAGGAACGCATTGCTGCTACACCGACACAATCCCCTGTTTCATCTCCATCTCCCTCACCTATCCAAGATTCATCCCCTGTTCCATCTCCATCTCCACCTCCACATGTCCAACATTCATACCGATCTCCATCTCCACCTTCACCTGTCCAACATCCATCCCCTGTTCCATCTCCATCTTCCTCGCCTTATCGAGCTTCGTCCCCATCTTCCTCTCCTCTTTGAGCTTAATCTTCGGCTCCCTCACCTTCCGCAGCAGCATCTCCACATCCGTCACCAGTCCGAGCAGCATCTCCTTCACGAGTT
Source organism: Zoysia japonica (assembly GCA_001602275.1). NCBI lineage: Eukaryota > Viridiplantae > Streptophyta > Magnoliopsida > Poales > Poaceae > Zoysia > Zoysia japonica. Next base: position 779,251 of record BCLF01000102.1, on the reverse strand, counting down.
CTAGGTCCAGTAATTCTAGCTCGGCCTCCACCTCCCCCAGTTTTGCCTCTACTTGCAGCTCCCTCATTATTGCCAACTGCAGTGGCACCTTTTATTATGACTGAAGATAGGATTGATGATGATGCTTCTAGAGAAGAACATGCAAATAAGGTAAAGTTTAAAACTTCTTTTACTTCAGTAATTTTATTGTTTGGTAATTTTTATTTTTTATATTTTGTGTTTTTGTCAGCTTGGAACGGAAACTATTGATGATGATGTTATTTTATCTTGTGAAAAATCTGTGTCCCAATCTTCTGGTGTTGTGGAGGAAAAGTTTGATTTCGGTGAATGAAAATCTGTCATCGATGTCCTCAAAGATTTATATGATGAGCCAACTCAGAAGCAACTGCGCGATGAATCTGCAGAAGCAGAGCCTTAGGTTTCAGTAATTATCTTTTCTGCTCAGTAAATTTTCTATTTTTTTTGTTATTGTTGCTTTATATATTTTGTACACATTATTTCTTTTTTGTTTTCAAGCAGACTGAAAAGGCCAGTGCACCTGCTGTCCCTGTTTTGTCTCAGTCACAGTCTTCTGGGATCCGACAGGGTGATTTTGATAGTCAGGCATGGCATGCTGCTGCCAGTGTTGTGCGAGAGTTGGAAGAGGATAAATCTACCCCAGAGGACGCTCAGGTTTCAGTAGTTACTTTAGTTTGTTCAGTAAGTAGTTGTTTGTTGCCTGTTAAGTAATTGTCTGTAGCTTTGTAGTTTTGATAAATTTATTCAGTAAATGCAGTCTCAGTGTTTCAGTAATTTTATAGATATTTTAGTAGTTTTATCAGTGTTGAGGCTTTTCAGTAACTTCGGATCCTTAGTTTTCAGTAATTCTTTGCAGTGTTGTGGTCGTGGTCGTGGGTGAGGACATGGTCGTGCTACCACACAGAAGAAGAAAGATGTATGTATTGTTCACTTTTTTGTTTCATATATTTCTTCAGCAAATATTTTTTAAGTATTAATGTATTTTATTTTATCTTAGTAGTGCATGTTTATATTTACATTTTTTGGTTTGTAGTCTGAACAAGCTGTTAGAGATAAAGATAAAGTGGTTACACTTGTTCGACGCATTACTTGATCAAAGAAAACCGACAGCATGTCACTGAAATCATTGCAAAGCAATCAGACTAGAAAAATTCGAAAGAAGAAGAAAAAGAAGAGGATGTTGATTTGGAAGATGAGTTGTGGAATATTGCAATTTTTAATGATTTTACCCTCCCTGATTGTCTAGCTGTTAAACCGATATATATCAAATATTCTCAAGAACTGAGGTCCCCTTCTGGTTTTCATGCAAATCCTTTTGAAAGTGTAATGTGGCGTCGCCCACTTTCAAATCTTAATAAATTGTTAATTTTAAGAAATGATTTGTTCAAAGACAATATGATGACACTTTCAAAGTGCAAGTGTATTTTTCACAGAACAATATTTATGCATGATTTATTTACTATATTCGGTTATGTTCTTATAACATTTTATCTGATTATTTCTTTTGCTAAACATTTTAGGCAATGTTTTCTGAAATTCTCTGAGAAAATGCCCACATCTTCTCTGTTCAACTGTTATGAATTCAGTAGAAGCAGTCTTGTTCGCTCCTTTGACGATAATGAAATGGTTGAGAATGATATTTTTGATTGTTTCGCCCTGTGCTTGATGTCAGATGATACAGAATATAGACCTGCTGCTGCTGGCTTCAGGATAATTCTCCCGTCACAAATAGCGGTGAGAATATCTTTTTTAACTTTACTTCAGTAATTTCTTTGTTCAGTAATTTTTTAGTATGGTTTTATTTACTATGATGTGTCTGTCATTGCTTTCAGTAACATTGCTTTCAATAATTTTTATTTGTACAGTAACTTCTATTCAGTAATTCGCATTTTTATTCAGTAACTTTGCTTTAGTAATTTACATTTGTTCAGTAAGTTTGATTCAGTAATTTATATTTGTTCAGTAAGTTTTCTTTAGTAATTTCAATTTGTTCAATAAGTTTGATTCAATAATTTCTAGTTGTTCAGTAACTTTTTATAATTGGTGTGCAGGGTTCAATTATTGTTGAGGACTCTTTTGATCCTGATTGCCTAATTGGTTACCTGCAACAACGGTACACTGTTGATGAAGTGATAAATGCCACTATTGTAAGTTATTTTTCTTACTTTTTTGTAATATAATATATAATTCAGTGTTATTTTCTTACTCTTTTGTTTCTCTGTCATCCCTGATTTGATCTACTTTATATTTTTTTATTTTCATAGGTGTTTGTACCTGTCAAGAGTGGCACTCATTGGGTTGTGCACTGCATCAACACTCTCTATGATCAAATTGATATTTTAGACTCTATCATGGGGACAGGAGTCTGACAAGCAAATGTATTATGTCAAGTTTTGTGAACGATTATGATCTCGGCTGAATACTCTTTTGCAGAGGTTCACAGATTTCAAGTTTCTAGACATCAGCGAGTGGACTATGCCATATGTTCCTCTGGCTTATCAAAACATTGGTAATGATTGTTTATTATTCTGCTTGAAGTATATTGAACACTATGATCCTCAAGTTCGTGAACTTGATGCTGTTGTTGAAACAGTTAAGTCTTCCTATTTCACCTATTTGTCTCTTTTTTTAACATGTTCTGTTGTTATTAATTTATTACCATTTGTGCAGAGCCGAGGCTGTGAATACCTGCACTACCTCATGTTCCACAAGTTGAATGAACCTCCAAGGCCCTTTGCAAAGCACATTGAGGAGTGTTTTTCAAGTTGCACGGGAGGAGATTCTCAAGAGTAGAATTCTTTAGAATCAGTTGCGTAAATGAAAACATTTTGTGTACTTTGTCTTTCGTTGTGCAGGAGAATCTTTTGTCTTTGGTTCCACAAACATTATGTCTACTGAATGCAATGTTGCTAGTTTCACAAACTTATGTGATGTTCAGTAATTTTATGACAATGTTAAGTTACTTTCTGTATGTAATGTGGGTTTATTTTAATAATGTGTGTTTGTAAATGATGTTTAGTAATTTTTTGACAATATTAAGTAACGTTTTGAATGAAATGTAGCTTTATTCCAGTAATGTCTGTTTGTAAATGATGGCTTTATTCCAGTATTTTCACAATGTGTCAGCCATTCTGAAACAAAGCACTTTAATTACCTAACGTTCGGTACTGTTTAGTAATTGTATCCTAAGGTTCAATAATGTTGTAGCTGTTGTTCACAATGTGGCAGCCATTCTGAATCGAAGCACTTTAATATTTTACGTACATAATTGAAAAGATTAACTACGAAATATAGAAGAATATCTGTATTGTTTTATATTCAGGTTCAGTAAACTCTCAATAGACGCTAAGTAATTTTTCATGGGCATAAGTTAAAAAGCAGATTCAAAGGAAATGAACCAATAAGTAACTTTGTTGTAAATATCAATTACATGTCTATGTTTAATAATTCACACTTATGTTTTGTAATGCCTTGTTTTTATTACAATATGTCACGTATTCAATAATTTTCTATAACCTTCAGTAATATCTGTATCAGCACCTTGGTTTGCATACATGTCTGTACAAATTACGTGCATCAGAGAGTAACAATTTCATCACATGTCAGATAGTGATTCGTTATCGTCAAATTCTTCACATTCTTCGCTTCTTGATGTCCCATCAGAAATATGTTCTACATTACTTGATGTTCTTGTTACAACAGTACATCCACCACGTCCAGTCTTCAAAGAACTTCTACTCCTGCTCAGTAAATATTTACAGTAATGCAGAAATTTGTTTCAGTAAACATTAAACTGTAATTGTTTTTCCCTTTCAGCAGTTTTTTCAATAAACATTGAATGAATGAAGTTGGTATAGACTTACAATGGTTCCTCTGTGTCAATCTCATGATTAAGTTGAGCATCTTTAGGCCCTTCTCCATACTCATTGCTTCTCTTGTTTGCCATTCCACGACCACTTCCCCTTGGCCTTCCTTTTGGTTTTTTAGTGACACCTCTTGCAGCCTTCATTTGAGCTCTGTCACAAGTGGCTGTGTTGTGCCCTGTGTCAAACAGACCACATTTGCCGCACCTTCTTCGCTTTTTTCTTTTGTCACGTGGGAAATGAGGTTGTGTAATTCCGTCAATTTATATCCCTCTCTTTTTGCTGCCTTTTGTGGTTGACACTGGTGATGCAGATGCTAATACATTTGCTTCTTCATGTTCATTATTTTTGCATTGCTGTGCAGTTTAGGTGATGTGTTTGTCTCCTGGACCAGGTGCGCTTGCAAGACCTATATCTGATAGTATTGCATCTAATACTGCATTTGCATCTCTGATTATAGCTTTTGCCTTGTCCATTGCCTGTTCAATAATGCTTCTATTACAATACAGTTCAGTAATAAAAACTTCATTAATTTCCAAAAGAGTTTCAAATCCTTACCTGTGAGGATCTTATGGCAGACCTTTGTAACTTGAAAAGGTCTGAAAGTACGGATGTGGTTCGACAAGCTTTTGTGTCACCATCTGGCCCGAAAAACATCTTGTCGTGCTTGTCCAATGATATATCTTGACATGGTTGTCTTGTATAGCGCTTCAGAATATATCTTGAAGATATACACCCTACACAAAGGTGTGTGAACATGCATACCAAATGAGGGCAGAAAGCCCTGCTTCATAATCATATTTAATAACAGGAGCAAATCTTTATGTTTTTGTATGGTTACTGGAAGCAATGAATTTTTACAAACTTGTGTGCTCTCAGGTCATGCACTCACAGCTGAATATAGCTTTTTCAGGGGCATCTTCATTATATATCGCTTTAACTTTGAAGGCGTGCTAGAGCCATGGGAAGTCAGTCTCCATCTTCCGATGTTCGACAAAGTAGTAGCCGCTCCGTTCTATGTTTTCGCGCACTTTGAAATTTGTGCTTGACTTCTTGGTGTTTTTAAATATGTTGTACACATTTCTCGTGTACACCTTACTTAACTGTACTTCATAGCCATAGTATGTTGAAGTTATTGGTTCTGACTGCAGGTAGAAAAGGCTCATGTCAGTAATTCTGTTTTGAAGAAATGCATTTTTTTACAGCCATACCTGTAAGTGGTACTTTTCCCTCATTTCATTTTCCCTAGTGTGATCAAGTACATCGAGGAACTTTTTTGCAAATTCATGGATTGGTGTTGAGTTGTCTACGTATCCGCTTTTCACTGTCCTGTTTATACTTTCACTCATTGTGTAGAAAATTTCTTTGAATTAAGAGCCAATCCACATTTTCCTTTCACTATAAAGCTTTTGTATTGTTATTCTCTCTTTCAAGTTGAATTCTTGCTCCATCAATCTACATGTAGCTTCAAACTCTGCTGGATTTAGTGGATGGTTAATTACTGATGTGTGCCTGTCCTTCAGCTTCGGTTGCTGATCATACATTTGGCTCCAGGGGTCCTTGAACTTTCTGAGCATGTGCCACCGGCAAAATCTGTGGAATATATTAAGGAATATGTTGCTTATCGCCTTCTCCATGGCATTATCTTGATCTGTAGCATACAGAAATAAGTTTTTGAGTATGATCAAATACATCACCTGTAGTAACTACTGTTATATATTTCAGTAATTACTTATTCCCTAGACTGGTGAAATAGATAAACTTCAGTAACTACTTATTCATATTATATTCAGTAACTACTTCTCAATAGTGTTCAGTAATTTGTTTTGAGCATAACTATTCGGAATACAACCAATAGTTTTCTTACCTGTGAAAATTGTTATGGGATCTTTGTTGTTCATGCACACCCTCAACTGCTGGAATACCCATTCGAATGTATTCGAGTGTTCATCCCTTATCAATGCTTGTGCGAACACTATATTTTGTAGTTGATTGTTACATCTGACAAACATGGCCAGTGGCATGGAGTAACTATTGGTTCTGTATGTTGTGTCAAATGTAACGACATCACCATAATCGAAAAAAAGTCATTCATGAGTCACTTTTTTTTAAAATTATGATATTCTATTGACAGTTATTTTTATTACCTTTAAAGTTCCCTTGTTGGCTAGCATGACTTCAAAACACATTTATGACCACATTCTTACTGTCAACTTGAAACTTGTAAAAGAATTGTGGGTTGTTTCTTTTGCATTCGTTGAAGAATTCTAGTAGCTTTGGGATATCGTCTTCCACCTCAGTGCGAGCAAGTGCAGCTCTTCTGCAACCAAAACAGAACAGCAACAAAATAATATCAGTAATTACTTTGTATAGTTCAGTAATTACTTCGTAAGGTTCTGTATTATTTTCCTAAGGTTCGGTAATGTTCAGTAATTATTTCATAAGGTTTGGTAATTTTCAGTAAATATTTCGCAAGGTTCAGTAATTTTCTGACCTGTTTTAAATATCTTTGTCTGACATGCTTAAGTTCTCTGATCCTTCTACTGATTCTCGAAGCACATTCATCGCGTCGACATGTTTTACTTTCACCCTGTGCATGACATTAATCATATCATCTATTGGCCCTTCTTTCAACTCGTGAGCTCTATTTGTTTGATCATAGTTGGTGTTCTTGTGAGTTCATGGTTGTGCTCAAGAACAATTCTTTTGAAGTATACTGTAGTTTCATCAAATGATGTCACAGCACATACCACATCCTTACACCGTTTTCTCTTTGTTGTCTTTCCTCTCTTCCGGTTAACACCTGGACTTTTGCTGTGATTCTCTGAAGAGGAGCACTCATAGTCTTGGCCACAACCACCATTTTTTGACCTGTTTTTTCTAATGTTGAATCCAGCAAGTTCTGAATATGTTTTGTAGAAGTTGAATGCATCATCCATGCTCTGAAAGCACAAGTCTAGACGGGTAATGAACTTGGGGTCAATTCTCTGATACTACATTCAAATAACATTCAGTAAAATAATATCAATAATTACATTTTCTTAAATATAAAAATTTTACATTAGTGTACAATATTACACTTACATGCATAAAAACTGGCTCTTCTTTAGGAGTTACTACATTCTCTGGTGCGACTGGAACTGGCGGCGTCATCACTGCTTTGTAATGCATAGGATCTTCGAGCCATGCTGGACTAATTAGTAATCCTTGTGTGGGAACTGGAGCTGGTGGTGTCTGTAACACTGTAGCAGCAGATGTTGCAGCAGTAGTGGCGGTATGGGCAGCAGCGGTAATTGCAGGACCAGCAGCAGGGGCAGTAGCAAGATTACTAGCAGCAACAGCAACAATTACAGGAGCAGCAGCAGATGCATTAGCAAGAGTACTAGCAGTAGCAGCCGATGATTTTGATCCATTAATAGAAGAGTGTTCCCTTGCTGAAGCAATTACTTTCAACAAATGCAAGACAATTGCTGAAAGATTATCTATAGTAGCCTCAGTTTGCTTGTTGATAGAAGCAGATCAATCTCCATGGGAAAATATTCACTAAAAATGAAAAAAAGAATATTACTGAATAGATTAATGAAATACTATTCAGTAATTATAAAAATAACATTGGTACATTCCAGTAGATCAACATCGTTCAGTAATTTACACAAGTTCAGTGCAATTAGTTCAGGTATTAGTAAACATGAGAGGAATTGAGTTCAGTTTCAGGAATGGTTCAGTAATTTTTAATAAGTTCAGTGCATTTAGTTCAGGTATTAGTAAACACAAGAGGAATTGAGTTCAGTATGTTCAGTGTCAGTAATTTCATAAATTCTAGTACAGATTTTGTTAGTAATTTAAATAATCGTTCAGTAATTATTGAATTTCTGCAACAGAGGTTCCGTACTCACCCGGATCGACTTGATTGTGAAGCGCTACTTGAATTGAAGTGAGTTCCAGAGCTCTTCAGGCGATGCTTGAATCGAAGCGTGGGAGCTCTTTAGGCGATGCTTGAATCGAAGCGTGTCCCAAATTGTTCAGGCACGCTGCAGCCCTCAAGCTAGGTCGTCGCTGCTGCGATGACGAGGATCAAAATCGCGAGGAACCCTGCACCGCCGCGACGGGGAATGGAGGTTGCAATGCGCCCTGCCCTGGGTCGCTGCTCCCGCGGCGTCGAGGGGAATCGCAACGTCAAGGAGGAAGCCCGGCGTCGAGGGAAATCACGGTGTCGAGGAGGAAGCGCGGCGACGAGGAGGAAGAGCGGCGACGAGGAAGAGTGGCGGGCGGGAGTGGAGAGCAGTTTCGGAATGGAAATCCGTTGCTCCTGTCTAGCTGGCGCGCGAAGACGAAAGTTGTCCGGTGCGGGGCGAAGCGGCCTGGGTGCGCCTGGTTTGGGTCTGGGTGAAGCGTTACTTATTCTTCACCCTGGGTGAAGAATAGCAACTTCGTATAAAAATTATATTTTTTGAATTCATCATTATATAAATTTTCATAAAAATTATATTTTATATTAAAAATTATGTATTTTTTTAAATATTATAAGTAGAGATTAAAATATTATTTTATCTAAATCTAAAAATACTTATATTTTAGAACAGAAGTAGTACATCAACTTCAGTCGAATCTTCTAGAGACCAAACCAAGCTTTGTTCCAAATCAAGCTTTTCTGTATTGGACCTACTACCACTTGTGTACATAGTACTAAATCCAAATCAAGCTTTGATGAAAAACAATGTTCTAAACCTAATTCGTGAACTTTGTTTTGTTCCAAAGTCCGTGCGGCGACCAGCGAGAAGAATCTCCACGCGCTGCTGACCTCAACCGCCGCTGCAAGGCGCAGGACGCCATGGTTTCTCATTGCTTTTCAGTCCGGTCGACACTGGAGCTTTCACACAATGACACAAATCCACTCTTTCCCCTACACAATAATCTCGAAGCCTTGACAATAAGGTCAGACGTCGTTGAAACGCCCCCAGAGACGGAGAAGAAGCGGTCCAGCCATCTGCTAGTAGTGATGTTGGTCCCATGTGATGCCTGGCTAGTGACGATAACGCTTCATGCTTCCTTGGCAAAGTTTTGCTGCGTTCACATCGTATTTACCATGGGCTCGTTTGAATCTAAAAATTTAGATTATGCATTTTTAGATTTTAAGATATGGATTTTAGTATTTTAAAATCTCTACCGTTTGGATTATGAGATTTTAGCTGAATTCTTAAATTCTATAATTCAAATTTAAAAAATTTAAAATCTCAATTGTTTGAATTTTGTGATTTTATTATTTTAGGTATATTTGTTTGCATTATGATATAAAATTTTGAATAATATTTAAATTCATTTTTAGAATCTTTTAAAATATCATTTGTTTGAAAAACTATTATTTTTTTATCTAGATTCTTAGAATTTGGTGGGATTCAAACGCCACCCATGTACAAGCAGGAGAAGCGGATCCTCGGCTGGGCTGCAATGACAATGGCTGTTGTAAGATGCAGCATTGCAGATTAAGGTTTACAAAACCGATGAAAACTAGCTAGTTTTTGTGGTTTTCGGTGAAAACGATCTGACTCAGTTTCAGCGGTTGACCTGTTTTTAATTTAATAATTAAAAAAAATAAAAAATAAAAATCTGTAAACCGGTAAAACCGAACAATAAATATAAAAAACGGTGAAAAACCGCTCGAATCAAATTGATTTCGAATTCAAAAAGGTAAACAGTTGGTAAACTAAAAAAACGGAGTGATTTTCATTTAAAATTTTAATTTTCCAATTTGTCTGAATTTTTCGATTAACGCGAAAACTGACCAAACCGCTACGGGCCGGTTTTCAAAACCAAAACAATTTCTAAAACCTTGTTGCACACGATCCGCGCATGTAAGCAGGCGAATGCACTATGACGGTCAATTGATACAATAATTTCTAGGAAAACACTTGCCATTTCACCATTTGATTTTCAATTTCACGCGATGTAACACTACAGGACAAGCACGGGTGACTCATTAGTGACCACAACATTTCTACTGTCGATGTTCCTTTCCGTATGACTCATGGAGCATTTAATAATCCTATTCTACACATCAAATCCGCAGAAACACATCACAAATCATGTAATAATACAGAAATGTAATGGAGATATTTATTTTTTTGGAAAGAGGAGAGTTAATTTAATAAAATCATGCTAATAAGAAAAGATTTTTTTGAGGTGAAATGTAAAGGACGAGACCTTTTTTTTTTTAAAAAAGGAGGAGACTCGGAAAGACGAAGAAACAAGCGAGAAAATACCTGCCCGGCTTCACGCGCTCCTTCCTCGTCTCGTTGCGCCCCCATTCGCCGGTCGGCGCCCGAGTCAAAAAGAGGGACGCTTCTCCACCAGAGTCCTGGTAGCCCGTCCCCAACTCATCACCGACTAGTCGCTGGTCAAGCCGCGCCACAACCCTAGCTCCTCATCCTCCTCCTCCTCCTCCCCTACCGCGCACGGCGAGGAGGAAGCAGCCATGGACAAGTCCTCCTCCGGCGGCGGCGGCGCGCAGATCAAGGGTATGGCGACGCACGAGGGCCGCTACGTGCTGTACAACGTGTACGGCAACCTCTTCGAGGTCTCCGCCAAGTACTCCCCGCCCATCCGCCCCATCGGCCGCGGCGCCTACGGCATTGTCTGGTGCGCTCCCTCCCCTTCCCTTCCCCGGCCTTCCCGACTCCCGAGCCGTGGGTGGCGTCGAATTTTCTTTCGCTCCTGTCCCTTCTTAGCACTACCCGCTCTGCGCGTGTAGATTCGGTGCGGGTTCGACGCATTAGGCACGGGTTTGTGGCGGGATGAGTTGGGGCCTTGCTAAAATTTGCTGTGGATGAATGTATGCTCACGAGTTTGCCCTCCTACCTTGTTCCCACTTTGCAGCGCGGCTGTCAACTCGCAGACTGGGGAGGAGGTTGCGATCAAGAAGATTGGCAATGCGTTTGACAACCACATTGACGCCAAGCGGACACTGAGGGAGATAAAGCTGCTCCGCCACATGGATCATGAGAACGTATGTGTGATGCTGTTGTGATTTGCCTTTGGACATTTCTAGTGATATGTTCTCCGTTCTTAAATTCACGTTGCCGTTGACTTTTACAATCAATTTTGACAATTTGTCTCATTCAAAAAAAAATTCTCGAATATGTAAAATTTTAAGTTGTGATTTGAATAACTCTAATGATAAATCAAATTATATCAAAATATATGAAATTTATTGCAATTTTTTGAATAAGACGAATGGTCAAAGTTGAATTTAGAAGTCAACGGCGACATCAATTAAAGAACGGAGGGAGTATACTGTTGGAGTACTTGGCCTAAAGGATTTAGCCCCCCCC
>BCLF01000102.1:746171-760255 GCA_001602275.1 Zoysia japonica | reverse complement strand
GATTGGTGAGTCAAGCAGGACTCAATTTTGGCTCTTATGTTATTACTTGTCTGATGATTCTAAAACTTATTGCCTTCTGGTTTAGATCATAATGTTGAATTACAATCTTTTAATAAATCTAGCAGCCTTCTACAGTAGTGTTAGGCCCTGTTTTCTAAAAGTTAGATTCTATTTCTTCTCTTCCTCGGGCCACAAACTGGCATTAGCTGGGTTTAGCTAGATTCTTGGTTTCTAAGAAATTGAGAAACTAGACAAAAAACTGTTTCTAAAAACTGGTTTCTTAAAATTTGGAGGTATCCAAACAGGCCTTACTATTCAGATTTGAAATTACATAATTTGAGTCTATATGGCCTTGCAGGTTGGGTTAATCGTTTTGCTAATGCTGGTGATACTGCTGCTGTTGTTGCTGAGAATGCTGCAGTTAAGGTGTGCATATTGTACTGCTCCTTGGCTGTGCACTTTGATTACACAGGATCATATCCCATGGACATTCCTTTTTAAGCATAGTGGACTGTTTGTGTTATGCTGTATACTTGACTGTTAATTGTTTAGTTTGAGATGCTTTTGTGTTGCATTGTTGAATGTTTCATGAGTGCATGATATTGTTATCTCAACCTATATCGCATTTTTATGCTACATTGGGTTGCATAGAAAGAGTTTGGATGTAGCTTTTTTTTTCCCCTTTTGTGAAAATTAATAATTTTAAAACATGTTATTGTAGTGAAAAAATGATCATCTCTGGCTTAGCATTCCCTAAAATCATGATTGCTCCATGCTTTCCATATATTTGTTTTCTGCTACTCAGATTCAAGATATCTGCTTAATTATCAAATGAAACTATATATGTTTTTTCACTTTTCACTTTTTTGGAACATGAATTGCCAAGCTGTTATAAACCAGTTTATTGGTAGGGTGTTTCAATCAGATGAAATGGATTTCAGTAGAAGACTGCTTTATCATTAGCTTTCTGTGTTCCTTAATGATTTATGAGATATTAGTTTTTATCTTAATGTTGTTTTTTTTTCCTGGTTATGATGTTTGCAGTTCAGGCAGGCTAAAACAGAGATTGTCAATGCTAGTCGAGTTTGCTACAGATTCATGGCAGGCCTTGCTCCAAAAAATCAACCTGCGACAGAGTCCCCTGGTAACAGCAACCAAAACAGAGGCAGCCCTACCTTCCAGGGTGCTTGGTTCAAGAATATCATTGCAGCTGGCGCGAAGCCTTCTTCAAGTGGGTCGACTCCGTCGCAGGATACTGATGACGGATCTCCACTGCGGCGGCAAAATTCAACGGAACAATCAACACGGTTGTAGCTGCCACAGCAGATGTCAGTTGTTGTATTCAATCTGTAGTGTAACACTAGCTATTATTTGTTTGGAAACTGTTGTTTCATTGTATCTGCAGTGTAACAATTGATATTTGTTCAACAATTGTTATTCACATAGGAAACCATGCTGCTTATATTGTTTTGCATGACAAATGTCCAATCTGTATCTGTAAGGGTCACGTTGTACAACCAGTTCTGTTGTGTTAATGAACTTTGGTTCAAGTTTCTTTTGCTTTGTGATGTATTGATCCTACCAGTGGCTAAATTCTCTAACTTGAGTTTAAGTAGTCTATCTAATGATCATCATGAGCTTGAGATTTCGATAGTTCATTTCATGTTACTAGCTGAGATCTGCCACAAGGAATATTCGTTACGGCTATAAAATTGTCAGCGTACGAAGGTCTGCATATTACCATTCTGTTGGCACCGCTGGTTAAGCTCATGTTTTAAGACCTACTAGCCATTTGTAACAGTACAAACTCGGAATGGTACAACACTACAACAGAGCTCTAACACAACAATTCTATCCACGGGACAAAAAGGGAACAGAAGGGGGAAGGCTCATTTACAAGAATATAATGGAATTCAATTTACACTAAGGGCCTGCACAGAGGGGAAAAATACGACAGGTGGGAAGCTCTGGCTCACTAAACGAAGCTTTCCTTAGATGGAGATTACTGTGAAAAATACTAAAGGCAGTAAAACCCCTATCCCAGTTCTGGAGGTACCCGCTGTCATGACAAACACAATTTCAGTTTGCTGACGGACAGAAAACAGTAAATTGACTTGGCGACAAATGTAAATGAAGTACCTGTGCTTGCGGACGTTGGTGTGACAGGCAATGCAGGCAACGACATTTCTGAAACCAAACAAGAACGCCAACGTAGTTAAGAGCATATATCAAAAGAAAGTAGAGGAAAACAATGCAGCGGTGTTGAAATGACAAATAAGACACACTGCTACTTACCTGGAGCACAAAGTGACAAGGATTGGAGGGAGGATGAGGAGGGCCATGGTGCTGCAATGTTGTCACTCAAATCACAAGTAAAGCTGACGCCAGTAGTGTTGTCAAACGAAATATCTGTGGGTAAGCTCCGAAGAAGACATCCTACAATAATGAAGACTGGAATAAGCATGAAACTAGAGAAATCTGGATCAAAACCTATAAAGGCGGTTGATAGACACTGACCTTGCTGTCCAAAAGCTGCTCCAGTTTTGTGATGCCAAGGAAATCAAAGAAAATTATGAGTTCCAAGAATGAATTAGACATTGAGCATATGTTATTATGGTTGCAGCAGATACCTTGCAGGCTGAAATCTTTCAAGTCTATATCACAAAGGTCATAAATATTATCTGCTACACCAGCTTTTTGTAGCATTGATCCAAATATTGTCGCACAATTAATTGCTTGCAGATTTGTGACAAAAATTTGCTTCTGCCTAGTTCCAATATAAGAGTGCAATTCTGTACAGCATGATGATGTTGAAGATGTTGTCTTGCTACATGCTTTAACAACTGAAGAAGGTTCGTCAAACTCCAGGGGACAAACTACACCGTTTTAAACAACAGTCAGCCAAATCACTTGCTGCTATGCATAATAATATCAAAAGTGGCATCTAACCATGCAGTTAGCACATAGGAAAAATTGAAAAAACAGAGCCTTTTTCTTTATAAAATGAAAATGTGACATCACATACCTTTATTCACCTTACAACCAAATAATATTCTGAAAGCACTGTTTGCTTCTTCTGATGAAAGCTTCATAGATAACCAGGCCTGAACTACCCCTTTGCAGTCACTAACAACGTCAATACCAGCAGCGCTGCCAGGTATGCTAGAACTTCCAAACGTGTTTGCCCCACCTGAGGATATGTGAATAGCTGCTTCCGCTATTGCAGGTTGGCAAACTGGGCGGCAACACTCTTTCAGTGGATCCACACTGCTGCACGCACCTAGGAGTTTACTGACATTAACTATCTTCTCAAATGAGCTAATATCCTTCACAGGACAAGAAGCATCAGTAAGATTTGATGGCCTCAGGGTACATAACTCAGGGATATTGGTATTTGCTTCTTTGCTTGCAAGAATGCTCATAACATCAGAGAAACAAGCATTTGCAGAAGCCTGGTTGAGAACTAGTGTGTTGTTTCCACTTCCATAAGCAGCTTGGAAAATATGCATCAAGCTACTAACTTGGGGGCAACATATAACATCAGCAACAAGTGGTGCTAAAGGAATGGAGCAGTCAGATGCTGTCTTTTCCATAATATAAGAGAGTGCAGAAAAATTTACATGGCACTTCCCAGTCAAGATTGGCTCATAGGATGTTTTGTTTGGGTACATTGGTGATAGTGGCTCGACTGCGTTAGGGCGGCGTGGAACAACAGAGGGTGAAATATCTACTGGATCAAAGAGGCCGATAGGTGGGTCAGACAGAAGGAACTTATCTTTTGGTTCAACTGTTGTTTTCTGAGATAGAACATGCCTGCTGCTACAAAGCCAAACTGCAAACAGAACAACCCAATGATACACCATACCTGCAATGCAATTCAATATTCCTTTCAGCATCGCATACTAGGAGCGAATAATGACAAGAATTGCAGAATACGCTTCAATTACATAATGAGTTTGCTAAAAAGAACTGATAGCTATCTAACATGTCTAATATAACCATTAGCAATTCATATTAAACATGACCTCATTTCATACAAAAAAAGAGATCTTTACCTAAAATAATATAGCATGCCCATGATGATCATACAAGAAATGAGACCACTAAAGGTTGCAGAATTAGTATTCGAGCTTTTAAAGTGTTTTCAAAAAGCAGCACAAAAGTTATGATGAATATCACTAATGGTTGCAGTAAGCTATCAATCAAGTTTCAGTTTCCCCTAAACTTATGGCGATAGAAGCATTTTCATGTTTCAGAGATAGCATAAAACCAAAACTAAATGAATAGACACACTTCCCAAGTTAACAGCACTCAGATACAACAGTGAACAATGAAGAACAAGGTTATGCACACAGATGGGAGAAAAACAATACTCACCCTGGGCAAACGAACCAGAGTTGGAACCCTCCATTTCTTTTAGCCTGAAGAACTAAGGGCATGCATGAGATACTGCATGAATATCCTTGGTTCAATTGCAATTTTAAGATATCTGCTCGTGGGATTACCAGGGACAGCAGCACTGCAAGAAACTAGCATATGACTTAAAAGGCTGTACATATATGTAAAAGGAATGCTACCCACAAAGGAAGAAATGAAGTAGAGAGTAATGTTTTTACTGAACAAACTAAGCATGTGATCAAGTATTTCACAATATAATAATATACTCCTAGACCAACAAAGATTTTCCACCAGTAGATTATGTAAAGAGAGCATCATAAGTGAGACAACGCGAGTTCAGCAAGGCTGTGTACTTTCACAATATACAGACATGGATGCTACTTTCCGTTTTAATTCAAATTAATTGAGCTGAAATAATGAAAGAGAAATTGAATAAAGAATTATTACTGAGTCTACGATTGTATTTTTTAGTATAGAAGGCAGGTTTTTTGTACCACTTGGCGATGGGTCCTCGGTAAGATGAATTTGTACAGACTAAAATGTAGAAAAAAATCGAAATATTGATGATGTCTGTCATGTTGCTAAGATTGTCATCCCTACACGCTCCCTTTCTTAAATGAAAGTTGGCATTTACTATTATTTGAATGCATAGTTGACATCTAGGTGTGGTTTGATGTATCGGCTGAGACAAGCTCCCCAAAATGCACAGCCCCTCTTAAAAAGTTAGAAAGCACCAATCAGCAGGTATCTCTAATTGGACTGACTGTTAACATGGAATCATCATTTTTTCACAGTTCAGCTTGATGAATGAACTGGCAAAAGAGAGCACTGTTGAGTAACTCCGGCCATCTCACGTAGTCATTGATCAGGAAACAAAGGAAATCCTCACGCTACTTGCCACTCTAACAAAATGCAAACTAAGCTGAAGAGCGAAGCGTGTATTTCATCCAACAGTCGCATTGGAAACAGCCTGTGACTGCAGGTGCGCATTTGGCATAGGGCCATCAGCCATGGGGCCTTGTGGTTTCATCTGAACCACTACTTTTTTTTCCTTGGAAAAATGAACTTCATTCGAACCTTAATCGAGGTCCCAGACCCCCTACGGTCGCAACCAGTGTCGATTTGGCATCTTTGTCGGCGAAGAGGAGGAACCTAACCGAAGGAAGCATGGGCATTGGGCGCTACAGCGCCCACGCTTGGTTCGACCGAGAAGGAAGGGAGGGCGCAACTAATCGAATGGAACGGAGAACACGGGCCGTTTCGTTCGACCGAGCGCGAACTAACTCATTCGAGCAAGGGATTCTACTCGAGCAAGCTAGGACTACTCACCAGAGAGGAACCGAAGCGAAACCAGTCCGCGTGCGGACGGATCTCCGCACCAGCGGAGCAGCGCGGCGGCGGGCTGAAGGGGGGCGGGGAGGGGGCGGGGGATCCCGGCGGGGTAGGTTGGGGAAAGGAGAGCCGAGCTCGCTGAAGCAGGGTGGCGGCGGCGAGATGGAGATGTGCCCGCTCGCTGGAGCTGGATGGGGAAAGGAGGAAGAGGAATGCTCCTCTGTGTGCGCCTGCGCGTGGCTGCAGCCGAGGGACGGTGAGTGAGTAGGAGGAACCACCACACGGGCACGGGGCCAAGAAGAAAACACTCCAGGTGCGTCCCGTTTCCGCATGTTGGAACTTGGAAAGGTGGCCACGACAAACCCAATGAAATCATGCCTTGCCTTGGCACCGGTGAGTTTTTTTTTCCTTGAATCGAGGTAAAGTTGCCGAGCACCGTTGGAGCTGATTACTCTTACGTACTGCCCTCGCGATTCCGTTATACATGTGGACTTGACCCATGTTAATGATAGAACTGCGGCATAGTTTATCAGACAGGCTCGATCCGCACCGTTAAGTTTCGCATGACAATTGTCGACCAAACTCAAATTTATCAGCGCGTACCATTAGAATTTTAAATGACGGTGAGAATCGGATACCGAACGACCGGTTTACAGTAAAAAAAAAATTGAAGTAAGTATTACTATAATAAAACTAGTTAGCCGGTTAATCTTTCATCGTTGAAAAAACCGCTACTGTAATGGTTTTTTAAAACCTTGCGTACCATTGCTCCTCTACCGGCGGAACCACACTTTGCTGTGGTTCAATTCGGTCTCGCTCGTCTCAGCATTGTCGATTATTTAACGCAAGTCGTGTCGGGCCGCCTCATAAAGGCACGAGCCCGACCGGACCTGGACTGTGCCAGCCCGGCACGGCCGATTGGCCAGCTATAGATTCCCTTTCCGTTTGCTTTGCTGGTAGCTTTAGGGACGAGAGAGTATTGAGACAGCACCTGCGGCTGCGGGCCGGCTGCACATAGCTTTGAGCAGGGAGGGACGGACGCGCCGCGCGGTGCAAGGCCCAGTGCCGGGAATAAGCGGGCCTCTCGGCTCGGCATGGGCGCCTGATGGCCACGGCCACGGGGAGCCGCGCGCCAACGTGATCTCCAATTTGCCATGCCGCGCCTCGGCCCACGGCACGCGGCACCAAACCCGTGGTCTCGCAGTCAATCGATCCCGCGCGCCGGCCGGGCACGCTCGCTCGCTCGCTCGCTCTCCTCCCGTAACGCGAAACCCAGCAGCCGTCGTCGTCACCCACGATCCACGCGCCAACGACCGCCGCCCCAACGCCCATACACGTAGGTCCCCCCGCGAAGCCACACCTCGCCGCCTCGCTTTGGCCGCGCGACGACACGGTCCCGGCCTCCTTCTCTCTCCACGCCGCGCAGAAAACGGCAAGAAAAGCGCCACCGGCCTCGATCGTTCGTTCGGCGTCTGCCGAGACGTTGGCGGGAGGGACGAGCTGGGGGCGCGTCGTCCACTACGCCTACGGACGAGGGCGCCGTGCCGTATGCTTGTCCTCGATCGATCGCCGGGACGACGCGACAACGTGGCCCCCGTCCGGGTCGAGGGTCCGTGACGGCGACGGGTCGCAGGCTGGGTCCATGCCCCGGCGGCGCGGGGCCGGACTCGTGTCGAGCCGGTCACGGGTCCTCTCGCGCCCGAATTGCCGCGGATAACAACACGGTTTTTCGGTTTTCACTGCAGGTTCGGATGACACTACTGTTCTGTATCGGCCGGGAGACGATCAGGTCGCGTCGATCGAACACATCAACGCAACAATGATTTTCCAGCGGCGCGGCCCTGCACTGTCATGCCACTGTGGTGCGCCGGTGAGTGACAGGCGACCAGCCAGCAATCGGCTGCCAGCCAGTATCAGTAGCTGATGATCGACCGATCACACAGACAGAGGTACAACAAATCAGTGCCGCCGACGTACGGATCGGCAAACGCACTGCCTGTTCAGCTACAAGAACATGCCTTCACAAATCCTGTTCAAGTAACTGTTACTTACGGGGCTGTTTGGTTCCTAGCCACAAGCAGTTGGCGCAGCAAAACTTTGGCAGCGTCAAAAGTTCGGTAAAGTTTTTGGACGCCAGAACTTTGGCGTGAAATAGAACTGGAGAACTGTGCCTGCCATAGTTTCTGTCATCAACCAAACATCAGCAGATTTCTGTACGGCTGACAAAGGTTTGGCTGTGACAAATTGCCCCTGTATCACGGAGTAGGTACTCCTAGATCGCAGCCTTGCGGGGAAGGATGAATTCCTTGTGTTGATCAGTGTTGGCAAGAAAAATCTGCAGCTCCAGCTACTGCCTAGCGAGCCTCTCAGGTGTAATCTGATTTTGCTTGCAGAATACTAGTACTACTACTAGGTGAGGAAGAAACAGAGTTTTGCTTTCAGAACACACATCTGCCAGGAGAAAATCGTGCTACTGGAGCAGACATCTTATGGTTCAACTTCCATAGCTTCAACTTCATTTTATGCTCTGGAACAGGTCAGGGACACATGGGTTCGGTCTAACAAATGAGATGCTTATGATTCTCACTACAAGTCGGTGTTGTTAACCAAATGCCTGCCTTCAAGTTTGCAGTTTTGGCATTCAGTTGCCGTCAATGGTAGAACACTGTACAGAATTCGGAAAAGAAACCACTTCTATTGCACGTCTAAACCGCCTCACAAGGTCAAACGATCGACCTTGGGCACAGTTCATCAAGACATCAACATGTACACCGTACTGCATGTACATACATCCGAAATCAAAATTTTCACCAAGAGCCCACGCACTACTTGCATGTGCCGAGACCCATTTTTGTTCAGCATTCATCACGAGCCTTGAACGATTTCTTGCAGTAGAGGATGGCGTCGCGCACCGCGGTGTCGGCGTTGCCGTGGCACCAGTGCTGGGCCACGCTGGAAACGCTGGACGCGGAGTGCCGCGGCGGGGTCGTCGTCGCGGCCAGGGCCCAGCCGGACCGCGGCGCGAGCGAGCGAGCCTTCCGGCACAGCGGCACGAGGAAGCGCAGGTACCTTCGCAGCAGCCTCCTCGTCGCCAGAAACGGCGCCGTCCGCGGCTTGTCGGCGCCGCCGCCCGAGCGCCGCGAGCCGCTGGACGCGGTGGCGGGCGTGCTCGGCGCCGAGTGGAAGAACGCTGGCGACGAGACCGAAGGGGAGGCGAGCGCGTGCGCCGCGACGCCACCGTTGTCGCGGGCAATGCAGCAGCTCGGCAGCTCGCAGGGGAGGAGGTGGAGGTCACCGGCGCCGGCGGCCAGCAGCGGCAGGACGGAGTCCGAGCCGGCGTCGTCCGACGTCCACCGCATGGAGAACAGCTCCGCGGGGTCCATGTCGATGAAGGACGCCGTGGAGCTGTTGAACGACTCGCCGAGGCAGGCGTCGACAAGGTCCACGCCCTCCACGGACGGCGCCACCCTGGCCTTGGACCTGAGCCACCCGCCGCGAGAGAAGCTCTCGCTGCGAGACGGCGACGGCGAGGCCTTTTCCATGGAGCGAGAGCGCACGATCGACGACCAGTGCAGGAGCTGTAGAGGCCTTGGGTTCTTCGTCTCTGAGCCGATGCGAGCACCGAGTGAGCTGCGCGACGCAGATAATATAGAGGGCAGGCGGGGACGGGTGCGGCGCGCGCGCGTCAATGTGGGGTGCGAGCCAGTGAGTGAGAACAAACTGGTTGACGTCAAGGGACAGGGCGTTTGGTGCCAAGTCCATGTTGTCCCCTACCTCCTCGCGCGCCCACTGTTCTCTCGTCAAAGAGCTCCCTTCCAAACCGTGCTTTTCACGGTCCCAACCCGTAGATTCTGCTGTTTCCATCTTCGATTTCGCAAGATTTCAGCTAGGGCCAGGAGTGGTCCATATCCAGAGACTCGCGCATAATCTGTAAAAGTTCAGCGTTACACGTAGAATGTGACGGCCTACTGTGAGAAGAACTGAACGGGGGAGAGAACGATGACATCGAACATGCAAGGCTGTGGACTGTGGTCGTGTCGTACAGGAGCAGACAAACGACAAATACGGCGTACTAAAAATCTCGACGCAGTGCTACCAAGCAGGCCTCGTCTTGGACCAGGGCCGAAGACAGGCTCATCAATGTCGGCAGCAATAATACGGGATTAGTCGGGTGGGTGAGGTAATCTGGACAAAACACCGGGACAGCATTTCTGCAACAAGCATCTCCCCATGTCACCTCGCCTCACCTCAGCTCACCTCCATGCAAATCTTCAGTCTTCCAGATCATAGAACGACGCCCAAAGCTCATCAGATCGCAGATCTAGCACACAAACTTTTACTAGAACATAATCTGCGGTTCCGGGCACAACCATGCAATAATCTGTGGCCCTCACATGCGAAGCTTGTCTGCTCAAGCTGCTGCACAGGGATGGCATCTCTTGTTCGAGCCGCAACAGCAGCCAGTATTCTAACACGGAGCAGGGAAGGTGCATGCTGACTGGGGAAGCAGGTTTAGATTCTGAACGGAAATCAAGTGGAGTTCCTTGCACCTGGACTGAACAAAACAGACAGACCCTTGAACTTGGGACAATGGTCTCTGTAAGGGTACATGGGAACCGCAATAACGACATCGAGCTACAGGAGCCTGTAGGTCGTTGGTCTAGACCTCATCCATTTGTTAATTGGGTTTGGTGTCGTGGACGACCTGTAGTCTACGGAACAGTGACTGGCTTTGACTCACCGAAGCAGTGGTCTTGATGAAGATGAGAGTTAAGTTCACTTGACAAAAGATGGATCACCAGACAATTATTTTTGCACGGTTTTCATCAGAATATTTGCGTAGAAGTCATGAATTTAAGGCACACCAAACAGTCGAAAGTAAATGAAACCCATTGTAGTACACAAATGAATCCTCAAATGGTAAAAATTGTGTGTCTAGTACAGGATGTTTGGCAAATTTATGAGTCAAACTGAAAATATCGCTAATATTACATACTCCTTTCTTACGTACTCCCTCCGTCTCAAAATAAGTGTTTTTTTAAGCTTTTCAAACTTTTTTTTGTGACCATTTGTCTTATTAAAAAAAATTTATAAAAATATTTATTTTATTGTGAAATAATTCGTTATTAGAAGTACTTTAAGCTTAATTTGTTTGTTTTTGTATTTGATGAATGGTCAAATATTGATTTAAAAAGTCAAAAACATTATTTTGAGACGGAGAGAGTAATAAGATTCTTCACTAGTAGCCCTCAGATAATGTTAGATACTCATTGTATATTACTCCAACAGCCTGGTTGCCTACTCTGTTAGGTAATGTCTAGGACACTTTATGTATACTATAAGCATCCAAGTTTGTGAAGAGACAACTCTCAGCATTCCAAGGAGGACCGGTTGATTTTGCAAGTAACCTTAGCAGGACAACAGTAGTCTGCAAATGGAAAGCTAACTGTTTACTCTCTATTTGGCATGAATTCTAAGGAAACTATAAGGAGATCCCCATATAAATTTTATTCTTAAACTGAGGGTAAGGGAAAAGAGCAACGCACGCAAACAACTTTATAAAGAAGAAACTGAGGAACTTAGAAAAGAAACTGAAAGCGATATAATACAGTGAATCCAGCCAAGCTTGAACACTCTCTAATAACAGGATGGAGGCTATGAGTTTGAAGAACTAATTCAAACTTAAAATCAAACCCCCAAGTTCTAAAAGTGGAATGAACAACACCAAAGATGATAGCAATCCTGACTTTCAAGAGGCACCAATATCTATCTAAATGATTTGATAATAGCGAATGCATAAATGAGAGCTTTGCCAGGTAGAGACATGAATGACAAGTGCCGCTCTTCTGTCATTGATTTACTGGTCCTTGTTCTAAAACATAGGGACAGATTAGACAGAACAACTTTATACCAATTACTGTCAAGAATAATATGACACATTCTGGGTACACTTTTCCAACATTATTGCGCATTTGGCCCCCACCAGACCTAGCCCTCCAGTAGTACAAATATGGAGACCCAATTTGCATCATCATTCAGAACAGGACCCTGGACGGTACATGAATGTCAATGATGGCATCATTATATCAACAGCAAGGAGTAGAACCCACAGCAACAAAACAGCTCCATCTAATTGCAAATACTAGGTGTCACAGAAGGCAGACAATATTTTTCTTTCAGATATATAGAACAATATCACGTTTCACAATTGTTATGACTAGGTTCTTCATGGACAGTACTTCAATATGTGTAGTCTTTGATATTTGTTATAGCATATAACCATAACATAGTAATCAATAATGCCTAAAGAAACCTATACTATTATCCTAGCTATCAAAGATGGTAGCAGTAAATTATATGATTCCAGAAAAAAAATGATCATTTGATATTCCAACAGAGAAAATAGAACACATGAAGTGGTATAAAAGCTGAATGCATACGAGATTTCACCTAATACTACTCCACATATACATATGAATAGCAGTATCGAATATGATTTTCCATCTGAAACCAGATAGATGATATAAAATCTTAATATTACTTACCAATATCGCATAACATGAACTGATTATATCACTAAGAAAGTACCAAACTAATTCAGTTGAACTCAAGATCTAGTACATGGGTATATAGAACAAGTAAGACATTGTCAGAGCAAATGGTTACTCTATCTTTGTTGGGCGTGGTTCTTCTTTCAAGTAGCACTATGGAGATGGATGTGGATTCTTTTTGAATTTCAGACAAATGCAAGCAATAATGATACTGATCCATACTCACATTTTTTTGGACAACAGTAGCATGTATAAGAACAGCAAAAATGAAATGAAGATTACAGACCAGCCGATTTCAATGCCAAGAAAATATATCATCATAATGATTCTACCATTAAAAGGTCAGTCAGCCATGAAACAGGTAATTAGTATACAATATTGTACAAATGTGACAAATTGTGGAATGTTACACATGTGACTTCGTCAAGCTAAAATTATAGAAAGGAAGCAGATTAGAAGTGTCACCAATATATGAGGGCGGATGCCATAAACATTCTGAATACAAATAGAAACTCTTTTTAAAACTTCTTATGCGATTGTTCTTCAGTGCATTGCAAGTCGTCAGGCTTTAGTCTTGGTCTTTTTGTGCTACATCCCTCTCCCTCCAAAGATTTCAACTTGTTTTTAATAGCAGCTATCTTTGCAGCACGATCAGTTTGTCCTCCTTCTGAACCAACTGAAAACTTCTTGTCTTTCAGTGGCCTCTGTGAATTACTCGAGTCCAAAGAACATTTCTCACTAGCCAAGTGAACGACCATTGGACGTCCACGGACCAATTTGCCATTCATCTTTTTCTTGGCCAACTGCGCTTCCTGCATGCTTACTTCAGGTGACCAAGGTGAGAGATAATACCAGAATGATGTTATTTGCTATGGAAAATAAGTAGTACTATTACCTCTTTAGTGGTGTATTGAACAAAAGCATAACCCCGGGGCTCGCCTCGTTTTGGGCCTCGTGTATGCCACAGGAAATCCTCAGCCGTGATGTTTCCAAAAGGGGAAAACATCTTGATAACATCCGCCCTTTAAAGTCCCAGCACATTGTCAGATTGTAAAAACGTGAGGGTGAACATGGAACAGATATGCAACTGACACAATAGATAACTCACTCTGATACCCTGAAGTCCAGATTTCCTACATAGAGCCTGCATTCCAACTTATCTCTGTCGAGACCTTTAACATCCTGCACCTTAATTTGGTTAGGTATAGCACCCAAACATGCTAGTGGATCAGCTATCTTCAAATTCTGATAATACCATTGTCCTCTTGCGGCCAAAATTACCGATTCAAGTCAGGTTTACAGCTTCAGATACTACAGGGGTTCAGCTGAAACCCCAACTTCTATCAGCAATACTCAGGTCAGCAACTCAAGCCGATCCAGTGTCCTCGCTGCAGAAGAAGAGGAGCCTAATCAAGATGCTGCTGCACAGGAGTTTCAGGTGGGTCTCAGCCCATCGGGTTTGATGCGATATTTATCTGCATTCTGAAATTTCCTCCGGCTAAAGGTTTTTAGTAAAGGAAACGCGAGGACCACCCGAATCATCAACCCCTGAATTCGACAGCACCCCGCAAGGAGGATCATAGGCTTACCCATAAGTAGCGGACGGAGACGGAAGAGGAGGAAGCTGATCTTCCGTTGCCTCGCCGGCTGTGACTCCCTTGCGGTTCCAATTGCGATCGGCCACTAGCTCGTAAAGGGATGGCAACGGGCCTGGTGGGCGCCGGCCGCGCCAGGGCAGGGCGAGGGGCGGCGGGCAGCCGCGCGCGACGACGGGATCCGAAAGGGCGCAGGTGGCGAGGCGGG
>BCLF01000102.1:735551-745611 GCA_001602275.1 Zoysia japonica | reverse complement strand
GGCGGGTGGCCGGGCGTAACGGCAGGGGGCGGACGGGCGCGGCGTCGAGCGGCGGGGTGGACGGGCACGGCAGGCGGATCGGTGCGGCCGTGCACAGTCAAAGCGGCTGGCAGGAGCGTCAGCATCCGTGCCGTGCGTCAACGGGGAAGAGAGTATAGGGTTTACACTGTTGGGCTGAGAATTTAGTGGGCCTAATGTTAACTGGACTTAATGTAACTGATGGATGTAACTAGTGGGCTGAAATGAAAGTCGTGCCTGTTTGGGACCAACGGGTACCCGCGATTGCAAAACAGCCTGCAGCTAACCCACGAAGTCATAGGTCAGGTGCGGGTCCGATCCATAGGTGTAAAATTAGACTCACGCTCTATCCGTCAGGTCATAACTTTCAGCTAAGTTGCTATTTTATCCACTAGGAACAGATTTCATTTTCC
The DNA here is from genome assembly GCA_001602275.1 of Zoysia japonica. NCBI lineage: Eukaryota > Viridiplantae > Streptophyta > Magnoliopsida > Poales > Poaceae > Zoysia > Zoysia japonica. Next base: position 745,180 of record BCLF01000102.1, on the reverse strand, counting down.
AAGAGGCTACAGCGTGAGTTGTATTTTGCACTCACTCAGCCACCAAACAGAAGGGCATTATATCTGACCAGCCTGTCTGAACCATACTATCCAACTAATCACGCCCTAATACGACATTAGTTGATAAGAATGAGGTTACATTGTCGTGGTCTTCTTCAAAATTTACTGTTAAATCTGTTTATGAATACCTTAAAAAATGCAATGGTCCCTCTTATAATCATATCTTGAAGGAAAAACTTCTAAAAATCAAGATTTTTATGTGCTTGGTAGAACGAGGTGGAGATTTGACTAACGATAATATTGTGAAAAGAAATTGACAAGGTGATCCAACATGCAGGATACATGGGTAAGTTTCCGTTGCCAACATTTGGCTGTGCCTGCGCTTACCAATGTTGATTAGGCTGTCGTTTGGATCGATACCGGTGCAGCACCAAATTTTGGTGCGCCCACGAACACAGAGGAATCTGTAGGTCATTTTGTTTCCAACACGCGGGCAAGTCGCTGGCAACGAATTTGAACGCCCATGCGCGGGCGCATGCCGGCGAGCCAACTTTTGGCGAGCTGCGAAATGTCTACATCCAAACGTACCTCATATCCCAATATTTTAAACCAAACACAAAACTTGTGTGCACTCTTGGACCAGTCTCGTTCGAGATGGGGGTGGGCAATCCCAATCAAAATAAAAGGGCACAAACAAAATCTTTTCTCCAGATGTGCTTTGCACGTTCTACAATAAAAGGAAGAGGAGACAGTCGCAACCTAGTATACAAACTAACATCAGTGGTACAAGGGAAGGCGATCCTATGACATAACCTCAATCGGGACAACTGACGAGGAACCACGTAATTCATCAGCGACAAGTCCACAGAAACTGCACCAGCTCTTAAGAAACTTCATCAGTGACAAACCTTTGCCGCGTTCCTCGAATGGCACACGATCCAGCTGCTGCCATGGCCAGTTCTGGTGGACGTGGACGAAGGGACTATTGGTCCGGCGCATGGTGATCAGGCCTGATGGTGATCTTGGCTCTCTGTTTCTTACAGGACCTCTTCTGCCCCAGCTAATTCCTGTGTTCCTCTGTCTCCTAACCGATCCCACTGCATGTACAAATCAGACGCAGAGTTTTATTGCTGACAAAAATTGGCAAATATATCTGGATGGATGTCAAGGTTCATAGTTGCGAGATTATGGACACTGACCTAGATGTTAAAAACCGGCCAACTCGCCTGCCCTGCACTGGCCGACTTCGACAGTCATCGACCGGTCCTTCTTCTTCGTCGGTGACGATACCACCTTGCAGCAGTTCCTCCTCGGCGACTGCACATGTTTCCACCAGGCATCGATCGTGTCATTCATTGTTGCAGATTAAGTTAATTTCCGGCGAACGAAATGGTGACTATGCATACATACCCGTTTCCAGAGGTCGGGGGTCAGGTTTCTTGAGCACGACGACGCAGTCGAGCAGCGCGGCGGGGTCGGCGATGCGCCACCGGCATGAGGGGTGCGGCGCGCGGTGGCGCTCGTACTCCGTCACAGGCCGCGTGTTGAACGAGTAGGCCGTGTAGTCGGCGCCGCCTGTACCAGTTGAGGAACGTGCGCACCGGCGTCTCCATCTCCCGCGGCGACACCACCCCGCGTACCACCATCAACGCGAACCCCCACGACACGGACACCGTCCACTGGTGCGCGCGGTCGTAGCACACTGACTGCTGCGCCACAGCCGCGGAGTCCAGCCGCACGGGCCCGTCGAACAGCTGCCGCAGCGCGCCGGCGCGCGACGGCGCCGTCGGGAACACCGGCTCCAGGAAGTCGAGGTGGTGCAGCGTCACCAGCGGCGCCACCGGTGCGCGCTCAGCATGCCCAGCGCGTCGCCCCACAGGTCGCACTGGTGGAACCCCGGGTGACGCGTCAGCGGCACGCCCAGCTACGACATGCACGCGTGGATGCGGTTGTCGCTCCCGTGCAGCGCCGGGGTACCGGTGCAGGCACCCGTCCTGCATCTTCGCCAGCTCCTCCGCCAGCGCGCGACTGATGGCGAACCCGCCGCCGCCGAACGCCATGCCGTACGAGAAGATGAGATTCTGGATGTGGCTCTCCGACGGGGAACCGGTGTAGTACGGATGCCGGTGGTCGTACTGCGACAGCACGTGCACCAGGTTCTCCGGCAGGAACACCGTGTCGTCGTCGCCCATCACGAACCACCGGACGCCGGAGGCCGAGGCGGTAGGTCTCCGCGACGATGCGCGAGATCTGCAGCGCGGACCGGCTGTCGGCGCCGTGGGTGTACGGGATTTTGGACGTGTCGGAGCTCACCATGATGGCCGGCAGCCCCGTGCGGGAGCTCTTGGAGTAGAACTCCCGGACGGGCTTGTCCATCCACACTAACCCGCGCATCCGCCCTGGCTGCCACCACAGCTTGATGTACTCCTTCCGGCTCTCCCACAACGACACCGATGCGCCGATGCCGAAAACGATGTGGCGCAGCCCTGTGGGCGCCTCCTCGGCCGTCAACCTCGGCTTGGCCACCGCCGCAGGCGGGGGAGGCGGCGGCGAGGACGAAGCGTTCAAGAACGTCGCCAAAGAAACGTGGGCGCCGTTTCCACCACGAAACGGGCTTCCGCCACGACATTGCCCTCCGGCGAGCACCGGGGATTAAAGAACGGCGAGGAGGCGATGACGACGAAATGCATCACCAGCACCGGCATGACGACGTAGAGGAGGAAGCCGTAGAGCAAGGAGAGCTTGTCCTTCCCGGAACCTCCATACACGGCGGCATTGGCCTACTTACTGTGGTGCTTCTCGCCGCCGGCCCCTCCTCCTTTCATGCCGATCGATGCCGACCGTCGCGCTCTTGGAGGATCGAGGCTGACCGCGATGGCGGATCGACGAGAGGTGCTAAAATAGGTTAGTGTGCTAATGGCGGTCTGGTTTATAATATGATGAAGTGGTTAATTGACTGGCTGGTCGTTTTGTTCGTTACGGAGGCTGTGTCAGATGGATGCCATGCGTGCATGTCTGCATGGAGGAAGGTGTCTTCCGCGGCCTAATCAGTCAATGGCTGCATCGCCTTTCTTTGATCTTCATCTCCTTCGCCAGAAAATTGTTGTCCTGGTAGTACGTATACTGTTGCCGTCACCTCGATATCCACGTTTTGTGCCCTGTTCTAGGGCAAATTCGCTGATCGATTGAGGATAACCTGAGATGTCTGGTGCTTTGCGTTTGTTGAAGGAAATTTTATGACAGCTCCATTCAAGTCCCATCATAAATTAATCAACGTGACGCTAAAAGGAACAACATAGGGAAGGGAAGTGCCACTCAGAATTGATCACGTTTACATGTCTGAAAGTTACTTGTAGATATTCTGACTGCCGGTACAGTAAAATTTACGTAATCAGAGAGATAGTTCATGCACTTTTTATATTCAAATGCCTTAGTTTACGAAAGAGACTCAAAGGTTCACTTGGCTCGGGCCGCCGAGAGGCATAATACCCTACGTCCAGAGGCGCGAGAGATTAAATCGTATGAACTTAAGAATACAAATACAATGCGAAAGGGCTTTGACTCGATCAAAAACCCTATCACGCGTGTGTAGATGTGGTTACAGTGGAATACAACTTGGCTAATTTATCTTTCGTCTCATCCTAGCGTCTCTAGTGGCCCCTTTTATATAAGGCTGATCCAAGGTTACATAACCGAACCGTGCTTACTCAGATGAACCAAAGTTATGTGGTTTGCCGCCTACGGAATCGGGTGACCCCCTGACGGATGGAGCCATGTTCTTTGATTGGTATGGTCTTTTGACGCTCGCTAGCGCCTGGAGCAGACAATCGGCGTCCTCTATTCGTCCTGTTGTCCACCGCGGGGAGACAAAAGTTACTTTACCGCCCCACGGGCAACTTTACCTCCGTCAGATTGCTTTACGTGCTTCTGGAATGCTTTGCCGCCCTGGCCTGACTGCTTTACCGCCTTGGACTGCTGTACGTCGTCAAAAATCTCTGCGCCTACCAGGCGTGGCCGTTGGAGTGGTGGCCGGAGTTTGTCGTCGTCCAATCTCGTCCTTCGAGGGTCGGGATGGCATTTGGCGGTTCCGGCGTTAGTGCTGGAAGCGGTCAGCTTCGGTTTCCCAACCCCTAGGGTCGGGCCGTCGTTTTTGATTTGCCTAAGTCCTTCTCGGGCTGTAGATGGGTTGTGGTTCGTAGTTTGCAAGTGGGCCTTCACGTAAAGGCAGGGTCCGTAAGTAACCGAGGTATACTATCTCGACAGTAGCCTCTGAGCCCTGCGCCATTTGCAATCCTTGTTGAGGCGGCGCTGGGCAGATCTTCGTCAGAGTTCGACACTTGATCCTACGAGGGCGCGCGAGCGCGCTCGTAGGGCGTAGCCCTCGTGCCTCTGAGCGATCCGAAGGGTCGATCGTGGACTAAATCTTTGTCAGAGTTCAACACTTGATCCTACATGGCGCGCGAGCGTGCCCGTAGGGCGTTGCCCTCGAGCCTTCGAGCGATCCGAAGGGTCGGTCGTGAGCTAGATCTTCGTCAAAGTTCAACACTTGATCCTACGGAAGCGCGCGAGCGCGCCCGTGGGGCGTATCTCCAGAGCCCCCGAGCGATCTTGCGTGCACCCGTAGGGCATAGCCTCCGAGCCCTCGAGCAATTCGAATGGTCGATCGTGGGCTAAATCTTCGTCTTCATCATCGTTTACCGATGGTTTATCCTACCGGGCGCGCGAGCGCGCCCGTTTGGCGTAGTTCTCGAGCGATCCAAAGGGTCGGTCATGGGCTAAGTCAAATGGATAGTTCCTGACCGTCGAGGTGGGTTCGAAATTGATTTTCATTATCAACCGAGTGCCAGGAAAGATGCCTAGATGGGGCTGGTTGGGTCAGCCTCATCTCATGATCAGTATCGCGTCTAGGTCGGACTGGGCGGACCAGTCACTTCCCATGATCAGCGCCCTAAGTGAGTATCGGGCTGGCCGGTTTGTCGCCCAACCTTTCGTTTGTTCCGATCCATGAGATGACTCACAGCGTTAGTAACGGGCGTCGGTAACGGCTCCGACGATCGCACGGTTCCGCCACCTCCACATGGATGGCGGATACATTGTCTGAGAATTGTAACCGCCAATCGATCCGGATGGTCGAATCAATTGATCGAACGGTTCAAAATATATGACGGTTCGCGCGGGGGCGTCCTGTCAAAAGGACTACGATGGCCAGCGCTCGGCCGGTGGGAGCTATGCGCCTAAGAGTGCTAACGAAGCGATGGTTCAGGTTGTTAAAGCGCGCCGTCGAGGTAGATGCGAAGACGATCGTAGGTTTCCTTGAGCATGGGGTTGTCGGACGTGGCGGACTCGTAGAGGACGTAAGCCGCCACCGCCAGATTCTCATACGACGTGTCGAAGGCAGGTGTACGACCGTCCATTATCTGCTGATAAGTGGACCGTGCCCGGGCTCGAGCGCCACCGCTCGTCGCAGTGGCACCCTTGCCCTGCCCATCAACCTCGGACCAAGCTTATGCCGAAGAGCGTCTTTCACGACAGAAAAAGCGCCACGGTGCGGAGAAGGGTCATCGTCAAAAGCCTTGCCAGGGGGTATCGACCTCTGCGGTCTTGTTAGGCTGTATCATAAAGCACTCAAGGGACGGGTCATGGCCTAACACATCGTGAGGTAGACGACGAGGCGAACTACGGCGAGGCAAACGACGCCGAGGCGAACAACGCTTGCGTAGGATCTAAAGGTGAAGCTCGTCGTCATTGTCAGCAACGAAATCTAGACTTCCAAAGCGGAAGGCCTGGTCAGCAGCGAAAGTGGAGATGTTCCACGATCGACCATCACGAGCGATGGCAACCGCAAAACCCCCCAAGAACAGACGAGAGATCAAAGACTCTCCAACCAAAACGAAAATTGAAGCTATCGAAAAGCGAAGCGAAAACGCATCATAAAAAACCCCTTTCTTAGCGCGCCAACTGTCAGTGTTCTGACCACAGGCACAGTAAAATTTACGTAATCGGAGGAAAAGTTCGTGCGCTCTTCGTATTCGAATAGCCTAGTCTACGATGGTGATTCAAAGGTTAACCTGGTTTAGGCCGCCGAGAGGCGTAATACCCTACGTCCAGGGGCGAGAGATATAAAATTGTATGAACTCAAGAACATGAATACAATGCGGAAGGGCCTTGGCTCGATCAAAGAACCTAGCACGCGTGTGTGGATGTGGTTACAGTAGAATACAACTTGGCTAACTTGTCTTTCGTCTCATCCTCGCGTCCCTGTAACCCTCTTTTATATAGGGCTGATCCAGGGTTACATGACCGGACTATGGTTACTCGGATGAACCAGTGTTACGTGGCTTGCCACCTATAGAATCGGGTGACGTCCTGACGAGTGAGGCCACAGTCTTCGGTTGGTATGGTCTTCTGGCGCCTGGAGTAGACAGTCGGCATCCTCCGTTCGTCCTGTTGTCCACCACGGGGGGACAAAAGTCACTTTACCGCTTAGCTTTATCGCTCGGCGGGTAACTTTATCTCCCGTCAGATTGCTTTACGTGCTTCTGAAATGCTTTGTCGCCCTGGCCTGGCTGTTTTACTGTCTTGGACTGCTGTACGTTGTCAGGAATCTCTGCGCCTGCTAGACGTGGCTGTTGGAGCGGTGGACGGCCCTCGGGCGAGCGGTCGAGCTTTGTCGTCATCCAATCCTGTCCTTCGGGGGTCGAGATGGCGTTTGACGGTTCCGTCGTTAGTGCTGAAAGTGGTCGGCTTCGGTTTCTCGACCCTTGGGGCCGGGCTGTCGTTTTTTATTTGCCTAAGTCCTTCGCGGGCTGTAGATGGTACGTGGGTCGTAGTTTGCAAGTGAGCTTTCACGTAAGCGTCGGGTCGATAAGTACCCGATGCATACTATCTCGACACAACTATTGACCACAAAGAATGGATTTGGACCAATTATTCTTTTTTTTTCTTTTTATGAGAAGTCCTAAACTTCGTGCGGAATCCTATGACATACCACTACTTAATCCACCACTATGTGTACAGTTTTTTTTATTTCCCTAGAACACTTTACCGATTCTTAGGAAAAATGTCTTTTCCTAGCATTGATGTAGAAACCATTGGGAAATCTCTCTTTCCCTACGACATTTTATAGTACCTATTTCCTGTGATAATCAGCGCCCTGCAAGCCCATTTCAAATAATTCTCTCACTCTCTTCTCTCGAAGTCCAACAAATTGTTCGTGTAGCCTTGCCGCTCCCTTCCCGCGACAGCAGGCATGACAACATCCACAGGTTGTTTTTATTTTTTTATTTTTTATGCGCATTTTTCCTAGTGTCATGGTTTTCTAGATAAAAAGTCTAGTTCCCTTACGGTTTTGGTCAATCATCATAGGACATCAGCAATTTCCCGTTGAATCAATCCCTTCGAACATTTCTCTACAAATATATTGGGGGAAAATTTTTACTTGATACTTTTGGATCTTTCTTTACGATTTCGGTTGTAGGGAAACTTATTGAATAACCTACCAGTGTTAAAGAAAGTATGCAAATGTTATGAGAGTGATCGAGTCAAAGACATTAACTAAAGAGAAATTGAAGCCCATGCCGGACTAGGCTTTTGGGCTGGACTGAGCTGCGCGGATCGCTACATCCAGCGCTACGGATGAGATGAGGCCTTGACCATTAGCTCCATTTGATCACTCAATGAAACACGCGCAGTGGCTCGCGTTGATGGTCGATCAAAATCTCGCAATATTTCGTTACAAGCAACTCACTTCACGCAGCAATAAGCAGGAAGAGCACGACGTCCCTGGCGATGCATGGCAGTGTCCGATCGAGCCCATCCTGCATTTCACACATGGACTGGACAGAGACCCCCCGGTCCTGCCAAGAACTAATAAATGGAGCTATGGAGGCATGCATCTAAAACGCTACAAAATCCAAGGCGGCGCGGCGCATGCCGTTCGCACATCCCCGTCACCCACTCAAAATTTAAACCACTGTCTGCCACCTCCTCTTGTGAGTTGTGAACTTGTGATGCTATGGAACCGTCAGCCGGCCAGGTCACGGAGGAGCTGGAAACCTTGATGACAATTCGTCTTCCCGGCGGTTACTCCACCCGCATCGCCCTCCACGCTGACGCCGAAGGGGTGACCGTTGTGGCCGGCGCCCGGGAACACGCCCCCGCCGTCAACGTCCATTCGCTGTTCCTCCTGTTCGCCGCCGGCCGTGAACAGAAACTCGTGCGGTGCTGACGGGCCCGCAGCGGCGAACGCGACGTTAACAACGCCGTACGGGTCGGAGTGCTGCTGCTGCAGTCCAAGCGTCAGGGACACGCCGCCGCCGAACGCTTGCCCATCCGCCTCGCCGACGTCGCCGTTGTGACCGTACGCGACGAAGTCGAGGTGGTGCTGGTCCATCACGCCGAAGCCGAGGTCCTGCTGCTGGTCCCTGCTGCTGCTGCCGATGCTCACGACGGAGGCCAGCGACCCCGCGTCGTGGACCACCAGCTGTGCCCGTGTCGGCTTCTGCTCGCCACCACCGTTGTCCTCATCGCCGCCAGCTCGCCCCTGCCCCTCGCCGGAGGTGTAGCTAGGGTTAGGGGCGCCGTTGCCGATGTTCGTGTTACTGCGTACGTCGCCCTCCGACACCGGGTCGTCGTCCATCTCCTCCGCGTAGATCCCCTCCACCATCGGCTTCCACAGCCTCACCCGCTTGTTGATGAACCAGTTCGAGACCTGCGCAAAGGCACGCGCGCGCGCGCGGTGGGCGCGCGCGCAAGAGGTAGTAGCGGTTGATAAGACCCTTTCGTATCGTACGGCGTCAGCGCAAGGTGACTCCGACGTGGTACCCGATCGATTGGTACTCTGGCGCCGACGCGTGTGGAATTGGTTTTTAATCAAGCTAATGACGCGACTAGGCAATGATTATGATGTGATGATCTGCAGCTAATTATGGATACGAACAGGTAAACATTTTTGTATGAGTTTAATTAGCTAATTGGAGCTGATTTCAGTGGTGTAGATGGATTTCAGTGATAGAACTCTATAACCAAACAAGGACCAAGTAACTATACGCACCTGGCTGCGTGATAGACCCGTTTGCCGCGAGAGGATGTGCTTATCAATGTCGCTTGGATACCTGGACGAAGGTAGATGTGCCAGCAACCAGGGCGTCAGATTGTCTGAGAATAATATTTTGTTCGATACATTTATAAAGACACCCTTGTAATTTGGCTATGCACGAGTAATGGTCATGGAATACTTGAGCAAGACAAGTGTGGTATTTGATGTAGACATTATAACAATACTAGAATAATAGTCCGTTCGTTTCAAATTACTTGTCATCCTAGCCTGATCAACTTTTCTAATTTACTTGTCATCTTCGCTTCCTAATACAACTTTCTCTATTTCCAATAAATCTCTATCTCTATATCTCTCCTCCTCGTAATCAGCACATCCCACCTTTTTATACTTTCTAAATCTTGTGCCCGATTGTGCCCAATTCTAAAACAAACAACTGAATTGGAACGGAGGAAGTAGTATGATTATCGTTGTGGTACTTAGACGTCATTATAGCTGGGCATTCGGGCCGCCCGACACGGCACGGCCCGGCCCGACCGCTGGCACGGCCTGTCAAGGCACGCCGGGCCCTGCG